>CM056947.1:25321513-25594077 GCA_029856935.1 Cyclocarya paliurus
TTTGACAATAAACAAGCTAGCAAACACCAAAAATAAAAATCATACACTAATTACATCCCAAAAATATAATGTTCGATACAATAGAAAAAGTGAAATAAAAACTAACACTATCTATATGATAAGTAGCTCAAAATCCTCCTATAAGGAAGATATGCATCCCTCCATCTCCTAAATCTTCTGCATGATGGGCTCAACGATCTCCTTGATTAAAATAGGACAATGCTTCTCTAGCAGAGGTTGTATCTCATCCAAAGTAGTCATAGCAGGTTGTCTCTAAACACTAGAATGACAAGAGTCAAGAATTAGAGGAAGTAAGGCTTAAGATATAATATTTGAGGTCCAAGGAAAGAGAGTTACTGACCCGATTAGATCAAGTAGCAAATTTAAAGGCAATATTAGAAGAAAACATATAGAAGAAGCTGGAGATTCAATCCCAAAAAATATTTAAACAATGGCAATCAATGATATACCAAAACTCTATGCCACCACCACAATCCTAGAACTTATTTTTCTTTAATTGTCTTTTTATTATTTTGTCCTAGAACATTTGAACAAATGTGATGTTTAAATTACATTATTTAATATTAGTTTTGTATTTTTAATTAAAATCAGTTTTGTATCATGAGTATCGTTAGAATGGAAAATACCCAATTCAAACGGTAAATTACAATTTTTAAATCTGCAAGCTTTTTATCTTGCATTCGAACCAAAAAACAAAACCATTTGAAGAATTTGAGAAAAATCCAGTCTTTTTGAACCACAAAACCTAACGTTTGAACGGGATCATATATATTCGGTCATTCGAATCAAGTTTCTATACCGTTCGAACTATTTTAGGTTTGTTCAAATGGAAAGATTTCCATTCGAACAGATTTTTGGGACGAAAATGTTTCATCTCATAAACAAATTCCCATTTGAACGGCTACGACTGGTTCCACCCAATTTGAAACAGGCTTTTTGAGACAACTTAGAGACGAATTTTTTTCGTTTAAAAAAAAAAATTGAGATGAAAATGGAGTTTTTTGGGATGAAATGCTTTGTCTTAAAAAACCATTTCTCTTGTAGTGGGTAAGGATGATTCTTAGTTTTTCCTTAAATGTGTTGAACAATATATAACACACACAAGGAATATATTATATTATTATTGGAAATAACTAAACAAATAATTTAACTAATTTATCAATGAAATCTATCAGGCATGCACCCTTATCGAGATGATAGTGTGTGGTTCTTATAAAATTGAGCAACTGAAAGTGCATAGATTTTTGGCAATGCCATGAAACTGTGTTGACTGCAAGGTCTTGGCTATACCCAGCATTTCGTTATTCATATCCCTTGAAATAGAAAGCTTCCTTCAGTACATGCGTGTGCATCTCATGAATAACTTTATCTTTGCTAGGGTTGTGTAGCTTTGGGATGGAGCTGACTCTTGAGAGGGACAAACAAGTTGCATCTCATGATGTAACTAGCTTTCTTATTCATGTATCTAGCTTTCTTATGTTGTTTATCCTAAAGCTGACAACTTCTTAAACTTTATATACATATATATATATATATCATAATTTTTGGGAGGCTTTTTATTATCTATTTTTAAAAAAAGGATAGAACCAAAATCGAATAGCGGATCCCTTCTTGAATGATTTTCCTTATAAAGTAGAATAGAATCTTCCTTTAATATGCAAAAGATATTTATCTTGTGTGGCAAAGAATTATGTCAAAATTCAATAGTTTCTTTTTTCCTTGTGTAGAAGACAACGTCAACATTCAATACTTTCATTGTGCAACAAATCTTTTCTGTGTGAAGAAGTAATGTCAACAATTATATGTTATAATCACCACTTGTACTACATACTCGGGTAATATTACAAGAGTTGGCCCTACATCCATTAAGAAAATCCTAGATTTTCTCTAGTAAAGAGTGAATGGATGAAGCCTTATCATTTATTCGCCTAATTGATCTCATCCGTTCATTTACATTTCTCGAAACAAGTGCTAGATTTATAAAGGGATTTTATAAAAATAATATCATTAGTAAACTGAAGTGATTGAATCTAATTTATAATAAAAAGAATTTTGGAACCTAATGTAGTAAGTCAAACCAAGTCTACCTAAGGTTTTGTTTGGTTTCCAAATCAAACTCATCTCATCTCACTTATTATTATAATTTTTTCAAATTTTAATATAAAATATAATAAACAATTCAACTTTTTAAAATTTTAAAATAATAATAATATTAAAAAATAATATTTTAACAATATTTTATCATCTAAACTCAACTCAACTCACTTCAACATCTAAACGCAACTAAGAGTTTGATAAAATAATATGCCTTATAGTATTTCCACTATGATCTTAGCTAGCCAAACTCGTACCATTATTACCACTGTAGAACAAACATGTAGGCTGTAGCAATGACAAATTATATCCACAGATTGCATATGTCATCTCTGCAAGGAGTGTTTTGGGCTTTTGGCACACCTTCTCTCACTTTGAGTAGGATGAGAAGAAAAGCAGAATAGACAGAACGACAAAAACCTCTCTCTCTCTCTCCAAGGACCAGTAGGGTCCCCTCTGCCTCGGACGTGCATTAAGACAAGCCTGCAGGGCATATGCAACATGGCCCCATGTCGCGCGCGGACAAGGGTGTTCCAACAGCTGCACTGACCATTGTCTTGTGTGTATGTGTGTGTATATATATATATATATATATATATATATGTATATATATTAGCAGTTCTTTCATTTCTGATGAACATTTTGCCGTAAATTTGTTCAAATATAGAGCATACGTACAATTTTTTTTTTTCTACTTCTTTTTCAACTTATAGCCACTAATTAAGTCTTCCATCTGGGTAATATATTTCGGCTCTTATGATCCTAAACATGTTTGCTTAAAGTTACATGGACAAGCTTTCGAGCATGAATTTCCAGTTTCATTACCAAAAGGCCAGTCGAAATTTTGCAGAAATTTTGTCTCTGCAATACAGTTTCAGCACATGAAATAAGAAGAAAGTGCGTGCTGCATCATGGTGTCGTTTAGCCCACACGTGTACATGGTGCACATAGCTTAGGTATCAAACCCATATTAAGACATTCATAAGAATTATACTTACACATCCATTCATGCTGTTGTCTATCCGACAAACATTTTAGTAGTCCTCGATTAATTCTTAGTACTAAATAAGCTTTAAAAATAGAAACATGGTAATCCTACTTGTAGCTGAATTTGATACTTTTCAGCTCATGCTACTCATCATGACCTACAAACACAAGCTCAAGAAGTCGAGAAAACATTCATGTCCTTTCTCACATCCAGAATTTTTTTCTCACCTTTGCGCCAGTACTCTGAGCTGAAGCATTAGCTTTTTTTGCCCTCAACAGCTTCTCTTCCTTTTCTTCCTTCATCTTTTGGGCTCTGATCTGTTTCTCCTTTTGTTGTTGTTCGTTGGCTTTCTTGTCCAAGCGATAGTTGTGATAATTTTCCTCGTCCTCTTGCTTGAAAGCAGCCAAGCCATGTCCACCCTTTCCGCTCCCACATGGATGTCCTTGATGACTTGGGCCAGAAGAAGCATCAGAAGCCATTGAATCATCACTATCATCATCGTGATTAGCATCATTTTTATCATCATTATCATCATCATCATTGCCATCCCCATCATTTTCATCATCACTGTCCCCGTTATCACCACTTCCATCATCACTGTCCCCGTTATCACCACTTCCATCATCATCATCATCATCATCACCACCATATATGGGGGAGCCAATATACATTGTCCACCCAGATTCACTGCTGTGACATTCTTCTGCAGCTCCAAAAACTTGGGAAGACTCCATTGCTATAGTAGCAAGCTAGAAGAAGATCTAGAAATTAAGTGGGGGATAACACCCAAATAAAGCAGAAGTGGAATTTAATAAGCAGCAAACTACTGAACCTTTTTTTCTCAGTTACCTGAAAAAACCACTAATGCGTTTTGTAATCTCTGAGTGAAACAGCTTTCAACACAAAGAACAAGATATATACAACTATCTAACACTATGAAAGCTACAGGAAAGCAGAGTCTATTTAATAGCCAGGATACAAGTCTCACCACACCCCCTGGAAGTGTAAAATAACCATAAATTCTCTGATCTCACTGAGTTGAAGACAGCTAGAAGCTGTCAATAAATAAAATGAAATCCACCAGCTTAAAGAAGGCACAAATACAAAAGTAAACTTTGAATTTTGAAAGGACATGGTGTGGTTTTATATATAGAAGATGCAATCATCTTTACTTCTGTCTGCATTGTTCATTAATAAAAAAGGGGAGCTAGCTTTAATTGCAAAAGACAGATTGGCTCGGTCTACAGAATTAATAGGGAGAATATAAGACCCATGTTTTTAAGTAGGACACAAGAAAATCTCTTTACTACCCGATTTAGCTTTCACATCTTCAATACGTAGAGCTGTTACCCAAAATCAGTAGGGCCTTTGCCTTTGATAAAAACGCATGGAACCCAACTGGAGTTTATGCATTTGAAAGGGACTTGTCAAATATCTTTCTGCTCTTGCTCCTGCTTTTCTGTCGTCCAATTTGCTGGTGCCTGTTCCTGAGAAAGCAGGTCCATGTCTTTTGTGCTGTTGTGTGTACGAACAAGGATTTTCTTTGCAACTTATTTATTTTCTCTTATACACACGTACGTACAACTCCATAAATTAGTTGCAGTCCAGCTTATTTCACACACACATATATACATATAAATAAAGGTACTTTTAATAATACAAAACTATTAAGCTTAATGAATGAGATTTGGAATATGAGTCAGTGACTCAGTTGGTAGAAATTCAATGAACGAAAGGATCGAATGGCTTGTGCTGAAGAAAGTAATGTAGGTTTTTTTGGCCTATTTGAACGGTACATTGTTTTTTCCAAGGAGAAATTCTGATGGGAGTGAAATAATAGTGATCGGACATATAACTTCCAGAATTTACTTTTCTATTAACTTGTGAAACTGACATCTTTCACATCTCCTAAAATGCATGATGGTTTTAGGGCCGTCCTGATGATCAGGATTTCGATGCCTTTCACATGGTGCAATGCATGCATTCATGGCTCTGGTCAGGAACACACAGAATTTACTTCTCTGTTAAATTGTGAAGTGACTTTTTAGTTACTTCAATTATATATATAAACAAAAAAGTACATCTTTCACATCTCACATCTCACATCTCACATCTCCTAAACCGCAACTGGTTTTAGGCAATTTCTCAGGATTTCAATGCATTTCTCATGCATGGTGCAAACTTGCAAAGCATTCCAAGCATTCAAGGGCTTGCTTTCGTTTAAGGAAGTGTCCCACAAGTTTTAACTTCTAGTTCTTTGACACTTCTTTTACGCGTATCTCTCAACCTAGATATGAGCATGCGTTTTTGGTGAAAAAATCTGTGAACCTTGACTTTTGTGGTAACTTCTTCCCACTGATACACCGACAGAAGGGAAAATAAAACAGTGCATGATGTAATCTCACAGTTATGAATCATCAAGTACTCTTCTAGTAAAGGAGTGACTCACTTCCTTACTTGATAAGGGCAAAGAACAAAATGAATATGTAATTGTTTAATTATATGGCTACAACGTTTTATCCATGCGCTGTCCCATTATTTTTAGGCATGTTTTCTTGCTGTTCCCCAGTTTTAATTCCTCCCCACCATTTATTTTGGAAATTATAGGACAGGGTGAGGCCCATGCATTATTCTTGCTGGCTTCTTGCTTTGGCTCCAGGCTCCAGGTTCCACGTTAAGAATATTCAAAGTGTGCATACACTTATAATAGGACAATATTTCAAAGCTGTAGAGATTTCATTTGTCCATTTTTAATTACCCTGTGCTTTTGAGATTATCTATAATTATTTTTTGGCAAGATTCATGTGGGAGCATTTAAATAAAGATCTAGAAGAATTTTTTTGTCAATTCACACACTATTGATGTGGAAACTCTGCATCAAATACATAAAAAAAAAAAAAATAGTAATTTTGTTTATTTCAATAACTAATATCACATGTCACCAAAGGCTTACGAACTGATGACATAACACCCAAGTCTCCAAAATATTCTTGGGTTCGACGCACTCCCCCAATGTATCAAAACAAAAACTAATATCACAGGTCCCACATTAACTTGGGTAGTAGCAAAATTCATAAAATAGAGTGTTCTAATGATATATTTTGTGTTGATAATCTCTGATACTTCACATGTACCAAAGCCGACACTGATTTTGGATTATATATAATTAGGCTTTGGTACATGTTAATGATTATTGATGCTTTTTTATGTCTTATTATTCTCATTTTAATCATCATAGGACAAGGATAATATGGTTAAGTTTGAAATTGCACCCCATTTCACCTACTCTTCCCAATCTTTGAATTCGTTTTGGAAACTGAAAATATCTATTTTTTATATATATTATTATTTTAATTTAAAAAGGAACCTCTTTTTCTCCCTGGCTTTGACAACAGGGCTCAACCAGCATATCATACAGCTAGCATTCAATATACCTTTGGCATGACTTTCTAGGCTCTAGCACACGTATGATTATAAAGGAAATATTGATGTTGAAAAAGAGAAAAGACAAAAACAGCAACGTCAACTTTATCAAGCTTGCCACCGTACGTTTTTTACTTAGTTTTTTTGGGCTATCTTAATCCATTCATGAGAAACACTTAATACTTCCTCGATGGGGCACATTCTAAGCCACATTCTCTTCGGGAGTTAACATCACTGCGACTTAGCCAGTCATGTGACAAATGGTATTCCTACAACCTACTCATATAGGATAAGATTAGAAATCAAACAATCAATTAACCCTCATCAGTTTGACTCATTTAGCATCTATTTCTTTTCCAGAAGAAACACTCTCTCTCTCTCTCCCTTTCACATCTCATTTTTCATAATAAAAAATTCCTAAAACTGGAAATCCTTATAAAATTAAAAAAATTAATCTTTAAATAAAAGATTCTTTAACAAAAGTGATTTTTTTAAAAAAAATCATGTTCTTTAAATTTTTTGAAAAAAAAAAAGATTCAGGTTTTATTTCAAAAAATTAATTTTAAAATTTCACCCATTTATAATTTTTTTTACATTTTTTAAATTTTTATCAATTGTATTTATGTCAAATTTGTATTATGGGGTACATTACACTACAAGAAAATTGAAAATTTATGACGAGTTATTTACGACAAAAATAACTATTTACGACAAGAATATACTCATTTTGATAGAAAATAATCATTTTAACAGAAAATAATTAACCACAAATAAACAATTTTTTTGTAATAATTACAAAGTTTTGGTAGCATGTGGGAGCGATTGCCAAAATTGAAAATTTTGATGGGTAGGTTTCATCCAAAAGAGTATTTTACCTAAGAGGAGTATGATTGTGCGATTAAGTTAGGTTTTACATTAACTACTCTCAAGAGTTGGTAAGTAAAGAGAAACCATGACAAGCATTAGGGTTAAATAGGAAGTAATCGAAACTTTAAGATTTTCAGTTTATTGTGATGAATTAGAGTAACTGTACTTCCATGCCCTAGTCTATGAAATTCAATAAAATGTGCTATGTTACAATAGGAGGAAATAAAAGTGAAAAGCGAAGAAAATTGAAGAATTGGGATTGAGATTGAGGTAAATCCTTGAAGTTTTTGGTTAGTATGAGAACTAAGTGTTTTGACATGTCTTTAAACAAAAATAAGCCTATGAATGTGTAAGAAATAAAAAGAATACGAAGAATGGATGTGTTAACGTCGTGTTTCTCACATCTTTGGGCCGGGTTCCAGCAACTCAGGTTTTCAGCCTTTCACGTGTACACTTAAGCAAACACGAAGAGTGGAGGGGTCTTGGTGGTGGCCAGGAAGTCTTTGATGCTAAAGTTAGTATATCTTCTTAGTAGTTCGTGCGTAAACTTTGAGGAATCAGAGAGAATTTTTAGTACCTGCAAGTCGACTTTTATACTAGGTTTCTTGTAGGGACAGCTCATACCTAACTTTAAGGAGCTTATGTCATTTGTACTATTCGTTTAATCAGAATCCTTTAATGCAGAATGGCTTCTAAGATGGTGTCATTAATACGGCGTGGAGTTAGGTGAGTGGTGCCATTAATACAACGTGACTCCCTAACTCACTTTACCCTGCGAAAGTTTCCTATAAAGCCTCTTCATGCCTGCTGCTAGGAGATCAAGGGTTCTCCATATTTTCTGCCCATCTGCCTGTGCAAGTTCCCGAGGGTAGGGTGTGATCAGGGTGATGTCAGGGTGGCGAGTCCCATCTGCCCCTACCGTCCGCTTTCCCTATGCGTGGGTTGTTTTGGGTGTGGGTTTTGCTCATGGACCAAGTACTCTGTAGAGGCCCACTGACTCCTTTTAGAGGAGGTTTGTTGGGCTTGACTGGGTTTGGCTGGGCTCTCTAGCTTACTTTCTCAGTGGTCCCTCATGCGCTTGCTATACGGGCTGATAAGGGGAAAACCCCTTTAGAGTTACTCCACCAATTCTTATCGGACTAGTCTGATTGGAATTACTTCTTGCTTGCATCTTTATGCTCTATATTTTTCCACAGTTGTTGTCGTTGAGATCCTTTTCCCCAAAAATTAGCGGTTACTACTCTCTCGACTCTTCTACTTGTCAGGTTCCAGGTTCTAGATTAGGCCCGTATGGTTTTTTCGTTATTTTAATGATGTCAGGTGATGGTTCCCCTCCCAACTTTATTGGCACATTTTCTCACAATTGGATTTTGCCCTTGATTGTTTCCTTCCAGTCCTCCCAGCATTGATGGTGTGAGGTGGCTCCTTTTCTCCACGTCACATCGTACAATACATGCTACGGCACTCATGTATATCTTGCTAGCTTCGTGAGGTGTGTGCGTTCCCATGACTTTGGGATGTCAACGGTCGATGGGGTCTATTTAAATCCCCCCTTTCGATGTTGGAGCCCATTTTGCCTTCTCTTCTTTTCTCAAAGCTCTTTGTGTTTCTTCCTTTCCTCTTCAAATCTCCTTTTGCATGTATTTCGTCTTCCCTTCTTTTGTTTCTATATTCACATGGCTCCAAAGAACTCTTATCGTCCTACTCCTAAAAACCCCAAGCTTGCCAAGCCTCCTGGTCTTGAGGTCCACACCAAGTCACAAAGATTTGATGGGTTCTCATGGCGGTCAGTGGTGACTCCTGGTGAGTTGGAGTCGCTGAAGTTAGCTTACAAGGTGCCTGGCATTGTAGAGTTTGAGATGTTGTCCCCCAATGAAGGCTCCGTAGACTCCGAAGGGTACGCGTCAAAAGTGGCTGTGTACCCTAGCATGTTCTCCAGCAACCTTAGGTTGCCTTTCTGCCGTCCACTTCATGATGTGCTGGACTACTTGCACTTGGCACCTACCCACCTCCACCCAAATTCGTGGAGGATCTTGGTATTGTGTTGCATCATCTGGCGGCGAGCGCTAGAGGAGGTAGGTTCTGAATAACTTGATCTCACCGCGCGTGAGTTCCTCCTTATCCATAATCTTCTGAAGCAGAGTGGCAACATGTGCAATTTCAAGTCCATTCAAGTGTTAGCTCGTTTGGAACCGTAGTACAACATGATGAAGGGGCGGAGTCGACACTGTTTCTTCTTGTTAGGTAGGGGATGGGAGTTCCAGGTTAGGCAGGCCAATCGGCGTGACTACCCCATTCACGCCATGTAAGGGATTGTGGGTGATGACAAGAGCTCCAGAACCTTGACAACTCCCGAGGAAGTGAGCCAGATCGAGGAAGTGAGCGCTTAGGTGAAAACTCATTCGAAAAATATTTTTTCTGAGGCCCTGTTAGATGAGGGCAGCCTTTGAAAAAATTTGCCTCCTCTGTCCAACATGCATTTTACTGACCGAACCATACCAATGTAGGCGGTTGTGCCCTAGGTTCTTAGACGTTCCCCATGCCCATCAGTGGAGGGGAAGGAGAAGAAACATAGGAGAGAGTCTCTTGCCAAAGCCATCTCCGACGAAACGTCTGTTCCCCCTCTGGGACAATTTTTGGTTGCGGTGCTCGTTCAGCGGCCAAAGCTGAGGTAGCTAAAGAAGGTGGTGGTGGCCATACTGCCTCCTCACACCGTGCCTTCTTCTTCTTTCCAATGAGGGGCGGGTGGCTCTGATCCTCTCCAGCAAGTTCGGGCAAATGTAGGCGTGGTGGAACTCTTGCCTGGAGAAGAGTTGCTCTCCATGTGATTTTATGAGGTCCTTTTAGACCATCTTACTCGAGAGTCCCAAATAGTGCCGCTGTCCCTTGACATTGATCTTAAGAGGGTTCCTTCGCCCTTCACTGAAGAGTGTCCTACCAGGGTGAGGATCTTCTTGATCGGGTTTCTATCTCAAATTCTCTCATCGCTTATTCCCTTGAAGTCAAGGTTGTCTCGACTAATCCCAACTTGGAGGACAAGGGAGGTGACGACGTAATGTCCAGAAAGGAGATAGTGAGGGTCTTGTCATGGATCCAGGGGGTTCTAGTGGATGCACTAAGGATTGAGGTCTCGGTGGTGTCAATGGAAGCTAGCGAAACTTCAACTGTTGTAGTCGACGCTGGGGCTCCACTGTCCTTCACTTACACCACCCCGGTCTTGGTTTCGGCTGAAGCTGGGGTGGAGGTCAAAGTTGGCGTGGTTGGTGAGGCCCCAGCAACCTTGGTGGATGCAAGTGTTTCTTTGGCCTTCCCTGACACCCTGCCCGTGTCTAGGACATGGCTAAGAGGCTCAGGGAGTTCTTCTCTGAGGTCAGCTATCGACTTTTCATACCTCCTTTTAAGCTTTCTTGGCACTTTTTCTTTAATTGTTAACTTGAAATTTTATGGCAGGGTGTAGGGTAGTTGGCGGCGTTCATTGTTGATGATCGGGCAGGACTAGAAGGCAAGAATCGGGTGCTCCAATCTTTGGCAACGATTGACCTTGTGCTGTGCCAAATAAGAGATGGAGAGAAAAGAGGAGTCAGAGGAAACCCTCATCGAGGTGCAGTTCAGTCGGCGGCAGATGGGCGACAAATGTAGAAAAGGATACTCTAACAAAGTCAATGTAAGGCCCAACTTAAGTCCGACTTGGCAAGGTCTTGGGAGGAGGCTGACTCACACTGTCTTGAAATGACAATGTCTAAGGAGACGAGGCATAATCTTTAGAAGTCACTCGATCGCCAGGAGGAGGACTGGAGCTGCTGCAAGCAGACAACTCAAATTTGCTCAAACAACACGACTCTGACTCTTAGTCATACAAATGGTTAGAAGGGAGGTTCGAGGAGACTTCGAAAGCTTTGCAAGAAAAAAAGGACTCTTTCTAGGCCAAAGATAAGAGAGTGAAGGCCTTGGAGTTTGAGAAAACCGAGGCCAATCATGTGATGGCCGCCCATGAGGCCACCATCTTGGACTTGTACTCTTGCCTTGATAGCTCCGAAATCACCCTTCCCCAGCTACACAAGGAGTTGTTGCACATTCACTTGGTCAGCAACAATGCCTGGCATTAAGGCTACTTGAAGGTTTTGGAGAGAATGAGAGATCACATGATCTTGAATCCCCAAAGCAATTTGAGGCCACTAAAAGTGCAAGAACTCCCTCAAACCTAATGGCGCTGAGACATGGTGCCTTGATAGGAAAGGAGCTGATCCCGAGTGCACTCTTAGGCAACCCTGCTAGTGTCAACCTCACCAACTGACTACTTTTCCCTCTTGAATCGATGTATTCCTTTTTTTCTTTAGCTTGTAACGTACTTCACAATAATATTGATGGAGTTCCCTATACATTTTTTTCTTTTCTTCTTGGGTTCTTCTTTTTATTCTTTGTTCTCATCTTTTCATTCACATGCTTTGGGGAGTGCACTGGGCGGGGAGTGCACTAGGCTAGGAGTGTAGGGGTGATGCTGCTTGGTTTGTCTCAATTTGCTATCGTTGGTTTGGGGGGAGAGGGACTCCTCGGGAGCCTATGCTGTGTAGTGGAGAGAAACGGGCCCATGTTGGGCTAGGAAAGAAAGGCTAAGCCTTACTCTTTGGTCTCCCTGGGGAGCGTGAGTCACCATGTAGTGGTCGAGATGTTTAATAGCGTTGGAGAAACTAACAGGTTAATATATAACTCATCTGCAATTACAAGTGTGAAGTTTGCTAACCTAGCTTCTCATTGGTGGAGGAGGAGTTCAGCGAGGATTCTGAAGCATTACTTGTTTGGTGTTCTGTCGTTGGAGATGAGGTAGTATCAAGCAATTGAAGAATTAAACCCGCTCTCCACTAAGGGAGGGGTCGGGATGCCTTAGGCTAAGCCCGCCCCTTTGGTCCCCTCGAGGAGGTAGTTTGCCAGATGGTTGAAAAACCTGTTCACTCTTTGTTGTGAGGCGAGTAGGAGACGTCTAATATATTGCTGGACAAAATAAATAGGTTAAAATAGCTCATCCTCGATCTATGAGTGCAAAATTTGCTAAGGATGTGAGGCGTTAGTCGCTTGGCATTCTGTTTGGTGAAGAATGAGCATGGCGAGGAGTCCAAAACATTGCTCGTTTGGCGTTATGTTGTTGGAGATGGTGTAATGTCGAGTAGTCAAATGACTAAACTTGCTCTTCAGCAGGGGGAGAGGTCGAGACACCTTAGGCTAAGCCCGCCCCCTTTGGTCCCTTGAGGAGGAAATTTGTTGGACGGCTAAATACCCAATCTGCTCTTCGCCATGATAGGGGTGGGGTAAGTTGTCGGGCAGCCAAGAGGTTGGACCCACTCTCCCACTTCAGGGTGGTTGGGCCGCCTGCTCACCTATTGATCCTCACAGGGAGGTAAGTTGCCGAGCAGTTTGGGATTAGACCCACTCCCACCTGTTTACATCACATGAAAGTAAATGTTGGGTCAGGTCGACGTTGATCCCACTGTTTGTCGTGGTAGAGGTTGGGGTAAGTTGTCTGGCAACCAAAGTGCTGGACCTGCTCTTCATCTCGGGAGGAACGAGATGGCCTTAAGGCACATCTCGCCATTTACCTTTCAACAAGTGGTAAGTTACCGAACAGTTTGGAAATAGACCCGCTCTCGCCTGTTGACACTCACGAGGAAAGTAAGTTTTAAATAGCCAAAGGCTGGCCCACTCTCAGCCGTGAGAGGGATAAAGCAGCCTTAGCCATAACTCATCCCTTTTGTGCCTCGCAGGGAGGTAAGTAGTTGTCAATGGCGATTATGTTGATGGAGTAAAGAGTTCAAATAGGCAAGACATTTTTCATCCCTGAAACGCCACATTTTCATTAATAAAATTTGCACTATCAACATGGAAATATAAATTACAAGTCATAGAGTTCTTTCGCAATAACACTTCTGCAGGTGCTCGGCATTCTAGGGGTGTGGATCATATGCACCTCACCATCCATTGGCTTCAGTTCTTGCGCATAATATTCCCACGCCAAGACTTGTTCTCCTCAAATTTCTTCCACCCCCTAAGAGGTCGAGAACTTTATCTTCAAGTGGTAGGTCGACGTTACCATCCTTAGAATATTGAGGGTGGGTCTGCCGATTATGGCGTTGTATGATGAATGAGCCTTTACCACCAGGAAATCGACCATGATAGAGGCCATTGAGGGGGTGCCGCCTGCCAAGACAAACAATGTGATGGTTCTGACTGGCTGGACAATGTTCTCGAAGAAACCCTTCAGTGGCATGGGGGCTGGTTGGGGTCGGGCAACATCTATCCCCATCCGGGTAAAGGCTTCCCAGAATAAGACGTCTGTGGCACTGTCATTGTCAATAAGGATCCTCCTAGTGATGAAGTTGGTGACTAGCATAGTCACTACTAGGACATCGTCGTAAGGATAGAAGACCCCCTTCTCATCGCCCTCCCAAAAGGAAATGATGGGGGCTGGTTCTTTTCTCCTATACTTGGTGGGGCGACACTCTGCCGAATACACTTCTCTATATCTTGCTCGTTGGGTGTGCACCTTCCAATTGGATGAGGTTGCACCTCCATTAGCGAATCCTCCTGCGATGGTTCTGATTTCCCCCAATGGTGGCCCTTCTTGATGTGGTGTGTGGGGGCGGTCATGCTGGGATCCCTGCATAGCTACCCTTTGCCTCAAGCTCCCTTCCTTCCTTGGCCTTCTAACTCCCTTCACGCCTCTTTCCTACAATCTCCTCCTCCATTCCAGCTCTGGCCTTTGAGCAGTAGGGTATAGCGGCCTTAGCTGCCCAGGCTGCTCTCTCCTCTTTCAATGAAAGACAATCTTCAGTGTCAGGAGTGTTGCACTGATGGTAGGTGCAATAGTGGTGGCTAGTGCTTTTGTAGTCATCTTCTTGGGCTAGTTGGCGGTTGTCTTTCTGGATGGAGAGCACCGGCCGATCAACTTGAAGCCCCAGGCCCTTCGTAGGGCCTTTTTCGCTCCTCTTGTCATAGGCCCTTTCGGTGCTTTTCCTTTCTTTTCTGCATGTTCCAGTTCTTTCCTCCTTGGCTCGGTCAAGGCCCGAAGTGTTTCCTCGGTGTTAATAAAGTTATCAACTTGATCCATGAATTCTCACAGCATGACGGGAGTTCTCCTTGTCAATTTTGCCATGAACTGGAATCGGTGCTACACTCCTCCTAAAAGCGCCGCCAAAGTTATCTTTTCGTCCTGGTCATCTATAGTCATTCATTCTTTGTTAAATCTAAATAGGTATGTCTTCAGACTTTCGTCTTCCCCATGCTTGATGGTGAGGAGATATGTTGCAGAGAGCGTCTTCTTCTCCACCTTTCCATAAATTGTGTGAGGATCAAGTGGGCCAGCTCCCCAAAGTTGTCTATGGATCCGGGTGCCAAAGACCCAAACCATACTCTCGTCGGCCCCCTCAAGATCAGGCGGAAAGCTTTGCAAGCCACTTCTCCTAGGAAACTATGCAAGGTAATGTGGACTTTAAAGGTTTCCAAGTGTTCAAGGGAGTCTTTAGCCCCATCGTACATGTCCATGAGGGGAACCTAGAACTTTGGTGGTTGAGGCATAGCCATCACCTCCTCGCTGTAGGGTAGGCTCGTACTAGTGAGCAATTGATCCACTGATAACGATATGCCCATCTTTCTCGCCATTTCTTCATATTTTCCTTTAAGGTTACACAGCTTGTCCTGCATGTTTTTTCTTTCTTCCTCAATGTCACCTCCTCCTCATGCGTTTCTAGATCCTACGTGCTCGTTGTTACTTGGTTCTTCTTCATTTTTTGGCTCTTCGGTGGCTACTCTGAGCTTCTCGTTCTCTTTTCAGAGGGTCTCCACCTCGGAAGTTAGCTGTAACACCCCGCTCCCCAATAAAGACATTTTAGAATTTTCGGGGAGCCAGTGTACTACTACTGAACTTGACTAAAACTTTTCCTTTTAATAACAAGCCAGATGCAAAAGATTCCATAAATAAAATAAAATTTAATTAATACTTAAAATCCAATATAGAGTTTGCGGAAGCACTTATTTAAAAAAAATATGGAAGTCTCATGTGCTTATCAAAATAATTTACTTAAATCTTAAACCATAAGACTAAGTATAGCAAAATCTGTCTAGGCCTCTGCCTCGGCTCTTGGGGTCAAGTCTTGTCCTGCAGTCTCATTCTCATAAATGTCATCACCTGGGTGGTTTAAAAACATGAAAACAAACTAAAATGAGTTGAATACTCAATAAGCACACATCATATAGTAAACATAATAAACATAAGGTTTCTTGAAAAACGTGCTTACTTATAAATACATACGTAAATAACATGAACATGAGCTTATCTTTCACTTGTCATAGGCCGTTACCCACTGTTGACCCCCGTGAGTTAGGGTTAGCGAATCTAAATAGATTCTGATTCCGCCCGTGGCCGCGGGTTGTGGAATCCATATATAAGGAAGACATACTGGGTGCACTACCAGCATGTACGACCTGGCAATGCAATATGTCCATAACATAGGTACCGTCTTCATATCATAGCATAGGCCGTTACATATCTTATCATTCATATTTCATCATAATCATACTTGCATACTTGTCATATCATAGATTTCAAAAGAAATCATAGACATACTTGTCATATCTTGTCATATCATATCATAGATTTCAAATGAAATCTCATTCTTTCATAACATGTCGTGATGCATGACTTCTCACATAAAATCATAATTTTTATAAATATTTCAATGCATAAATCTGCACATAAAATCATGCATGGCTTTTCATAAATTATTTTAATGCATAACTCTCACATAAAATCATAACTTTTCATAAATCTTTCGATACATAATTCTTTTCATAAAATCATGAACTTTCATAAATAACTTGGTGCATAATTATTTACATAAAATTATGGATTTTCATATTTTTATCATAACTTGGGTACGTAAAAAGGGGCTTCCAATAGAAGGCATACATGCATAATATTTTTATAAAAGACATGTCGTTTACCATAAATACGTGTAAGGGTATGATCATGCTACTTACCTTGCAGCGCTAATCCACTATTTTCGATGCGTAATCCACTATTTTCGACGCCTATAAAAATAAATACGAATTTGCATAAATTTCTAATTTAAACATATGAATTTATTTAAACCTAAATTAATAAAATAGTCTATATTTCCTAAATCTAAATTTCTAATTCAGCCTATATTTCCATAAATCTTGATCCTTCGTGACTCTCTTAAAACAATGTGCATATATATATAGATATATACATACATGTATATATCTTCCTTTACGTCCAACACATAATTTATTCTCATCTATGAATCTTCAAAAAGGCAGGGCATTTTTTTAATTAACTAACCAACCTAAAACTTATTCTACGTTGCATGCATTCGGGAATATAGGACTTACGTGAGAGCAAAGGGCAGGGGGCTGACCGGGAGCTAGGCGTGAGGCTGGGGTGCACTCGATGGTGGCACTTCGGCGGCTAGGCGATCACTATGCAACTGAGAGTGATGAGAGAGAGACAACGTGATGAGCAAAAGTGAGACGGAGAGGAGAGTGGGTGAGTTTGGGGCTAGCTTACCGAGAGGGGAGCGACGAACAGGGGGTGCCAGAAATTCCTTGGTGGTGGTTTCTGTGAGGTCTCGACGGTGGAGCTCGGAGGCGAGAGTGAGGTGCAACACCCAGTGAGAGGCCGGCGGAAGGAAGCTCGCTGGACGGCTTGAGCAATAACTTGCTCTGTTTCGGGGAGCTAAAACAGGGGAGGATGGCAACGGCTCGTTGGCTCTTCCAAGGGCAGTCGCGTAGTGTTTTTAAATAGCTGGGCAACGAGGTGGTCTGAGGAAGGAGCTACGACGTGGTTTGCTTGGTTTCGGCGAGGTGGTGCAGTGGGTTCTCGGTGGTGTGCAGTGGCTAACAGACGGTGGCTGAGCGACTAGAAGGGCAACGTTATGGAGGGTCTCGGCACGTTGGTTGCCTTCTGTTTGTGGTTCTTCTGCTGTGCTAAAAGGGTTGAGCGTGGGTTGGCAATGGAGATAAAGTGAGGTTTGCTGTGTGTGGAGGAAACAACTCGACGAGGGGCTTGCTTTCGGCTTGAGGAAGAGGCTGGTTTGAGAAGTGCTGAAACGAAGGTTCTCTGTGTGCATGAGTGTGTTTCGACATTAGGCAGCAGTGTATTTATAGACCTAGATGGTTGAGAAACAAAATGAAAACCTAGAGGTGTCAACGTGCATGCGGAAGAAACGGCTGCGATAGAATCTTCAATGTAGTGATAAACTGATGAGGAACTAATCTGGTAGCTAGGAGATTGATTTTGAAAGGGAAAAAGAATGGTGATAGTGTTTGGACTCTTAACACTCACGAACTTGGAGTAAGAAAAATATAATGGAGTCATTCAAATATAAATAATCTATTCGATAATATTTTTTTTTTTTAGACTTTAACTCATATATTGAGCCTAATAAAATTATCCGTAATTTATTCTTAAAAAATATAAAATCGGGTCGGATCGTTACATTAGCTTTCCTACCAGTTGTTCCATCGTTGCTAGCCTCTCTTCCATGTTTGTGGACATCCTTCTTCTTGTCCCCAAGTTGTCTGAGAAAGTTTATCACAAGAATACGAAAGACACGTGAAGTCTATAGATATCCTACAAACGGCTCCACTGTTAATGTCGTGTTTCGCACATCTCTGGGCTAGGTTCCAACAACTAGGGTCTTCAGCCTCTCACTTGCACACTTAAGTAAATATGAAAAGTGGGGAGCCTTGATGGTTGCTGGGAGTCTCCGATGCTAAAGTCAATATATCTCTTTCGTAGTTCATGCATAAATTTAGAGGAATCAGAGAGAGTTTTTCATACCTGGGGGTCGACTTTAATACTCAATTCTGATAGGGATAGCTCATACATGACTTTGAGGAGCCTATGTCCTTTCCACTGTTCATTTAGTCATAATCTTTTAATGTGGCATGACTTCTAAAGCAACGTCATTAATGTGGAGTGGAGTCCGGGGTGTAGCGCCATTTATGCGGCGTGTCTCTCTTACTCACTTTACCCTACGAGAGTTCCCTATTAAGTCTCTCCATGCCTGCTATCAAGAGATTAAAGGTTCTCCATATTTTCGGCCCACTTGCTTGTGCAAGTTCACGAGGGTAAGGTGTGATCAGGGTGGTGTCAGGACGGCAAGTCCCATCTGCCCCTACCGTTTGCTTTCCCTGTGCGTGGGTTGCTTTGGAGGTGGGTTTTGCTCGTGGGCCGAGTACTCTACAGAGGCCCATTGACTCTTTTTAGAGGAGGTTTGTTGGGCTTGACTTGGCTTAGCTAGGCTCTCTGACTTACTTCTCCAGTAGTCCCTCTTGGGCTTGCTATACGGGCTGATAGGGGGGCAAAACCCCCTTACAGGTTGAAAACAAGGTCAAAATATAATGAACAATATAAAAGTTTAGGACCAAATTGGAAATAATAATAATTTAAGGGTAAAACCATAAATGTAAGTTAAAGGGCAAAATCAATAATTAATGAAATTAGTAACGGGTTTTATGCAGTGCTTGCTCAACATAAAATGGGGTTTTGGACAAAAGTTCAAAATGTGGCCTTTAAAGACAATTAAATAATTTATAATATAAAAAATTATTGAAAGACTTTCTTATGTACACAATGGCAACTTCTTCTTCAATTTTGTGAGTTGTTTTCAATATGCCCCAGGTAGATTTTGTTCGCACATCCTTTTCTTTCTCTTTAAAATAACGTGCATCTAATATTTTCTCATAATGATACACAAAATCACTGACCATAGTGCTAAAACGAACATAATTTTTTAAAAACTTGTTCATGCTTTCACTTCTTTAAGTTGTAGACATGCCAATACAAAATATTGAACGCAAGTAAGCTGGAACCCACTTCTCCCGTCAGTTATAAAAATTTTGCAGCCATGTCTCATCTCCTAGCTCATATTTCACTAATATAACACCCAACTCCTGCTCAAACTCATCAATTGTAATTGTCTCATGAATATAATGATGGAAGTCTTTTTTAAAATCTAGAAATCTATTATATAGCCAAATGTTCAGGAAATTTTTGCAGAATATGCCACAAGCACAACTTACGAGTTGTATTTGGGAGTACTTCTACAATGGTCTTCGTCATTACCTTGTCATCATTAGTAATTATGATTACAGTGGCACGTCTAAGCATTGCCTCTTGTCATGTTCTTAATAACCATGTATATAACTCAATTGTTTTGTTAATCAACAAGGCACAACCAAACATTATGGTTTGGTGATAATGGTTAACTCCGAAAAATTGAACAAAGGTCATCTTATAAATATTTGTCAAATATGTAGCATCGAATATTACAACATCTCCAAAATATTGGTATGCAACCCTTGATCGAGTATTGACTCAAAAAAAACTTCTCATAAAACCATTCTCATCAACTTGCATGGAGTACACAAATCCAGGTTCTTTGCATTGTCGATCAAGAAAATACACATATAACCTTTGTGCATCTCTCTCTTCAAAAAATTTCCTCCTTTGGTTCCCCAAATAATTTTCCACATCCTTACCAGTACACCCAACGTTAAAAGCACCCCCTACTTCTTTACTCAACACTGACATTATCTTCCTTATCAGTGCACCGTACTCATTCAATGTCATAATAAATTTTTATTTGGATACGTGTCACTCTCCTATGTCCATGAAGCAAACTAGTACTTCTTGGTGTAAGTAGCACGTAATTTTGTTGAAGCACAAACTTACACACTATCCACTTTTCACCCTCTTTTTTTATCTCCATCAATGCTTTACAACCAATCTTTGTCTCAGCGGGTTCCGGAATTATTCATTCTTTTTGTTTGCCTCTTTCCCGTCGAAATCCTTCCCTTGAGCAAACGTAGTCTACAGCACATAGTTTTTTCTCCTCTTTCGACAATCGAGTATGTTGGATCTGAATGGCAAATCCTTTTCTTCTTGCATACACCTTGTAAAGTGCTTGGTTGTCTTCTACGTTATCAAATACCATACTGATGAATGGCTCATTCGGACCACTACTCGAACAAGATCTCAAATTCACTCCATCTTCCATATTCACTACATTTTCTATTCACTACATTTTCTACATTCACATCGTCACTCGGGCGAATTTCATCTTTCAAATTCACATCTTCTACATTCACATCTTCACCTTCTACACATGTGTGACTCGTCATTATGTGAACTTCATCACTATCAAAACTCCAAATTTGATCCTTTGTTATAAAATAGGAAACAAAAAGTCAATGCAAAAATCACGTCAAATCGAGTTCAATTTATTTGCATATGTCCATTTTTAAGTTATCTTAGTTGTTAGACTATCGTTATAAATATGACAACAAATAGTGTTAAGAAAACTCTCTTTCTAAAGCATAAGAGATAACAGTAATAGAACAATCAAAATATGTCTACTCCATAACACAAGTGGATTGGGAATCACAACTTTTTTTCAAATCATTGTTTACATGCCAAGACCCAAAAGCAAATTGAAAGTAAAGCACTTGAACATTTCCTTTTTCACTCTGAAAGTAAAGCACCTAAACATTTCCTTTTACATGCCAAGACCCAAAACCAAACTAAAAGTAAAGCACCTGAACATTTACATGCCAAGACCCAAAAGAAAACTGCAAGTAAAGCAATCAGTGTTTACATGCCAAGACCCAGTTTCACTCCCTTTTTCTTTGTTTATACTTTTCACTCTCAAGCACATGAACATTGAAAATTGAACATTTGGCACTATATTTAAACTTACCGTTATTTTGAATTACAATCAACTAACTTTCAGAAAACATAAATTAAAGGAGCCATATAGTAAAAGAACAAAAAAGAGTGCTATTAAATATTACAAGTGTGATTCTCAAAGACGAAAAAATGAGCCATACGTCTGCTACTCGAAGACCTTTTTACAAACAGTTAGTGTTCTCAATTTCTATTTGCTTCAACAAAGAGTACTATTACATATTTTGTGACGCCCTGACTCTCGCGTACAAAAAATCTCGAGAATCGTGACGTCAGGATGATGATAACACAGGTCACACATCCCAACGATAAGTACTCAAGTATGTGCAACATGCAAACAGTGCACAATAAATACGCAGTAGATAATTAAATAAGCCAACTAAGTACCAGAATTTTTATTACAAATATACAAAATAAAAATATTACTGAAAATTATACCGTTATCCGTGAAATACAGCAAAAGCCAAATATATACACGTGGGAAACAAATCCCATAATCCAAAATAGTAGCAACCACATGCCACCTACTCCACGGAGCCGATCCCTAAGGCTCGTTGTCCTTATCTGCAACAAAATCTACGGTACCATAAAGTGGTACCGCAGGTAAGTAATAATCCAAACAATCCCCAAGATAAAAATACATTAATGCTACCAACCAACATGCATGCACATGATGAAATATGCTTTAGTCTCAAAACATCATTTTTCCTAAAAATGATTATTTTTCAAACACACGCCAAAATCCCATTTTGGCCCAAAAATAATAGTCCGTCATTTTTCTAGAAAATGATTCACACAAAAATATTTATCGGACACCGTAGGCGGGAATCATAGGCAAGACTCTACCACCATCCCTACCGAATGCACCGTAGGCGGGAATCATAGGCGAGACAACACCACCATCCCTGCTTATCACCATCCCTACCGCGTGCACCGTAGGCGAGAATTACAGGCAAGACTATACCACCATCCCTGCTTACCACCATCCCTACAGTTTCTTTCCACACAACAAAAACCCATTAGAGCACTGTAGGTAAGAATCACAGACAGGATTCTACCACCATCCCTATCGCGTGCATCGTAGGCGGGAATCACAAGCGGGACAACACCACCATCTCTGCTTACCACCATCCCTACACGTACACCGTAGGCGAGAATTGTAGGTAGGACTATATCACCATCCCTGCTTACCGCCATCCCTATAGTGTCTTTTCTTTTTTCTCACATGAAAACCCAGTTTTCAATAAACACATGAACATGAATGCAATTACCCGAAAACCTAGTTTTCATTTACAAACATGAACATGCATGCAATATGCAATGTACCAGACCAACAACAATATCCAATAACCAACCAATTCCAATAACCAAACACACAACAACTCCAATCTCCAATCCATCCGACTCCCATAACTCCTCGGACTCAGTTCAGCACAACCAACCAATCACAGTAATAATAAATGAGTTAGTGCAAAAATATATTAAAATCTCAAAAGATGTTTGAAAAAATACTTACAGTACTATATATTAATTTTCAGAGGATCACGGATTAGCTGGAAGCGACAAAACAGCAACTACACAGTGCAAAATGCACTGTGGTCTTAGGTCTCAAAAACTCACTTTTGAACGGGGACAAACCAAGACCCGAAATTACTAGGGTAGGGCCTAGGGAGGTCGGTGAAGCTAGTGGTGGTGGCCTTTGGCCGTGGGTGGCGGCGTAAGCGGTGGTTTAAGGCCAAAAAGATAAAATCGGAGATGTGAATAATGGGGCTTCACCGGTGACGGATAGGAGTTGGGGTTGGGTCCTTTAGGTTTCTAGGAGGTAGAGGAAGAAGTGGTGAAGAGATGGTGGCCAATGGCGGTGCGACAGCGGCGGGGCGAGCACACAAGGCCGTGCGGCTTAGGCGGTGCGTGTGGGCTATTGCCGGCAAGGGAGGGGTTGAGATTAGAGATGTGGGAGGCAATGGTCTGGGCGGTGCCGACCCTGGCGGCTCATGGCTGTGCCAACTGGGAGGAGGAAGAAACGGACGAAGAAGAGAGGAGAGAAAGGGGAGGCTGCGCGCGCAGGAGGAGAAGAAATAAGGAGGAAAGAGAAGAAAGAAAGGAAAAAGAAGAAAAAGAAAAAAGGAAAAGAAAAGATGGAGAAAAGAAATGAAATCCAATCCTCACGTCTTGGGTCACAAAAATGATCCAACGAAAATTATTTCAAAATAGTAAATTTAATTAAAATAACTTAAACGCAGTGAAAAGCTTAAATAAACCAACAATAATTTTAAAACCCATAAAAAACTAATTTAAATTAAATATCAATTTAAATGTCAAAATAGTAATTAATATTAGGAAAGCACATTAAAAAAAGAATTTTCATAACTTAAAAATATTATAAAATAATATATCAAAACTCCCATAATTTTAAAACAAGAAGACCAATATTTAAATTTATTAAAATAATCATTTAATTAAAATACACTAAAATACGGGGTGTTACATATTTCTCATAACCTATTCAATTAGCTAGAGGTAGCCATTTACATTTTCTAACACTATATTTTTTTTTATATAAGTAATAGGAAGGGGTGAAACAAGAGGACTTCCTAGGACAAAAAAAAACAAATCGAGACTCTACATCCAAATGATGTCTAGGGCATACTCGTCAATCAAAAGAGATAAACAAACTGCAAAAATCAAACCATTGGTTGTTGCGATGGCAAGATATCAATGGCGCGACGGCAAGATCTCAGAGGGAAAATCATAGTTGTAGGGGAGCGGTGGGTTTTAAACGTATTCGGTGCATTTCGGTTCTATTAGAGGTGAATTTTGCTATTAGAGGAATTAATTAGCTACTTTCCATTCTATTGTGCTACAGACCCCTTTATCTTATGTGTAGCCAGCCCGTTGGTGGGCTGTTTTTCGCCCAACAGCAACAGGGCTATTGCAAAGCATTTCTCATAAAATAATCACTTATAAAACATTATTCGGCAAATTGTATAATCACATCATCACTATTTTCATCAAATTGTTTCTTCCTTCGAATTGTTCACTTTTCCTGAAATATTGGTTCTATTTCTATTTCAATTGCAATTTCTTTAGCTAAAATTAAAGCAGACATGCATGAATCCAGTTTCGCTATAATTTTTCAACTTGGAAATAAGACCTTTTAATTGCTCTATAGCAACATCAATATGCATGTCTTTAGATTGTAAAATTTTGCTATATAACTGAATTAACAGCAAACAATAAGTCATACCAAATATTCATATCTCAAAATAACTCAAAATTTTCAATCTCATATGTTGATAAGCATGTGGCCTCACTCCTTGTTTTGGGATCTTCAATAGTGTTTGCTAAATGAACTAAAGCATCTCTTATTTTTGGAGTTTGATATTTTATTTCTTTAACACTTTCAATACGACTTTCTCAATGTGTTTGTGACAATGGTTTAAGAGGTTTTTTTTAGGAAACATCAACTTCATTAATGATAAGAAGATTACAGACATTTATCAAGTCAAACGGCTTGAGAAAGAAAGTCTGGAATACAACCTCACCACATCTCAATGCTCTCAACATTTCAAGCATTACGGACAAGCCTATGGGTTGCCATATTACCCTCCCTATGGACAAGATTAAAAGAATATTCACCAAAATATTTCTTCACCAAAACATTTCTTAAGACTTTGGATCTCTCTAATTAGTACTCCAAGAATGGATTAATCTTCCATATTGTTCTGCTGTAAAACTTCTACGAGCATCAAACAATCACTCTCCACCATTACTCATACTTGCACACAATTGTAGCCCTTTGAAAATGGATAAAAGCTCAATAGCCTCTGGATCCTCGACTTCATGTTCAACCTTACTTGCTACCATAACCACATTGCCCTTGTCATCTCTTAGAATCACACCTATCCCTACTTTGTAAAATGGCTACATTAAGAGTTAATGTAGAATACATTATCTCGTAAAAATTTGAACTTTTTGTAGAAGAAGAAACCATTGAATAAATTTATTATATCACTCCAAAAATAAGATATGGCCTTAGGGCATGAGTTTTCCATCCAAATTATGACAGTCACATGATGTGTAAAATGCTCTAGGATTTATATCTAACGAAAATGCTAGTATGTCATCCAACTTTGCTCCTTCATTTTGATTGCTCATGTATTTAATTTTTTTTTAATTATTTTTTACTTAATGGTTAAGGAAGTGATTTTTAGTGTATTGGTGTATTTTTTTTAAAATATTTAAAGATGATTAAAAAATGTGAAAAGGAAAAGAACAAAAAAATAAAGTATAGAATTTGTATTAGTAGGCACGCCTAGCGGTCAAAGCTAGGCAACACACTAGCATCACTCTTATATCTAATAGTCATTTTTGTACACTTTGTTTATTTCCTTTCACGTTAGATCCATTATCGTATCCTTGTCCTCTTCTATTATTAACATCTAGTTCATGCTTTTTTATTGCATTGGTAAGTTCACTAAAAAGGCCTCTGCCAGAGGTACTGGAAATTCCAAAAAATATTTTTCAATTTGTATTGGAGTTATTGATGTATTTAGGGCTTGTTTGGAGCTTAAGATGAGACACAAAATTCACATATGATCTCATTTTATCTCATCCCATCTTATTCCCAAACATAATTCAAATATAAAATTTTTAAACTAATCATTACAACTTTTTCAAATTTTTAAATAAAAAATAAAAAATAATTTTAATTTTTTCAAATCTCCAAACAAAAATAATATTATAAAACTATATTCTTATAATATTTTAACTTTATTATATTTTTTAGTCAACTTTTTCTTTCTCTCATTTCTCAAAACTTCAAAAATACTCAATTCAAACTATTTAATCACTATTATTTACAAACTATCTTACTATTATTCATAAAATTCTCATCTCATATTACTGCAGTTTGTAACATGAGAGTCATTTGTTCTTGATGGCTTGCACCAGGAGTGCAATCAAGTATAATTGAAAAATATTTTACTTGTTTAATTTGTTTTTTTAATAATTATAGTTTTAGTTTCAGATGCTAGCATTTGTATTAATTCATAATTTTGTATGTTGTGCCCTTGATAATGATTAATATTATGAATCTCACCATGTTTATTAACTAACTCTCTATACACGTGTGTAAAGCATATGCACTCTTAATAATGTTGAATACGTAGAATATGTTCTTACATGATTGGATCAAATACTAAGATCATTTCAATTAGACTTTAAAAAGTTCCATTATTATCTTAATAAATCTTTTAATTTCTTCTTCCACGAAATGCTAAGTTATTTTTTGCAAGACTTTTCACAACGGCAATAGTTATTAATAAGACTTTTTTTCCGGTGATCTTTCTCTATGTTAATTTGTTCTTGAATGTCTTTATCAATTGTCTTATTCTTTGACAATCTTGTTTCTAAATCAACCCAACTATTCATGTTAGTGACATGTTCGTGAGTTGTTTCATGACTTTTTAAGTTTAAATTAATCAAGATTTTTCCAAACTCTAGTTTCTTCGTTAACTAATTGACTTGTACTAGGGCTAAGCACCGACAATCATGTCAGAGTCGGAGTGCCCTACCTCCGACTCCGACTCTGACTCCAATTTACATACTCTCCGATCTAACTCCGACTTGTCTGAGTGGAGTCAGATTTAGACTTTTTATTGGGCGTTTTTTCTCAGCCCATTTGAAATTTCAATTTGACAATCTAGGGCTCTCACTAATCTGATTTGGGCTTCCAATTTTAGTTTTTTTTTTTTAAATATTTTTTCAATTTCAATTTTATTAAAATATAACTAAAATTGAAAAAATAAATCATTGTACAAATTATTGTTATTATACATTAGTATTACATGTTATTATACATTGATTATTATACATTATTAGTACATGTTATTATACTTTAGTTATTATATATTAGTATTACATGTTATTATAAATTTATATATTTGTGTTTATACACAATACATTAGTATTAAATGTTATTATACATTAGTTATTATATAATTAGTATTACATGTTATTATACATTAGTATTTATAAATTAGTTGTTATTATACATTAGTGGTACATGGTAGTAAAAGTTAATAGTATAGTGTTTACATATTTATACTAAACTATTATTAGTGAATCTAGTCTATTTATAGATATTATAGTATAAGCATATTATTTTATAATAATTTGCTCATACTAATATATTATTAAATTTAATTAGCTATCTAAGTTATAATTATATAAAATATATATGATTAATATATAAAAAATACATGTACTTTTATAAATATGTAGAATATCATAGTCGGAGTTGGTATATCACCAACTCCAAGTTTGAGTCGGAGTTGGAGTGGAGCCGAAGCGGAGTTTGTGCAAAGTCAGAGTTGAAGTCGGATTTTCAGATTTTTACTCAGTTCTAACTTGTACTATACTTTGGACTACATATATAGTTTGCAACAAAAACAGTACACTTTATCTAAATCTTTTGAATAAGCTAACCATTTTTTATCTTGTTTTTCTCCATTAGGTAATTTTCGGATATAAAATATTGTACAGAAATGTCTATTATTTTCATATTTGGGAAAATCTATATCATCATATCTAATTGGACCTCTTTCCACTAATAAATCTCTAAGTTTAGTATCATGATACTAAACTTAGAGATCTATTAGTTTCATGATATCTATTAGTATCATGATGCTAAACTTAAAAATATTGATCAATATTATTCCATTGACCTGGATCTAAATTTTAATCATATTTTTCTACATCTTGATCTTTGTGTACGTTCTTCATGAAACATTAATGGATTAGAAGTATTATTATGGATTTGGTTGTCAATTTCATTTGGGTTTATGATTTCAATGTGATGTTGATCTGACTTAACGTACTCTAATGATATAGTTGGTTGTTTCGTTGTTAATTCCTCATCTTGGCTTGATGTTATATTTTGGCTACTATTAATAACAAAGTTATCAAGTACTCCTTTTTGAGATTGGATCAATTTTTCTATCTCTCCTTTTAAGCTTTTCCTATACAGATTCATACTTTCTATTAAACATATTTAAAAACCACACACATAAAACAAATAAACTTACAATAAATAACTATAAACAATATTTCTATATCAACGAACAAATGGATAACAAAGAAAAATATAAGGTTTAATAACAAAGTAAAGATGTGTAGTCAGCAGTTTGAGAATGAAGAATGGGAGAGAAAAAGTCAATTGCTCAATCTATGTGTTCTCTTTTAAACTAAAATTTTTTGACCATTTATTTTTATTGACTGAATAAATGTTTTATGCGTTGGGAAACTGTGAGAGGAGTAATCCCCAGGGTCGGGCCAAGATGAATAGGCTGGAGTAGTTTCTAGGGCCCGAAGACAAGGGGTGGGCCGAGCTAGGATGACCCGAAAGGAGAAGTAGTCGGGCAACACACGCTGGCTAGAGGATGAAAGGCAGAATTTTCTAACACCACTACTGGCCGACAGCCCAGTGCCCGAGGTCAAGGACAGTTTCTGTCCCTAAGGAGTGGACGCATCTGATCGGGGTCACACCACATTTAATGAAGGGCGAAAGCGAGCACGCCACTACAGGAAGCCACACCGCATTTAATGAAGCTTGAGGTTAGGTATGCCACGACGTACCTCCTAGATTGTCAGTGGTAGCCACAATCAAGTCTAGCAAATCTGTTGCAGAACAGGGAGCTGATAGGGGCACACAGCCCGAGTACGAAATGACAAATCCATGATCTCCTTCCCAAGGATCGCCCCCGACCAGGTATATATACCCCCTCCCTCAGCGAGGAGAAGGGTTGAGGCACTTGGGTACTTTGATTTCATAATCCTCATAAGGAAATCACATACTGACTTTAGCATCGGAGGTATCCCCCACCACCCCAAAGCTCCCATTTCCTCATAGTTGCAGGTGGACGAACTGGGCCCCAGTGGAGACGCTCAAACTGCGAAACACAATATCAAAAGCAAACAATATTAGGTGTAATTTGCTCCATAAATAAATTGACAGAAGTCCTCCATTACGTGCTGGACCAAAGAAAGTTATTTTCTTTAGGTTTTTTAGATGAATATTGATACACACACAACACATTTTCACAACACATTTCATAACAAAGTTGTAAGATAATGATATTTTTGTAAAGTAATGTTACTTTTATAAAATATTTTACAAAATTACCCCTCATTTAATCCATTATTATGAAATGTATTGTAGAAAATGTTGTGTATAAATCATTTTTATTTTTAAATTTCTAATGAATCAATCATATCAATTCAACTTTTCCTTCTTCCAATTCAATAAAAGCTTTCACTCTTCCTCGAAGCAACGTACATGGCAGATTTCAAATCATTAGTTTTTCTTTCGCGTTTAAAATTGTTTTTAAATAATTTAATTTTTTTTGGTGCCTTAATTGATTGGAATATACCCTTTTAAGTCATCCCTAGTTTTATGTAAAAGTTAAAAGACTACAAGATAAGATGAGATTGAAAATTGGAGGATATTCATCATGCTTTGGTTAGCTGTGTTTGTCTTTAGAGTGTATGGAAAGAAATGCTGCCAGATGTTGTTATAGATGCTGGAATGAAATTTTTTAAGGTTGCATTGAAGTTCTGTGAGGGCGTATTAAAGGAGAAGCTGCCACTGTTCTTTTGTTTGGCATGGAGTTTTTGGTATAGAATAAACAAGATGGTACATGACCAGATGTTATTGAACCCAAAGAAAGTTGTTGAGAATGCTGTTGTGTTGGTCAGAGATTTTAAAGAAGCCAGAGTAAAATCAAGTATTCAGCTGAATAACCATTTTCGATGGAAGCCTCCTCTAGTAGGTGTGTTGAAGCTAAATGTTGATGGTGCAATTTTTGAAGATCAAAATAAATCTGGTCTTGGTGCAATTTTGAGGGATGACCAAGGTAATATGTTGATAGCTGCTAGTAAGGTTGAGAATGAGGTGGAGGAAGCTGAAGCTTTTGAGTTAACTACTATATTCAAAGACCTTCAGCTGTGCGCGTGGGAATCTCAAAGCTTTTAGTAGAATCTGATTATTTGTTGGTGGTGGAGGCATTAAAGCAAAACAGCATGGAGGGATCATTGCTTGGCTTATTATACACAGATAAAATCTCTTTCATCCTGTTTTGTTGAATGTGATTTTGTGTATATGCACAGGAAAGGTAATATGGTTGCATGTAGGTTAGCTAGAAACGTAAAAAATGTAGAAAACATTGATATATGTGGTGAGATAGTATTCCAGACTTTCTTTTTCAAACTCTCTATGGCTTGACAAATGTCTGTAATTTTTTATTAATGAAATTTCTTTTCTTATCAAACAAAAAAAATAAATGGAGGAAAGTTAAGTTGACATGGCAAACCTACATTTGGAAAGGTACAGAATACTGACAGTGACAGAAAATTAAAAGATAGAAAATATAATAAGAAATAATGTACTACAATTGGTTATCAATGTCTCTTTTATAATTTTTTTATGATACTTGGTTTTTTCCCTTAGAGAAATATTTTTAATAATGTGCATAACTACCCCTTTTGTGGAAATCTTGGAAGTACAAAAACTGTATGTAATCATTCATTATTGCCTTAGAGCATACTTACAAATATATATTATCATTTTGATAGTCTCAGGTGCGGTACTGGCGGCGAATGTCGGAATCTCAGGTTATAATCTGTAAGCCTTTTCTTGAAGGACTAACCTATCAGCCGGCCAGAAGACAATTAGAACCAAAACATTGCGGCTTGAGATAATGTACAGTGTATATATTTTGGTGGCTAATTAAACCCGTAACAATACAGTTATGTTTTGGTCTTACATGGCCATACTGTTGGACAACAGCGTTGTGTATTATGGTTGTACTAGTTTACTAATGTTGCAGTTAACTTCCTCGTACGACAATAGTAGAAATTAAAGTTTACTTTCACTGCGTTTTACATTTATAATCTAAAGACATGGTAGGTACAATTGTTTAATTTAGTATAATGTATGGAAATGCGACAACGAGTTGTGCGTACGTTCGACGTCCTAATAATTCGACCTTATATATAGTAGTGAGAGGTCGGGCTGTCAAAGGTGGTATTAGAGTAAAACGACTCTAAAGTCTCATTTGTTTTAATAGATGAGATGATCAGTTGTGATTAAAGTTAAAAGTTAAATAAAATATTATTATAATATATATTTTTAATATTCTTTTTGTGTCGGGAATTGAAAAAGTTGAATTACTTATTTTATTTAATTTGAAAATTTGAAAAAATTATAATCATGATTAGATGAGATGAGGTAAAATGAGTTGAGATGAGTTGTGCTTTAAATTTAGAGGATCACATTTAACTTTGATTTGTATCCGCTACAATCAACCAGGAAAAATGACTTGTATGGACAACAGCTTGCTTGAAATGTGGCCAACAAGTCCACTTCACAAGAAACTGTCCCAAAATGGGACAAGCTAGTGGGTAAAATGGGACATTGAATAGGCAAGGACAAAGGCCACCTACTCAAGCTAGAGATATGCATTAACATTGAGGGAGGTGCATTCAAATGCACAAGAAATTGTTGAAGCTAGAGTTATTACTGTACGTATGACCTTTATTGTATGAAAAATGTTTGACTTTTAGGGACAAAATCCAAATATCGTCCAAAAAACAATCTGAATTGTTATTATTCGTCCCTAAAATTGATTGTCTATTTGAACGATTTACTATATCCATTTGAACTGTGTCAACTTCGTTTGAATGGTACCAAACCCGTTCGAATGGTAAAAAAATCTGTTCGAACAATTATAATGTGTTCGAACTATTATACGTATCCGTCGGTATCATCCATTCAATTTACAAATATCACTCACATTTGTGTATGCAACGTTTGCTCAAATGTGGTCTACAATTAAAGCCACTACAACCGAAAGTTGCAATAGCAATTCCAATAAGAGAAGTTGTTTAGTGTTATCAAGTGGGGGAAAGGTGTCCAGCCCATGGAATTTGAAGGGAAGATGTTGGTTAAAGATTTTTGTAAACTAGATTAGTTTTAATAATATGTTAGAAATTATATCGTATTACACAAAGTGGAAGATTACAAAAATCCAAACCAAATGCGACCAAACTATTAACTACACTATCTAGAACAGAGACAATAAAGCCAAACCAAATCTGGCCCATTTTGACAAAATATACACAAAAGCTATTAATCCCCTCATATCCCATATAAACATTATCACTAATGTCCTTTGGAAGACTGAAAAGAACAGCAAAATAAATGAATAAAAAAAGAGAAAAGGATAAAGAAAATGTATGACCTGAAGAAAGACTTACCAGCATGGTGCAATTATTAGGTATGGTGTTCTTGAAGGTATTGTTTCGGCTAGTACATAAAATATTGAAACTTTTGGTGCAATATCGTCTTGAATGGTACTATAACATATTTTGATATGGTAAAAACTAGATAGTGTATGCATTCTTTTTCTTTTAGAATAAGTAAATTATTAAACTCACCCTCATACACACACTCTTTCTCAAAAGATACAAACATGATTGGTGCTGATTGGATGGCTACAATTGATCACTGCTGCATACGAAAGTGATCTTAAATTTTTTGTCACTCCTTCATTCTTCTAGTTGAGAAATAAAGATTGTTGACAGCAGACCTAATTGAGTGTAGAAATAATTCCCTTCTCTTATAATATTTTTTCATTCTCAATCACATATGTTGACACAAAGAGCAATATTCTAGCACCCACTTAAAATATGCCATATAGCAAGTATGACTAGGGATGACAAAATCTAGAATGAAGAAAAGAATTACTCAATGGTGTTATGCTTAATGGGATTCGATATCAGTTCTGCAATGAACTAGTTGTTTATACATTATGCTAAAGCTAACTGTCGAGGGAGGGAGATGGAAACCCAGAACGAACGCAACACTTAGAACCAGCTTAAAATAGAAGTGTTAAGGATAGTCCCTCTGCTATGGAAACCTGCAGCAAATTTATAGGTCCCAAACACAGAGTATATAAACGCTAGGATAATTGTTTTCTCTTCGGGTGAGAAACGTACCACAATTTGAATGCAAATACTTGATAATTCATTAACGAAAGCCTTTGCTGCTTAAAGAAGCAAAGCCACGTACAAAGGAACCGAAATAAAAGGGAAATTAACAACTAACAAATGGAACTCAACACACGTAAACAGAGCATAACAAACGGAATTAAAATGATGTAAACTCGCAACTACGGATCCTTCTGCACGTAAAACTCTTGACCGCCACGACCCAGTCCAAGTCCATTTCCGCATTGTTCTTCATCTGTTTAATGGCCTCGTCTGCATTCATGCAACGGTCCTTCACGTTCCAACTCATCCCAAATATTTGGGATTTGGTTTATGGCCCCTCTCAGATCGTCGTGGCCTATCACAAATCATGCACATCATCCTCAAGTCAATGCTGCAAGAATACTCAAGAAGGAAACAAATAAATATCTTTGTAAACCCCTTTTGATTGCTTTAGAATATTCTGTCATTAAGTCTCTTGATTGTAATTCTTACAATTCATAATATAAATAAAGTCTTCATCCTACAACAAATGTATGCTGAGGAGTTCTCACTTGTGTGTTTTGCTTCTGCACAAACCATGCAAGGTCTCTAAACCGTGTCAAGAAGGTTACTGCAATAAATCGTCATGCAAGAGCCATTCCCACTTGTCGGCAATGTGGTAAAACCCAAAAGGAGAATGTCACGTGGGAATGAAAACTTGCATCAAATGTGGCCAACAAGGCTACTTGGGAGGTGGCTGCTATGTGGGTGGCTACCGGTTCTCTTTTTTTTTTTAAATAATAATAATAATAATAATAATAATAATAAAAAGAGGCTACTTCACACAAGAAACTGTCCCAAAGAAAGACAAGCTAGAAACTTAATAAGAAGTTTTGCTATGTCAGGTAAGTTAAATTGTTATACTAATTGTACTTTGTTTGATTTAGAAATACCACTCTCAATTTTGTTTGCGACGTTTGCCTGAACATGGTCTAAAATCGAAGCAATTGCAGCAGCAAATTGTAGTAGCAATTCCAACAAATAAGTGGTTGGGTGTATCCGAGAGGTAGAAATTAAGATGTCCATTGGAATGTGAAGGGAAAATGTTGCGGTTGCAGGCTTTTTTTCTTCAATAAAATGATTAATTGTATTAATATACCAAGACTACCGTATTTCACAAAGTACGATATTACAAAAAATTCAAACTATATGCAACGAAACGATCACCTACATTATTGATAACAGAGACAATACTAAACTAGTACTAAATCTAGAGCCATTGGACAATAAATATGCAAAAGTTTTTCGTCCCCTCCTATCCGAGACAAACACGAATATTAGTATGCCTTAGAAGGTTTTTCAACATAGCATAATTAAAACTAAATAATAAAAAGGAAAAGGAGGAAGAAAATATAGGGCATAAAGAAAGACTTACCTGTATGGTTCGCCTATTATATATCATGTCCTTGAAGGTACTATTTTGGCTAGTCCATGAAAGTTTAGAACTTAAGATATTTTGATGTTGTTAATATCTGCAAAGTAATTACAATTATGCTTAGACTTGGAGTTAAATTATGCTATTGAGCTTATAATTGAAGATTGATGATGATTTAATAAGAACAAGTAGTTAGGCGTTTGGGTTTCCGCTTAAACATTAAAGTCTGAGGGGATGTTTGGAAACAATTTCCATCTCAAACATTATTCAAATACAAATACTTTCAACCTAATCATTACAACTTTTCAAACTAATCATCACAATTTTCCTAAATTTCTAAATAAAAAATAGAAAAACAATTCAACTTTTTCAAATTCTAAAATAAAAATAATTTTAAAAACTTATATTCTAACAATATTTTAATTTTATAATATTTTTTATTCAACTTTTTCCCTCTTATTTTCTAAAACCCACTAAATATTTAACTCAAGCTATCTTGCTACTATTCACAGACCATCAAGCTATTATTCACAAAAATTTATCTCATCTCATTCCCTAAATATCCCTAGGTTAGAAATATAAGTACTATTAGATTGAATATTGTGTGAAAAGTCGAAGTCTATTCTGTTAGTTAAATTATGATTAGATAGTACTCTAATTAGAGGATTCAAAGGATTAGTGAGCATATAGAGAATGGTGATAAGATTCGGGTTTGGTAGTAGTCCTTGTCAATGGAATTTAGGTTATAAAATGCAAGATTAAACAAAGAAACGCAATGTTAGAGTTACGTATAGGTTTCGTCCAAGAGAGTATTTTAGGAGCAAGATTGTCATGTAATTAACCAATTAGTAAATTTTTAAATTAACTAATTTCAAGAGTTGCTAAGTAAAGAGAAACCATGCATGGAAGGCATTAGCTAGGGTTAAATAGAAACTGATTGAATTTAAATAAAACTGTTTTGTGTGACAATAGTGGAAATGAAAGTAGTGAAAAGGGAAGAATAATGAAGAATTGAGGTTAAGTTTAAATCTCATTAAGTTTTCTGTCATCATGAGAATTAGATGTTTTCAGATGTCAAACAAGGCTAGGAATGGGTAAGAAATAGGGAAAAATGAAGTATAAAAGAAAAATGCTTGAAAACAAGGACAAAATATTAATTTTATAAAGTTTAGGGACCAAATTGTAAACAATACCAGTTTAAGGGTAAAACTGTGAATAACAGTAAGTTAAACTGTTAAAGAGCAAAATTAATAATGGTTTCTAAGTAAAAAGTTAAAATCTAAAGGACAAATATTTATTAACTTGGGATTGGAAACTGCACAGAAAACGAAGAGCTTACCTGATCTATGCAAGGGCAGTATGCAAGTTGTTAATATCTTATGACTTGAATGAGTTTCAAGATAAAATAGATTCATTTATTTTACAGCCGATTGCATAGAATATGTTTTCTTGTGACGCTAGCTGGTATTAGTCAATGATCATCAACCTGTTTTAATAAGGTGAAGAAATATTTTATAAACCGCGCTAATATGAATGCATGAGTTGAATGGATTGATAATAAATGAAAGGCCATACAAATTGGATCATAGTTTGAGGGGGATTTGTTCATTTACCTCAAGATATTAAACAAATTAAGGCGTTGTAGCGTAAGCTACAACCACTCCACCATCAAATACTCTTTTATATCTGTTCACCATCTTCATCCTATCAACCTAAGCTTGGCATCAGCCCCCCTCTCTCTCTCTCTCTCTCTGATCTCTCTCGAAAATGAATCAAAACCAGGCTCAAGCTGGTACCTTCGATTTTCTCTTCTTATATTTCTTTATAGTACTTGTGATAATTTTTATGAGTCAATAAAATGATTATGTTAAGAGTGTTTGGAATTTGCAGGAGAACCATGTCCTTCACCTGCTAATTACCAACTGGGTCCGTATCAGACTCAACCACCAGGTCATAATCTGATGAAAGATAGACAAGGATATCCTGGAAAGGTCCCTCCTCAAGGGGAAACCATGTCCAGGGGTCATGGTTTCTGGAGGGGATGGTACTCTCTCTCTCTCTCTCTCTCTCTCTCTCTCTCTCTCTCCCTGAGACAAATTATTATGATTTCTTTCTGTTTTTTTCTTGGCAGTTGTGCTGGCTGGTGTTGCTACTGCTGCTTGGATATATGCTTCTAAAGATCTAGAGAACATGATATAAATATATATATATAAATATTTCTGTGTGTAGGCACCCACGCGTATATATATGCATATATATGTTTGTGGCCATGCCCCATGAGTATATAGACACTGAGAAATGCGACTCTTTGTTCTAAATTCATCATCTCTAGCTATACGAATTAATGTAAAGTAGTTTGAGTAGTGTTTCTTATATCAATAATTACTTAAAACAGAATCAGCTTGTCATGTGATTAAAAATATTCAACATGCAGAAGAACAACATTGTCCATAAAAATGTTGGCTTGTTATAATCACGTATACATACAAGTGATATGTGACTCTAGTTATCATGTTCTTAGTGTTGTATCTCTAATTTGATATTCCATATTAGTGTTCACTTGTTTGATACGTCTTATATATAGATCAAAGAAAGAGATCTAGAAACCCAATAATTTTCTCATACGAGTATTAATATTACACTATATACCATATTCTTATCTTATATATTCTCATTTCACTAGCTAAGAAAACGTGACACTTTTATTTTGTTAAAATAAAAGTTTAAACATGATAGTTAATATCATCTCATCATAGTAGGATGAAAGTAGATTGAGAGTGTGCTATGTAGAATTTTCAATCTCATACAAAGCACGTGCTCTCCTTCCATTCCAGTTAGGTGTTGGCCGATCAAGCACAGTAGTACTACTATTCAATCTTGATTAACCCTTTATATATCTTATTTTTCATTTTATGTTTTTTTAGCTTTTATCTCTTCAAATAAATGTAAGATGTTCAATATGGAAGAGGAACCAAATCACAAGATCTAGAAGCATATATCACCTTTTAGCTAAGAGATTAAAGTTCTTGCTATCATTTTAATTCCATCAGTTGGTCATGTATTGCGTATCATTTTACTGCTGCAAGTATTTTAGTAATTGGTTCTAAGAATGCATATGGTTTTTATAGTGGATTAAAAACCACACTCATTTAAAAAAAAAACCACGCTCAAGATTCTTTCATTTTCTCTTTGATCTATATAAATATAAATATATATATATATATATATGCTTCTTTTTTCTAATTTTATGAATCAGAAAAAATGGACATATTTGTGTGTTTGAAACTTGGCTAGCTAGCAGATCTTTCACCTAATTATAATACATGTGTTAATTTAGTGAAACTAGGTAGATATCTTTCATTTACCCCTAAATTGAACAACCAGACGTGACAAAAGTCAACATGAGGTTTCGATAGGAATGATGAGTTTCTTATCAATTCTGAAACCTAATCTCTCGATCTTTTGGCTTGTTTGGCCCCATGATCTTTTGTCACACACATGACTTACTTATAAGGTAGTTTATTATTATTATTATTATTTATAGAAGTTCTTATGCTTATGGAATAGATTAAAGAAAACGTGTAGAAAGCGCGACCTTATTCGACCGAGGATTAAGAATTAACTCCATCCGAAAGTATAAGAATCTTTGACTTTTATGGCGACTACTATAGCTTTTAAAGACTGAGAAGTGTTAGTTCTACACATAAATCTAGGAGAAAATTTACACATAAATCCTATCACTAAATGTGTGAAAAGGAGATAAAAATAAAATAAAGAATTTATCCTTTTTCTTATAAGTTTTCAACTAAATTCTCCTAAAACTATTTATAAAATAGAAGGTCGAATTTTTTAAAAAAGTGAAATTTCAAATTTCTATTTTGCCTCCGGCCAGGTAGCTTCATTTATTTTGAAGGGTCTGATTTTCTTTCACTTCTCAATTAAAAGCTCATGCCCCAGTCACAATTTTGAAATAAAGCAATCAGGCCCTAAAACCCTAGAATTATTCCATAAAAACAAGTACTTGTTCTTCCATCTAATAAACCAATTAGACCCTGATGCTATTCATTTAATTTAATCCTATAAACTAGTAAAATTTCCTTAAGAAAAATTAAAGAAGATGACGCAACAGCCATGTCTAGCTAGTTCACACCATATTTCAACATATCACGTGCAAGAAGAAAGACCATTACTATATATATATATATATATAAATGATATTTGCAGTCATAACACCAATATATAGCTACTATAACTAATAACAGAAACTCAATAGCTAGAATATCTTCAATCCCTTGAGGATCGAGAGTCAACATTAAGGCCCGGTTTGGTTACACGATACAAATGAAATGTTTTCATCTTATCTGTAGTGTACATTAGTTTTCCTTATCTAAACACACTATATTTCATCTTTAAATTTTAAAAACATCCACTTAAATAAACAATAATGAATAGTAATGAACAGCAAATAGTGCATGAACACTGCAAAACTGACATAAACAGTATGTGAACAGTAGAAACTAACAGTGAAAAGTCCATAAACAGTTCACTTTTTGGCTCTCTAATCAATAGTAGGATCCACACCTTTTTCAAATCTCAAAAATTAAAAATTATCTTATCTCATGTATCTCACTATCCAAACACACATTTTTTTTACAAATTATTTCATCTCATTTTAACTCAAAATTTTTACTACTATTCAAAATATCTTACCTCATCTTATCTAAACTGCGTAACCAAACGAGGCCTAATAGTCCCACTGATTGCGCTTAATCTAGCAGTTAGTATATATATATATATCTCATGTACTATCGTTTCCATTATATAGTTGCAAAGAATCATAGCCAGATGATCTATCAAGAGTACTAATTACTTTCCTGATCTTTCACTGATCACAATGTACTGATCTATATAATGGTATAACTACAGTACTCAGTTTGGAATATTGACCAAACTATTTTCTACATTCCTTTTCGAAGAAGACAATTATAAATAGCTTAAGGGCTCTAATTATTTGGTATACTAACCCTAACCCTAAAGAAATTTGAGTCTCCTGCCAGCTAATCCTAACCTTAACCCTACTAATAACAATTAACCAATCGTACGTACCTTCTGCCTCAAGCATTTGAATCTTCTTGACAAGATTCATCAAGATTGCGCTGCATTTTCTGCATAACTAGAATCTTTCACCTCCTTACATCCCTCAAATCCTAGATTTTCAACCAAAAGCAACCTCTCTCTCTCTCTCTCTCTCTCTCTCTACAGTAAAGGACTGGCCACTTCCACTAGTGATATTGTAGATGAGTTTTCTTCAATTGATTCTTAAGTATATTTCTTCTAGATTGTAGTTCTGTTTTTCAAATTATATCTTAATAGGTTTTATGTGTATTCCTTGGATGATGATTTTTATCGTCAAAACCAATGCACATTTAATATTTCAAGAGTCCTATTATTCTGACAGAAAATTCGACACCGAATAGGTATGAATAGTGTAAATTATTTTGAGAAAGGTTAGTATGTCTCTTTATTTTATCTTTTTATTTTGACTGTTTATATATTTATTTATTTTTTAAATTATTTATTTTTTAATGATTAAGGAAATGACTATTCGTGTATTAACATTTTTTTATTTTTTAAAAATATTTAAATATGTTTAAAAAATATTTGAAATAAAAGCATAAAAAAAAATACAAATTACACTAGGCGGCACATAGAGGGATCATGCTCAAGCAGTATAATAGCAACGCTCAATTATTTTTATTTTTATTTTTTATAAATTATTTGAAATATTTAAAAAAAAATCACAAAATCATTAAAAAAACATTTCATTAACTACTAAGTAAAAAAATATTTTAAAAAATTAGTAAAAAATAGGTGTACAAGTTTTGCTCTATCATTTCTAATGTTTCAAACCAAAACCGTCAAACCCTAGCTAGACTAGCTGACTTGGCTATATAATTGACGTTGTTCCCAAGGATTTTAATATAGAAATCCCATTAGGCAAAGATACCATTACAGTTCTCCCTGATAGTTGTTTGATGAGTTTATTCTTGGTGAAGTCGCGCATTGCAATAGCAAAAAATGAAAGCAAGAAATTTATGAGTACTGTTATCATGTAGTATACTGAAGAAGTTTCTGGTAAGGAAGATTAATGAAGAGGCAAAATGTTTCTTCTTAATATTTTATGATCCTTAAATATTGAAGTGATCGGTTAAATATTTATTTGAATTGCTGTATGCATATTTGTTTGATAAAAACTGCATGATTCTATCCCATTATTTGAATTGCTGTATGCATATTTATGAGTTGAAAAAAATATGATGTTTGTATAAAACCAAGGAATCAAATTATGTCTCAAAATATTTTTATGTTTCTCTTTTTCTAATTTATGAATCAGAAAAAAGATCAGATCATAATATTGGAATTTCAAAGCACTGTTTGAAATTTGCATACCATATGATCTTTCACCTAATACCTTTTAGTGGATGCAATTTCCAGAATCGAAATTACTTTACTGAAATTCTGTTAGTTTTAATAAAATCGATTTATTTTTTTTTTAATTTTAAAAAACCAAATGTAACACCCCGCCAAATCGTGACAAGAAACCATAACAATAATAAGACTTTGACCATGTTAGCTGAGACTTAGTAGGTGAATAGATGAAGTTGCGACATTTATCACCTTTTAGAAATCATTCTTTTGGCAAATGAAAAGCGGCATGAAAAGGACTTACTACCTTGATAGGCCTTGAAATGAACCTATATCATGTTGGCGATCATAGCTGGATAGGAAGTGAGCTTAAGCATGGAAAAGTTAAAGAGGAGAAAGCCTATAATGGGCCCAAGATAAGGCCCAAGGTTGAGGCCCAACTCAGTAACTACAAGAGCCTAAGGTAGGGCCCATACCAAAGCCAAAGTTAAGGCCCAAGAGCTCAAGGTGAGGCCAATTTGAAGCTCAAAAACTAGGCCCAACCAAATAGACAAAGGACTATAAGGAAAGCCTCACCCAAAGCCCTAAAGAAAGGCTAGTCCAACCTACAAACTTGGGGTCAACGTTGCCCAACTTGGAGACCAAGCTTAGGAGACTTGCACATCACCCTTGCCTTGAGATTTCAACACCTAGTGAATCTAAAATGTGTCTTGAACAAACCAAGTGGCGCCCAAAACTTCTTGACTGCCAAGTTTCACTCTCCACCATGAAGTTAAGAAGGTAACTTCTGAAGTTGGTATGACACAATCGGACAAAAACAAAGACAGCATGAATGCTATGTATTGGCTATTTGACTTCAAACCGATTTTCTTTGGGAAAACTTTTTGAAACTAAGCCTCTTTCTCTTCAAATTAGATTAAGCATTAGCACTAAGACTAAATACAAGCTCATGTCATAACCATAGGAGACATGCCAAAGCGGTGCACTTCACATAAACATCTCACCAAGTGCAATCGAATACCCTTGAGCACATGCTATGATTGCTTAATCTAACTTTGAGTGAAATTTCTGCAACAAGCACAACCCCACCTCAAGCATGAAAATATGACATTTTACATTAAATATGTTACATGTAACAAAGAATAACACATGTCACAAAATATGTTTTGTCATGAGCATAGAGCATGAAAAATATTATTATTACAACCGGAATGGTAGAAGTTGTAACAAGATCCGAAACCCCCCCCCCCCAAGATGGACGAGTTGCCAGACCTCATCGAGAATGAGTTTACCCTCGAGGCATGGTACTACTTAGTTATTTCTTGTCTAAAAGGTACCTCACACTTCCATAAGGAAATCCAGGATATCTTAAATAAGGACTACACACCACAGTGGGCACTTGAGCTTGAAGAAGTTGTTACTCAAGAAAACCGGTTGGACTACGTAAATGACTATATAATTTAGGCATGGGTTTACACAATTGAAGCACAAGGGGTCACTCGAAGTCTTGAGAGACAGCAGTTGGAACCCCATGACTCAGAAGGGAATAGTTTCTTTTGATGTAACACAAATTGGTGTGAACCAAGTGTAAGGGGTTATGGTTTAAAACCCCCTTTTTGTATCGAGAGTTCAAAAACAAATACTTTTGGAATTTTAATAGTTTCTTTATTTTGGTACCATATACATTAATTTCTCAAAATTTTCTTAGATTCGAACTTTTTTTGCAGTGATTATTGCATATTGCTATAAACATATTAGATGCATTGTATGTTAACTGTTATGAACTTGGGGTGTGTAGCCTTAAGTTAAATGTCCCGATACTTCAACTTCTGTCAAATCCCAATTAGGGTTTGAGGGCATCACAATAATTGAAGAGGAACTAGACCCGGACCGCCAATAGTTAATCATGATGGTCCCAAAAATGGTCTTGTTCACCCTTTAGTGCATCCAAGAAATGCTCTAAAAAAATTGTTTTAAAAATTGCATTGTATAGTCTTCAATCCAGATTTTCTCTTCAACATCCTAGAGCTCCAGCATGGCCATTCTGGAGGCCGAAGCCATATTCTCTTCTCTCTTGACATGTTGCACACCCCAATAACCTCTACTCTTGAACTATTGGTTAATATCTTCAATCAATTGACCACACTTATTACTCCTAGTTTCCACTTCCATTTTCACCTTTGAACCACTACCAAAGCATCTCTTTCCAAAATTTCATTCCAAAATCCCAAATTACTACACATGCCAATGGTCATCCATGCATAGTGCAATAACTTTCGTCGCTTTTGGATCAAATATGAATTGAACTCTCGTACACATTGCAACCACCACTTAACCTTCATCTTCACAAGTCATCATTCATATCCCCCCATAAGCTTGCTCTTGAGGTCTAAAGAGGCATCCCAGTTGAGTTTAATAACATTTGTATCTGGCTTTTTCCATATCATCCTTTCCCTATCCAGAGCAATACCACACTAGTTTTCCTTCTGACCCCTCTTTGAAGCTTGATTGAACTCAAACAAGCTACTTTCAACTACATTTAGAACTTACTTTGGACTTGTGAACATCCCCTAAAAAATGAAAGAACTTCTTTGAAACCATATCTTTCTCATAGTAGTTGCAATCATTTCTAGTTCCTCACATGATAATGGTTTTGCAATTTATCCCACAGCTCCATAAAAGCATGTTCATGATACAACTTCTTCCAGACACTATTCTTACTGTAATGCCCCAATGAGAGGTCCAAACTATATAACCTATACTCCAAAAGGACTAATCAATGGTATAATTGGAGCCCCATTGGAATAGTATAAAGAATAAAAACTTCTCATTCTCAAGAAATCTCATACACTACCTACTCTTATCACTTACCAAAATGGGATATCACAATTAGAGTGATATTAACTAGGGCTGAGCAAAAATAAAAAATCTAACTTCGAAACCAACTCTGCTCTGACTCCAACAAAACGGAGTTGGATGTATTTTTCTATATATCAATCATATATACTAGTATAGTTATATATTTATATAACCAAAACTGATATAGTTAAATTCTATAATATACTAGTATGAGCTAATTATTTTAAAATAATATACTAAACATAAGGTTTTCATAAAAATTTTCATGCTGAGAACTTAGAATTCATTACTGTTCATACTGATGTTTATGCTATGCATGACTGATTTATCTAAATTAACTGACTAATCTGACTTAACTGACTAATCTGATTTAACTGACTGTTCTAATTGGCCAACACACTTAACCCTGTGTGCGAGGTTGTGCACCGGCCCCACTTAACCCTGCAGCAAGGGGAGCCGTTGATAGTATTCTGGCATACTATGGTGGACCAGGCTTGAGTCCGTGGCTTGCACATCCACCCTGATCTGAACTGCATTGGTACAATGCATCTGAATAACCATCTGATTAACTGATTTGATCTTATCTTGCACTTGAACTTAAGATAGCTTACGTGTCTTATGACCATGAGATGCATGACATAATATATATATAATTATAATTTCTGAATTTGAACATGATGCGGAATGACATGACTGTATGCTATGCTGGATGACATGTTTACATATGACATGAGTGGTGCATAAACAATGGATGTCAATGAACTGGCTTGGATAATACTTCTATATAAGCTAAACTGTGATGATCCTAATTTTGTGACCAAATTACTTACCTTGCTGCGCTTCTTCCTGAATCTCACTTCATAGCTCGTCGCCTATACATAATATTTAAATATTACTAAATCTGTCTAGAATCAACATATACTAATAACCTACTTAATTAAATTCATAATCTAGAAGATAGTCAAATAAACATTTTGCTTAACACTATAAACAATAAATCTTGATATTTTAAAATTACTTAAATACTAATAACATATTATACTTTAGTAAAGCACTTAGGCTATTTTAAATCAGTCATAAACTTAAATTCTTAAAAATAGATTTTCTTTCCATGATTAACATAGTTATTTAAAAAGAAATCTAATAAATACTAATATCATTTTAATACTCTTAACATATTCCTTTATTTTCTATTTAAAGTATAACATAATAATTTTTTATTAAACTTCTATTAAATATATAAAGGAATATTAACAAATATTGGGCTTGATAATATACTTTTTAAAAATATATTTTAAAAATATTTTATGACTGATATATTTATTTAATAAAATATAACTCCTCTTTGAAATATTAAGTCTAATAAAATCACTAAAAAAAATGCTTGAAACATCATAAAATCGGCCCAATTTAAATTACAAATTTTATCATATTATATGTCTAATTATCCTCAAGTTTTAGCCCACAAAGGAATTTTTCCATCAGATTAAAACAAGGCCCAATACACTTTTAAAACACAAGCTAAACAACTAAGCCCACCATTCATAGGGCCCAAGGCCCACTTGTGAACTCATGTCATAAATCAGCATTCGGTAGAAGCAAAGAAGGGGTGTTGTGCAAGAGAAACACAATGCCCGTGCGAGAGAAAAACAGAGGCTCACCGAGAGAGGGGTAAATGCGACGGCGGCTGGGTGGCTAGTGGGGGTCATGGCAGCGCAACACGAGGCTCCTCTGAGCACGGTAGTGCGACACTGAGAGAGGGAGCGAGAGTTCTTGAAACTGAAACAGCCAAGAGAGAGAAGAGATGGGTGGTGACGGCAGTGGGCTACGGTCTTCCTATTGTACTTGAACCGTGGCAAACGTAGGAGGTTTGGGTGGTTGTTTTCTTTGGAGTTGGATGGCTGAGGAGGCTTACGGGTTTGCCATGCAAGGAATAACCGGTGCTCTATTTTAAGGGCTAAAAATAGGGGATTCTTTCTTGTGGAAGTGGTATGGTTTTACGGTTGCTGTGTGGTGCAACCTTGGTGGCCGAAGAGGGATGCACTGCAGTGACTAGGTGGTGCGACTGGGTGGCCCGTGGCCTAGCTGGGGGGTGCTGTGCTACTGGGCTTCACACAAGAAGGATGTGGAGGTGCAATAGGCTAGCGGCAGCAACGTGGCTGGAGGTGGTCTCCATTGTGGTTTATGGAAAAGCAAGGGATGAGACGTGGGGGAAGGCTTCTTGTTTTGTTTGCCGAGGAAGAACGTTGTTGCATGATGATGGAGAGTGTTGCCGTGAGGATAATTGCTACGATTTTTGGGAGATTTTCAAAATGAGAGAAAGAGTCCAAATATAAATACTAGTTTTAAGTCTTCGGTTACGGAACTGTCGAGAGGAGAGGGAGAACGTGTAGTGGAGAGTTTGATTTCCATGAAACTTTTTCAACTAGAAGATAAACATGGTGCTAACGGGTGAAGATAGAAAGAAATAAGGTAGAAGAACTCTACCGGCTAATGTACAAATCTGATCATAAAAATATACTAAAAATAGCAAATGATAATAATCTTATTAAAATTACTAATGTAAAATCTGATAATTTTAATAATACTAATACTAATAATTATTAAAACTATTAACTATAAAATCTGATGATGATGATGATGATGATAATAATAATAATAATAATAATAATAATAATAATAATAATAATAATAATAACAATAGAATATTTATGGTTATAAGAAAAATACATAAAACTTATCTTATAGCCTAAACTTAGGGTCGGGTTGTTACAAGTATAGAATAGTATAATGAGTTAATAACTTTTACTATAGTATATTAACATGTAATTGTTAATAATCAATACTATAGTACAAGTATAGATACTAACAATTCTATGTAAACAAACTAAAGCACTAGCTATAATCTGACTCATATGAGTTGTGCCTATATTAGAGCAAACAACTGTGAAGGTTTTCTCCTTATTCAAAACCTAACCAGAGGCTCTTTCATATTAATTAAAATTTCTTGTACTTTTGTGCACTCAGCCAATTTTGCTCTGTGAAACAGAATAGAATCATTTGCAAACAAGAGATGATTTATCCTAGTACCACCCGTTGCCACTGTTAGTCCTTGCCATTTTTAGTCATTTTGTTTCACCTATTCTTTTTGATAGATTAATCAGGGAGCTCAATCCTTCAGCACAAAATGAACAAGTAAGGAGATTAGGGAATCTACTGCATGTGAGTGTAAATGGGGGTTTGCTGCATGTCCTACCTAGTGGAGTTTTATTGGCTTTAAATTGGGGTTTTCACCCGACCAGCTGGTAGCTTTTCCCTTTAAACTTTCCCCCAGATTCTTCTCCACGTTTTTAGCCTGGATTCCATCTAGAATATCCTTTATATCATCATTTTGAGCCATATCCTCCATCACCTCCTCTGTTTACACCTCCATCTTTGCTCTTTCCATAACCCGTACGTCTCACTTATAGTGTTTCCAACCATTGTCTGACCATTTCTAGTATTGTAAGAGCCACCTCCTTCACAACAATTCCAATTGTTTTCCTGAGCATTTCCACTTATACTTTTATCCTCCATAGTTGTTGGTCTTATTAAAAACCTTCTACACATAGTTGAATCTGTACGCAACCATAAGTGGTCGCGGATCAACCGCCGGAGTCCAGAACAAGTCAAAACCAACAGAGAACCGGTCAACAACGATATAAAATTAAGGAAACCGATGCCGGCCAGTTCGATTTTGGTTTAAATCAAACCTAAATTGTCGAACCAGTCAATTATATATATATATATATATATTATAAGTATATAAAATGACGTTGTTTCACTGAAGTAAGTGAAATGGTGTCATTCTAGTTAAGAGTTTTATATAAAAATTAAAAAAAAAAATTAGGTGAAACGGTCGTTTACCCCCCATTCTTCTTCTTCTTTTAATTTTTCCCCCATCTTCCCTCTACTTCTTCCCTCTACAACTGCAACTTCTTCCCACAGAAGGCATAGCCTGCCGCTCCCCTCCTCATTCACAGAGACACCAACGGCAGACCAATGAACTTCACCAACTCACGTTGACACTAAAGATGCCGATTTTCTCCCGCCTCGGCCGATTCGACCGATTCTAAAGCTCTATAGACATAGTCGGTGCAGTGTCGATTTTGGACCAAAACTGCACCAAAGACGTCAATTTTCAGCCTTACTTTTTATAACTATTGCTAGGGCATCCCTAGTTCCCTTGCATAATTCAACCACATTTGAAACACATACATGGTAACTTTTCATATTTCAGGCTTACCCATAGTCTATTTTCCTACACGTTAACAGTTCTACCTCTTGCTATAACCTTGGACAGATTCAATTCTAGTTTAACTCATATGTAATTCCCCCATCTAACACCGTCCTCTTGTATGCCCACCTCCATCACCTTACCAATCATTCCCCCAATGTGTTCCCCACATTCTCGGTTCATACATGCCAGAGGCAAATTGTGTATTTGGATCTAGAAAATTTCATGGTCAAAATTCAACATATGTGGTTGGGTAAATCCATCAAATGGGTTAAGGATAAACAAGTTGTTATCGAAAAGCCAAGGTCTCCATTCCATCACTCTTTGTTTATCCACTTGATTTGCAAAAGTTATGATGAACTCGTTTGGCCAAAAACTCCCAAAAGGAAGCTGATTTGCTCACCTTTCATACTTTCACCATTGTATAGAACATATGACATCCTTTCCAATAAGTCGTTTCAAGCACTCGTTGCTCAATAGACTTCTTTCTCCCTTTCTTTTCACTTCTTCAGTATTCCACCGTCCAACTCGATAGACGAATGCTTATCTTCTGTTAACTGAAGTTGATCCCACATTTCCTGTAGATCCTCCATCCCTCTCCTTCCACAATCAGCCACCATAACTAGTGACTAATTCCACTCTTACTTCATAAGAGTATGTTATGACTATAACTCCTCCTCTACCTTCTCAAGTGAGACGAAAGAGAGAAGACTCGACAAGGGGAATCAACTTAAGAAGCTTGAGAGTAAGAATACACGCACATTAACCTTTTTTACAACCTATTTTTTTTATTAAAAAAATAAAAATAAAAAAACTTATCTCTTAAAGCTAGTGCTTAGCTTGCAATATAACTACCCTAACTATGAAAATTATCAATTTACCTCTCAAATTACTACTCTATTATAATTTTTCATTCATCCAAAACCTAACAATTATGACGCGCGTACCACATCACTATTTTAACAATTAGATATTATTAGATCTTAAACTCTAACTTATATTTCAAAGTTTAGGAACCAAAAGGTAATTTTAATAGTTTAATAGTCATATCATAACAAAATGAAATTCCGATAATACAAAAATCAATTTTTTTATAATAAGTTTCACTTTTCTAAAAAAAACTACACCAAGTTTACACATCTTAATTAAATTTATATGTGACATTACTCTCTTATGCTAACGCATGCAAGTGGCTCAAGCATGGAAAGGGGATTCCTTTTCTTATAAACTGAAATGGAGAAAATTAATGGCCAAGAACCTTGTGATCTTTTTATAACACACGGCATGCTGACATAAATATTACAGCTGAGAATATTTTATTATTATTTATAATATCCATGTAATTTAGTATGTGTTTTCCCCTTATAAACTAATGAAGAGAAAATATCAACGAATTAATTAATACAGACAAGAATCAAACATATATTCGGTAATTCGGTATTCTGCTCGAATTGCGTACGGCGGCTGCGTGCATGCGCCATGCATAGGCTAGTGCGCTACAACCACTCCACCACCCAAACCTCTTTTTATACCTGACTCCATTTCATTTTTAAGACCTCACAGTTCTAATTCTTCCTCGCCTTATTCTTCTTCTCCTAATAAAACTCTCTCTCTCTCTCTCTCTCTCTAAGCATTTAATCTGTTTAAATATGAGTTCCTATGATGATGAAAAGCAGTTTGAAGGTAATTAATTTTCCAATCTCTCTCTCTCTCTCTCTCTCCCCTGGCCCATGCGAGAAAAATCAGTTCTTATCATGCATGTTTCTGCTTTCTCAATTTTGTGCACCAATGTGCTGAAAATGCATGTACGTCCATCGTACCTACGCCCAAAAAACGAAAAGAAAAAAGCAAGAAAAACACGGACAACCACTAGTACTAACAGAAAATTTAAAAGTACTACTACTCTTAAGTATATTTCAAGGTTCTTTGTTCGTTACGTTTTTTCTTTGAAAGTATATTAACCCTTTTGGTCAACTCAAAGCAGCCATTATCGTAATACTTTTCACTATCAAGCATAACAAAATTACCTAATGATGGTCCGTCTACATATGTATATAAATACTGCTTCTGGTTGTTTCGTTTGACACTTTTTCACACGTAATTTTCGTTATTTTTTTTATAATTTATGCTAAGAGTGTTGATTTGGGATTCTCATTACATACATGATCCTTGATCATCATCAGCTCCTACTCCGGTGCTACCTTATACGGCTCCACCACTGGTTGTCATAATTCCTATAAAAGATATTCACGCTTACCCTCCAAATCCTCGTCCTCCCTCTCCTGATCTCCCTCCGGTGGAGGAATTTAAGGCTAGGAATTCTGATGACTTCTGGAAGGGATGGTAATTATGGCTCTCTCTCTCTCTGATCTTTCTCTCTGTTATAGATATATATGTACTGATGAAAAAGGTTTATGTACTTCATTTCTTTGCAGTTGTGATGACTTGTGCTGTTACCGTTGCTTGGGTTTTTGGTTCTGACTAGTGAGAACACTAGCTAGATCATCAAGGTGCTTTTGGAGGATTGTTATATATAATACATTTCACAAAATAAATAGAACAAAAACAAAAGGCAGAGATCATGATGTAATATTTTTACACATCAATTCTCATCTTTATATTATGTTTTTCATGTATTGATTTATATCCATTTCAGCTGTTGCAAATGTACGTAGTATGTTATTTAATAAATCTTGAGCTGTTTTCAGTTCATCCCGTTATTGACTAAATTAATTAATGTCTCCTATCAGCTTGAGCTCGCTCGATCCCCTTCTAACCGTGTAGAAAACATTTATAGATAAGACATTGCTCGCTTTCTTTCTACATATCTGTAGAGGACAGACACAGATTAATGCAGTAATTGCTCTGGTCAAGATAGCATATATAAACTAGTAACATGAACCCTGAAGTGCTTTATTACATCTAACTAGGCAACCGGAGCTTTGCAGCTAACTTATATAGAATGTAATCTACAGCTAGCTTTTCTGTACAACTGGGAGAGAGTTTTGCTGTCGGCATAAATTTTTTGATTAATCATATTAAATGTTTAATAAATTAATATTGGATACGCATTTCACTTCACGTGTCTCTTCCACTTGGATACCCTCGAGGCCTTAAATTTGAGTAAGAACTCAGAGATCTATTAAGCTATATATGTATGTGAAACATGTTTGTTAAGGGAGATCAACAAGATCCTACAACAGAGTAGGGATTTTGCAACGAATTATAAAGCAATGATGATCGGGATTTTGTTGCTAAAAGTTATCAATTTCCAACGATTTATAAAATGCCGTTGGAAATAATAACTTCATTAGCATCCAAACTAATGCGACGACGACAGATTTTCTGTACCAGTAATCCTCTACTGTACATGGTGTGTATCGGTGGCTAGCTCCTTGGTTAATTTGCTGAGTAATATTGGAAGTTTCAATACACAATTATTACGACGTGTAGCTAAGCCACTTACTCATGATGATTTGTGGTCCGGCACAGGCAGGCAAGCATCTTGAGATAGCCTATTAAAACTCGACAGAGCCACATGAATCCATCCTTGTCTTAGGCAGTTAACTGGTACTGTTTCAGTTACTTTTTCTCTATATTTTTGTTGGGGATTTGGTCTGTGTTGTTTGTTTGTGGATGTGCTTTTCCTTGTGCTTCCGCGCGAACGACAGATCAGACCATATATATTAAACTGCACGTATAACGGCATCTCTGATCTAGACCTCTCACTCTCTCTCAAAATCTAACATTAAAATAAGGATGGTTAACCAAATCTTAAGGGCTTAAAAACAAGATAAAGTAATATTTTACCCGCATATAAACCAATTGATTGCGCTAAAGCGGCCATCTTAATCAAAACCTTCACATGCCAGGCTATGTCGTACATGCGTTTTCAAGAGTTTGAGTGCGACGAGTCTTTCCTTTTCTTTCTTTTAGCTTTCGGGCAGGCAATAATAGAGCTCTGTTGCAGAGCCAAACCAGAAGAAAGAGCCCACACGTACTGGGTGGGTCTCACGCTGCTCTAAAATAATCCAGACAGTGGGGTGCTCTCTGTCTGCATTAGGTACGTACCCCTTCAGAAGAAAAGAGCAGGAGATCAAGTCATTAAGTTAACAACGGATTTTATAAAAATAAGTTTATAAATTAACCTGATTTCATACCAATTTTATAAAATCCTTTAATACATAAAACATTTTTCAAAGAGTAAAGTTTGCAAGTCAGTGGAACTCAAAGTCATGAGTTTTTCGCAAGGTGGATTTCACTTTTATTAAAATGACTACACTACACGAGACTTACATGTCCTATATACACAAATCATTTTCTTGCAGACAATATAATTCTAAGAAGCAAATTTTAACTCGTTTGGTGAGAGAGTACTGAAATTCACTTTTAATATATGTATTTATTTAGTTATGAACTTGTAGCGATCGACCCGAAAGAAATTTAATAGATTTCTTTAGATCTTAAAGAATGTCATGAAATCTCGAAAATATTTCACAAATCGGACAACCAATTAGGTTTAATTTAATCTGTCAATATAGTCGGATCCTGACCCGATATGGTGACAAAATTGTCTTTCTATTTATTTATGGCACTTACAAGTATAAGTTTGCAAAACCAAACTGCACCATTAGTCTTGGATAAATATTTAAGATTTTTCAATACAATAATACGTTTTCCATTTCCCAAATGAATAGCAATCAAGGGTGCCTTTTTATTTAATCGAGACACTTAGGAGTTGAATGTCTTGAAACAAATTACACCACTAGACTCATAAGATTTATAGTGCAATAATCATTTTCGCATTTGTTTGGATGAATAGTAACACCTAGGATAGCACAAAGCACCTGATTCAAACGATAGTCAAATCACTATGTAGAATGTCTAAATTCACTCTTAGAATCACTGGAATTACTTTTTGATAGACACATGACACAATCCTAGCCACTCCTATGAATAGTGTTAGGACACTTGTCACTTAGAGATAAAGTGTGATGGAATAGAGGTCAAATCAAGCAATATAATCATGCCACCTATGCAAATACTATTCTGACCAACTAAAATACTTTTTGATCAACCAACAAACGGTTCTAAACCTAATGAAATCCTAAACCACTAGATTTCAATCAAAACCTAAAACCCCATGTGCTGGTCAAAGCCCTAAACTTGGTTTCAAACCCTAAAGTGGCCGGTTTTTATTAAGTGTTTAATCACTTGGATTGATAACTTTCATATACTATTAAGCACTCAATTTTTTACTCATACACCCTTAACAACTCTCTTACATCTTGGTAAACACATTGGGCCAAGAAAATTTTCATTCGGACTAACCCATAACAGAAACCTCAAATGAAGCCTATTGAAACCCTAAATTGAAGTCCATCAGTTAGGCCCATTTTTGGCCCACCAAGAACCACCACAAGCCAAGGATTCTTGAAGAATTTTCTTCCCCATCCCAAGGCTAAGTGTATGGCTAACATCCAATCAAGTGCTAGCCTCCAATAGTCACTTCATGGGAGTCAAAAAAGCCTACCTCCAAGTGCAGCAAAAGAAACAACTAATGTAATACCCGAGTATTACATTAGTTGCCAAGAATTTTTGGCAACTAATGTAATACCCGAGTCCAACAACAAGTCATTTTCTAAAATTTTTGTTTTTGGATTTATACATTGAAGAGCCCAGTTAATTTTCAAGTATTATTTTTTTTTATTGGTTACGGGTCCAAATTGTATTTTGGCGGATATCAATTTTTTTAAAATGGGGTTGCTATTTTAGTAATTTCTTTAAATATTTTTGAGTCGGATAAAAAATCTTTTTATGGGCCAAGGAATTTATAGAACAAGTATATTATTTTTAAGATGAGTCAAGGCTCAAATAAAAATTCACAGACCAAAGAGCCGAAATAACTAAAATTTGACCCAATTTATTTATCGAGTCCAAGCCCATTAACGTGTCCAATTTCAACCACACTAGAGTTACAGATAAAATTCCTTAAAACACTGTCTTTTATATATTTAGACCCCTGGACATAAATTATGCCGCGCTATCTTCGTAAATTTCCATTAAGCACTACAACGCCGCCCGGCCCGCCACTCGGCATGCATGTACCCACTTCCCCCACATGTCCAAAAAATTAACACGGCAGCAAACCTTCCACTGCTTGGATTTATTTTTCAATGAAACAACTTTTTCACGTCATTGCACAGCCCATGTTCAGTAGTTCTCCATGCCTCACTTCCAGAGCAAAACCACCGTGTGATTACCTTCTGTCCAGCAACCACTTCTCCTAGCGTCAACCATGAGATCACTGCAAATCTCCACCAGAAGCAACAAGCCCAACAGCGCACCACCCCCAGCTTGGCGACAAGCCACCTAGTCACAGCTCACCCAGCTGCCGCTAAACCGACCTCCACAATCCACGACCCACGCCGTCCCAGCTTCACCGTAGCCCGGTCTTCAACCACTCGGAAAACACCACCCCAACCTCACAGGAAGCCCCTCTCACAACAGCATCATTCTCGTTGGAGTAGTTCAACCGTGAGCAGACCTCCCTCCGCCGTACACCACTGCCAGTGCACCACCTCCCTCTAACAACCGAAAACCACCCTATTTTTGCAGCTCAAAAACAAAGCACTTGCTCCCTCCACGTTGAGCCACAACCCAGCCACCCCTTACAGCCACTCCTCAACTCCTTTTCAGTGCCACCAGCCACGGCAAGACCACACAACGCCACCGATCTGTAGAGCCCCAGGATCGCTATTTCCCCTCACGGTAAGCATTGACGTCTCCTCTGTCTCCCCCTCTTTCTCTTGGACTCTCTTTCTCTCATCACTTGGCTCTCTCTCATCACTCTCTCTTTTTCTTAGTGTTCGTCCACACTGTCAAACACCGTGACCCCCCACCGTGCCAACACCTTAATTTCGCTGCGTGCCCCCATCTCTTTGGGTATGAAACTATCCTAACTATCGTGTGGCTTGGCCCTGATGTTCTTTTTTTAAAATAAAACTCTTTTTGCATGGACTTTGTGTTAAATACAAGTTTTTATAAAGGAAATTAATGAGGTTTTAATTGTTTTATTTAGTATTAAATTTGTTTAAAAATTGAATTTCAAAAGTAAATGTTGAGTGCATATTTTTATTTGATTATTAATACTTAAATTTGATTATATTTATTTATCAGAATTTCTTTGACTGTTTTCCTTAATAGATTTTATTATAATTATATTATCTAGTATTAGATTTTATATATAGACTTCAATGGTAAATAAGTTAGAATTTAATGGTTCAGGTGGAGAAATTAAGTGGATATCAATGAATTGTGAGAAGTGATGATATTTTAGGATCGTGAGAATTTTAGGTTTTGAGGTGTTAAAATAGGTCAATTTAGCATTTCAGGTTTAATTATTGAAAATACATGTTCGATTGAAAATTTATGGGAGTTACATGACAATTTTATAAGTGACGATTGATTTTCATTCAGTACTGCTGTGAAGAAATTCTGAAAAAGCTAAGACATTCAAGTAAGCGGGATTCCTATACTAGACTTTGCACGAAATAAAATGATTTGAAGTCGATTTTGGAAAATATGCATGTTATGTTATGAAAATAAATTTTGAAATGACCTCAATTATTTATTCTGCATTACTCATGAAATTCTGTATAAGAATAAAGTATTTTCTAGCATGACTGGTGAAAACATGAGCGAATATGAATTTTTGTGCATAAATTATATTTTTGTGATCTAATTCTATTTTGTTATGATTCTATTCAATTCTCTGATTTGATAAGATATGATTTATGAAAAACCTTTGACATGACTATCTAGTTTTTTATCGGATTATGTTTCTGCTTTGTTCAATTAGAGACCCTATCATAGGGGTTTTACATGGCTTCTGTTATAATATGATATGGCCCTGCCACGGGAAAGAATAGTGGTATTCTGTTTCAATTCTGATATGCATCTGCTTGGTTATCCGTATAGGCACAACCCTACCACGGGGGCTAAACATGACCTTTGTTCTAATATGCTTTGATCTGATGATGATAATAAATCAGATATGTTATGCCAAAGTACTTTTGGGAATATTGATATTATGTTTCTACTCGGTTGGACGTCGAGATTTGCACAACCCTACCATGAGGTTTAAACATAAAATTCTGTTCTGATATGATGTTTCAGTTATGTTGTGCCAAGGAAATTTTAAATAAGAATATTTTTTAACTTTCGCTCTGATATTTTTTTATAACATGTTCTGATTTTGCATTCTGAAAATAAAAATATTTTGTTCTACGTTATGAACTCTGTAATATTTTTTCAGATAATTTTGATGCATCAGCTGGAAGTCGGGAATAGGGAGGACTAGCAAGTTTTGTTGATCATAGAAGATTAAGTGCCTTAGGGTATAAGGATTTTTTTTTTCCTTAGAGTTTGTTTGGTTGTGTTGGTTTTTTTTGTTGCTTTGGTATTTTGAGTCATGGATATTTCTAAATATTTATGAAAATGTTAATGTATATTATTGAGGTACTTCAGTTATGTTCTTATGTAGGAACATAGATATTTTTGTTGAATAAATAAGTTAATAGTTTATGGAGACTCTGGGTTACTTTAAATTTGTTATTGGAGATGATCTTTAGGTGGCATGAGCTAACTCTCCGAACGCATCAAGGATGGGCATTGCAGCCAACCTCACATCCAATTATCACTCAGCCACTGCATGTCAGCCCTCTCACATATATCCCAAGCCCCCATGCATTTCCATTTCACACTTATGCATTTTTCTATCAGTTGTTGAGAAAAAAACCAAGAAAGCTCATCAGGTAGTTTTCTGGTAGTTTTTGCTCTAGCTTTTCTCGCCCTTTAAATGTCGATTCTCATGACACAATCTTCATGTATTTTATTCATGTTTGCATCTAGTTTAAGTTGGTATATGTTGGGTAATTTTTCATGATATTTTGATTGGTCAAAGTTTGGTTTGGACATGCAAAGGTCTCACTAGGCGAAAATTTTGATGTTTATGTGAGATGTTGATATTTTGATGAAGTTTTAGGTGCATATGCAAGTTGGGTTTGGAATCATAGCATGTTAATATTTTTATAAAATAGTTTTACATGATTTTGGGAAGTGTGGAACTGGATGACTCAAAATAGTTTCTGTTTTGATGTAGTTGTGATGTTTGATTTAATAAACCTTATCTTCTGGATTTGATCTTCACATATGATATTCTTAAGGATTTGATCTATGTGTTAGGATAAAATTTTAAATTTTTTCTACACTTTTGCCTAGAATGTGAATTAGGCAAGTTGTGGTTCACCTAGTTGTATTTTATTTTAAATTTTTTCTAACTTGATATTTGGTTTTAAGATAAAATTTACATTAGGAATATAAAGTCTGGTAAGATTTGGAGTTAGTATGCAAAATCTTTATTTTTGGGGTAAATTGTAATTTTCCATAAGTAGGAGGGTGAATTTTCAATTTAGCTATAAGTCAATAAATTTTTATGTTTCTAATTATTTAATGGGATATCCTAACCCTTAGAAATATCTCATTGCAGTTCACAGTTTTTCACGCTACATTTCACGTTACGCTCATTCACTGTAAGTTAGCCTCTAATTTACTCTTTGCGTATTTATGTATGTAAGGTCGTAAGACTATTATTGTCAAACTCTTGTCACTTGTGATTATTATAAATTTTTATATCATGCCATGCCATGTCATTTACTTCAAGTACATATTATCCATTACATAGCATGAAATGCCATGTCATATGTCACATGTTTATTTCATATCATCTACTGCATGTTTATTTTGTCATATATCCCATATTTATTTTGTCACATTACATGCCCTATCACATGTATTTAGTATGTCATTAAATATTTTCAAGCACTTAGAGTCTTTTATTTTTATTACAACCCCAAGTGCTAAGATGGAGAGTTATTTAGTGAAACTCTATTGTCCACTCTAAAATATTTAAACTAGTGTGAAATTTCCCGGGTTAACAAAGTATCCTCAACAAGCTTCGAATGGAACCTAATAACTGGTTGCAGGAGTGAAGTCACGCAGCCAACACTGGTGGTGCACACCAACCTCATATTTATTAGTTTTTAAATTAGTTCAGTTATCACAGTGTACTCACAATTGGTGCAGATACTTGTGATGTGATGCAATACAATATCGGTAGGAGCATACGATTCAAGGAGACCCGTGTAGCATCCACATGTTCCTGTTTAATCAACCATGTATATGTTGAACAACTTTTTAGGTTCATGTCAAGTTATGTCATGTTCAGTTCAGTTAAATCATATCACGTCCATGTTTAGTCACTTTATTTTCAAGTCAAGCACATGTCATGCTATTTGTCAAATCATGTCACGCATATTCATGTTCATGTCACAATGCATTTATGCTATTTATTGTCATGCATGCATACGTATACTGTTGGTAGACTAGTAGCTTGTTGTTTACAAATCTCACTTGATAGTTTCAACTATCATTTCCCTCGAAATAGTAGACGATGTGTCAGGATCTAGAGGACACATGCCCGACAGACTAGACGAGAATGATTAGTCCATAGTGCGACGGTGACGAAGATGAACTAAAACTTCAATTATCCACTTTTTGAACATAATCTTAGACATCATAGTTGAGCTGCATGAGCGGCTCAACAATTTAGTACACAATAGTTTTATTTTCAGATTGTAATTATGGAACTCTATCTCCAGTACTTATGTCGTTACAGACATGTTGGACAAGTGCTGTAACCATCTTAGATACCTGTTATGATGTGAATTTATAAAGTATGTTTATGTTTCTGTTTTTTGGATAAAGTAGTTATGGTACAATGTATTGCATAAAGAAAAAAATTATCCGCTGTAAATATTGCATACTATTAGATACATGCTAGGTGTACTGAATCGTTGAGGGCATCACAACACTAATCATATAAATTTATGTTATATATGGTCTTCAGTATAGAATATAAACTTATAAAATCTACTTCTAATATATTTCTTAAAAATTCATTATTGCTTAAGAAAGATGTCACAACTTATAATTGGTGGAAACCCATGAACTCTAGTGCATGCATGTTAATTGATCAATTAGGAGACATAAAAGAAAAATGACAAAACATTAAAAGATATATAATCTTTAATTAAAAGCATGCAAGATTAACTTGAAAATCTATTGATTTGCGATCTTCGATCAGGCCGTAGTAGAGAACAAAATTTTTTTGTAAGGGATACAGCCATCATGTCAATCATTTTGATGCACTAATTAGTCAATTAATCTCATCTTAATTTATGAAATTATTTTTATATAATCTTTTTATAATTAGAATATTTCTCTTTTAAAAATAAAATTACATGTACTTCGACAAAGGAGAAAACCTTTAAAATTGTGGCGGATGGGCCACCACAGCTTGGGATTCTAATCTAATTTTGCCCAAACGGGAGGCAATCGTTGGCCACTGCTTTGGATGGCCCAAATCGAACCACCCACCTTGTTGGGCCACTTCACAGGATTGATTGAGATATGTTTATGTTTCAATGTCAAATTCATTTTAACTTAATTATTGAGATATATTATTTTTTTAATTTTTTTATAAAAAATTAAATTTATATAAACTTATTTTATATATTGAAATAAATATCTAAATCTACTTTATATATTTAAATACATCTCAATAGGATCTATAAAATATTATTATTTACAGATCAACTCAGATCATCTGAAATCACCTCAGTACTCAAACGTAACTTAATCTATATTTATTACTTAAGGTTTCAAATTGGCGAATTAATTTTCACTTATATATAGTTATAATCTAGTTATTTTGATTTTGATTTTGATTTTGATTTTTTTAATATTCTTTTTAATCTTTTACTGATATGGAACGTTGAGGGGACATTTTGACGCTTGTTCTCCTACAACTGATCCTGTGATAAGTAGTGTCATTTTCACATTAACGACAGTAGGTGGGAGGGATAAGTTTGTTGCGTGGTTGTAGGAGGATGGAATGAAGACCTTGTCCACCATAGATGAGATGTTAACAGCTGATGAGATATTGCCACTACTTGGATGTTTTCTCTCTCGGTTGCTACTTCCTTTAGCTAATTTTCTAGTGCCACAAAATGAGATTTTTTGTTTTGAATAATTATATATATAAACCTCAAATACACAAGTTTTATGTAAGTCTTTTTATAAAAAAGTAAATCACATCATAGAAAAATGTGAAAAATTAACTTTTTTCTTGGTGGGATCTACTTTTTATAAAAGGTCAGCGCAAAATTTGTACATTTGAGACTTATCACTATCATTAATTAAAGTCTCATTTGTTTTCACAATTTTTCTCAACTCATTTCATTTCATCTCATCTAATCATTATAACTTTTTTCAAATTTCTAAACAAAATACAATAAATCATTCAACTTTTTCAAAATTCAAAATAGAAATAATATTAAAAAAAATATATTCTAATAAGATTTTATTTAACTTTTAATTTTAATGTCAATTCATTTCATTATTATCTGCAAAAACAAACTAGGCTTATTTTTATTTGATTGGTGAAAAGTGAGTCGAAAGAATGAAAAGTTGTTTTGAATAATTTCTTTTATATATGTCTTGTATTGAGTTTGTAAGAGTAGATAGATAGAATGAAGTTTTTCAATCTCTTGATTTTTTTAAAACCAAACAAACTCCACACTTTTCACTCATAAATTATTGTCCCTTTTTTTTTTTTTTTTTTTTTTGCATTTTAGACTACTAGCAGGTTTTACTTTGCCCCTTTCATTTGCATTGACAGTTAAATCTTAACTAGGGGCATAAATTATAACTCTTTATACTTTACATAATCTAAAAATAAGATATTACATCAAATCAGATAATAATCATTATGTATAATGTTTTAGTAATTTTTCTTTATTATGGTTATATTCAATGGTTTTTCTTAAAATATATATTCTAACATCAAAAGCCTTGTTTTCTTTTTGTTTTTCTTATCAACTTTCATATATACTCCTCACCACAAAAAAGAAAAACCACTAAAGAAAAAAGGAAACTGATGGCCCAAACTCGGGTAAATGAAATCCGGGTCTGCCCAAATTGCATGACTTTACCATTACAATGGTCAAAAGGACAGACTTTGGTAGTCATTATCCGTCAACTTTCTCTGTTTTCAAAGTCAATCTTTTTGCTGAAATACCGATCATTCCGCCATTGATTGGCATTGCTTCTTCGAATAGGTCCGATGGGAGCCACTGCTTGGATCGATTGGGAGCTGGAGTCGTACCCGAAGCCCGAAGACTTGTTGGTCGTTCCCTTCTTTGCTCTCTTCTTCCCTTCTGTGCGGCTTTTTCTTGACAGATGCGTCTTTGAGGTACTACTCCTTATTTTTCACAATTTTTATGTTGCTTTTTATTTTCTTTCGGTCGGATTCTTTTGGGTTTTGGTTGACTTCGGTTTTTTTGCTTATAACATTCGAGGTGTTCTTATTCCATTGAACTGATATTAGTATTGCAGTTTGTGTTGACTGTTTTCAAATCAGTCGAATTCTGAAAAAAAAAGGTCAGTATTCACAAAACCCAAGCAATTATCCCACACTGCGTGTGCACTTAAAGTTGAAACATTTTATTTATCACACACTTGTCTTTCTTGTGTTTAAAAGCGTTGAATTCATACTTAGTAGAACAGTGAAAGAATGATCTCTCTCTCTCTCTCTCTCTCTGACCTTTCTGCACAGGAGATGATTTATTTCTTTATTTATTTTCACAGAGAATAATGACATGGCCAACCATCTAGGGGTTTATGGCTTGAGGAAGGACATTAATACAATTTTAACTACAATAGGATTAGCAGTGGCACTTTAATTACTCGGAACGATAATTCACTGTGGTGTGGTTCAGTTCAGTATATAATCCAAATATACCAACATATCAGTAGAAATCACCACTTTCACAATCAAGATAGGTCATCGTAATTGATATGTTATAGTCTTATCAGATAAAATGCCCAATTTTATTAGTGAAAATATGCACTTAAATTTATATGTTACATGAAAAGTGTGATTTAAATGTTCTGTATATTATACTCTCATTCATACACCTAAATCTCATATAATGTAATTTTTGAGCTACATTATTCGTATGAATATGCAACGTTCATTGTTCAGGAATTATTTTTTAAATAAAATATTAATACAAAATGTCATACAAATTGGATTCTTAATGCATTATTCCTAACGCAATTACTGTTTAAGATATGATGACAAAGGAACAAGAATGATAGAAGAGAGGATAATAAAAATTAGACATTTTTGGTTTCGAATGTTATGCAAATTATTATTTTTATTTTTTTGAATAGTAAGAAAGACAGTTTATTAATACAAATATTATGCAAATTTAACTTCACATTATGTAACAACTCAAGGTAAGTTCAACCACATCTGGCTTCTACTCTAAAAGGAAAAATCAGGATTACAATTGGAGCTCCTTGAAATCATTAAAAAAACACAAGAACTTCTCCCCCCCAAGCAGTGTGAAATCTCACTCACCACGATCTTATATTAAATTTGAGTATTACAATCTCCCCCTCTTAAATCTTTGACCTTTTTGGTAGGGAATTCCGCTTTATGTGACACGGCTTAAGTCCCATGTTTTTAGTTGGGATTGGCTTTGATACTATTTGTAACAACCCAAGAAAAGTCGAAGCCGCATTTGGACCTATACTGCAATAGGATTAATGAAGATTATAATTGGCACCCTCTGGAATCATTATAAATTGTAGGTTCGCCTTCTCAAGCAATATGGGAGAATCTCATTCACCACCCTCTTATACTAAATCTGGGGTATTACATATTTGTAACAACTCAATCACACATTGGGAGTATGAATAACCCACATAGAAGAGGTAAGTTATAAAGGTAGTCATAAGTACTCTGTAAATGGCGGTGACCGGCGATGCTATGATTGGACCGAGAGTGATTCCATGTTTCGTATGCTGATAGGAATCTGTGGATCTGATACCGTTGATCTATGGAGCCGATTTATACGATTACATTTTTCTAAATATGTTTATGTTTTACTTATCAAAAAAAAAAAGTACTAAATACAACATTGGCTACTTACTAGTTGAAGTTGGGCTTTACACGTGATTCTAGGAGGGTTTCAAAGTGACTTACCATTTTGGGGTTATATAGCGGATGTGGCTAGTGCTTTCACTGGGTAGTTACACCTGGCATTAGAACAAGCTGTAATACTAGAGCATGCATGACATGGTCCTGACGAGAATGTCAAATTTTTAAGTAAAATAGTCTGTAACACTTCAGTTCCACATTGGGAATATGATGCTAGAGCAGTAGTTCTAAGGCACTCTTTATTTCAATTACATATTTCACACGCTGGACATGCATTTTAGGGGAAATGTTGCTTAAACAAGCAAGTGAGATTTGTTTTTGAAGTTCCTACCCCAAAAAGATAGACATGTTTTTAAAGGGTGAATGCAATGAATTTAGAATGAAAAAACTATTGCAGTCCTCCATCCACCTCAAATGGGGCAAAGATCCTGTTTTGCCACATTTGTGATTTCAAACAACCAAGCTCCAAAAACTTGTGGAGTGCAAAGTTGGCCATTTGAAGCTTTTTCTTGATGGAATGATGATGTATGTCATTTTGCTTTCCCAATGGAAATCATTCATTGGACAAGAAAACAATGGTCTTAATTAATTTTTGTTGTAAACCCTCTAGGGGTTGGTTCAAGTGGTAAGTGCCTTGGTCTTGGGAGAATGCTCTTCCCAGGTCTAAAACTCAAACCCTTGGGTGTAAATAATTTCTAGGGATCATGTCTTACAGGTGAAAAGCCGTCGATTTGCCTATACATGTGATGTGTGCATGTTAAATGGCTCCAAGGTTTAACTGGATAAAATATATGTTGTGTTTGTATAGTCTCCAAGGTTCCTTGTCATCAAAATAGAATTCCTTCTCAGTTGTAACCATTAGTTCATATGTTTGTGTGACATCTGAACTCTGAAGTTCTTTCCTGCTTTTTGAACATTCTCGACTATCCTTTCTGCTTAATTTTTATGTCTAAATTTACCTCTCCTTCTTTGGCAGTCTCTTTTTTTTTCCCTTTTTTCTTATAATTGTGAGCATATATATTTTGAACTAGATGATCATGCTTGATGCAGAAATTAGCCAGGCGATTGATTTTTGGAAAGGGGCATGTCACTTTGGATGTTGAGGCACGTGATAAGAGGAAGAAACTCAATAAATTCAAAGAGTCTGCCTGGAAATGTGTTTATTTTTCCTCGGCAGAGCTTTTGGCTCTTTCTGTTACCTATGATGAGCTATGGTTCACTAATACCAAATACTTTTGGGTAGGGCCTGGAGATCAGGTCTGGCCAGATCAGAAAATTAAGTTAGTTCCTACCCTCATACAGAGCATTTATCAATATAAGTCAACTAGTAGAATTGGCTTATTTAATTTAATTGGTCTTGATGGTAATTACATCTCATTTATCTAGGCATAACCACATAATTAACCTCTCTTACCCTGCCAGATTAAAATTGAAGGCATTCTACATGTATGCTGCCGGGTTTTATACTTACTCCATCATTGCTCTGATCTTTTGGGAAACGAGACGTTCCGACTTTTTGGTATCGATGGTTCATCATATAGCAACTGTTATATTAATCGTACTGTCTTATATATTCAGGTATATTTAGAGGGCTTCGTCTTTCAGCTTGCCATTTCATAATGTTCTTAAAAAAATATCCATTTCATAATTAATGAAAAACTAGTCCTAGATCTGTGCATGCATAAGAAGAGTTGAAGTTTTAAAATGAAAAATAACATACATAACTAAGTTAACATATCTCGAGTCATTTTACAATAAATAGGACCTTTAAAAGTGTGTCTATGTTGGTACCTTGATTTCCAAACTTCGGTTGAGCACCTTATTCTTTTCTCGCCCTAGTCTCCTTATGTTTTTATGTAAGAAATAAAAAGGCTCACAAACCTTGCCTGAATGTAGAAAGCGACCTAGAGCCATTTATTTAGTGTGACAATGTAACCTTACTCATAAAAGTCATAGCTTGTAAGTTTTTTAAGTTCCTCGGAAATTCAATAATCCTTATGAATCCAGGATCCATTGATTCTAAAACTAAAAAGGCATGAGTTGAGAAAGCCAACGCATTAGAAAAACTAGAAACTCTATTAACATTCAAGAAGGTAGACAGTTATCCAACATCATGAGGGAGAAGATGACGTTAATGAACTTGTGTAAGAAAGTAACATGCTTGTCTTTTTGTTCTAAAAAGAATCTTAGTGCAGGCACATGCTCCTGATTTGCTTATAAATATTTCCTAAGTTTTTGATCAAGATGCACTCATGTCTTCTGTAGCTCATCTATCTGCATTTGCCACCTGCAGGTTTGCCCGTGTTGGTTCAGTCATTTTAGCTCTCCATGATGGAAGCGATGTATTTATAGAAGTTGGAAAGATGTCCAAATATAGTGGCTTTGAAAAGATAGCAAGCGTTTCTTTTGCTCTTTTTGTTCTCTCTTGGACTGTGCTTCGCCTTATCTACTATCCCTTCAGGATACTTCGGAGCACTAGGTGAATGTTATGTGTCAATACTTTTGAGTACCTCCTTACCCCAGATTTATTGTGACATGGCCAACAAGTTTGTACATCAATATCTATTCAAGGATGTGTGTGCATCATATATGATACATATACAGAAATATGGCCAAAAATATAACCGTGTATCATATCACGTGAGATAACAACCTGATTTCCATCAGGAATTTGAGGCCAACTTTTTGTTTTGTCAGGACTAGATGTTGCCAAGTTTCATTTTTTTTGTTTAATTTGCACGAGTGTTTCATTTTTATATTGGTAAGAGAGTCCTCCTCCCTTTTCCTTCAAGGCTCCTCTACTTGCACCTTCAAGTTTCTGCCATGTAAATCTCTTTTACAAAGTTCAGAATTGTGTTTCTTTCATTAATGAAGGCATCTATTGTGTCAAGTTTGAGCATAATTTTATGTGGCCTTTTCCTATTAGAATTCTTAGTGCCATAGTTATAATAACTGCAGTCATCATTTCTTTGACTGCAGTAACCTAGTGTCTTTCAATTCTGAAAATATATATACCTGGATGAGCACCGCATGGTTCACATCTTGTTCACGTGCCCTTTTTTTCTTTTCTAATTATGGAAAGGACAGTTCTTTCACTGCTTTATATCATTCTCTCTACATCGATTAACTTTGTTACATTTCTTTGCGGCAGCTATGAAATTCTTTTGACCTTGGACATGGAGAGGCACATGGTGAATGGACCTATTTATTATTACTTGTTTAATACTCTTCTTTTCTGCTTGCTCGTTCTACATATCTATTGGTGGAAGTTGATGTTTGTAATGCTCTTGGAACAAATTCGTGCAAGAGGCCAGATTGGTGATGATGCTAGATCTGGTAAGTAGCATAATTTTCATTGTTTGGAAAATAGCGCACATGCACCAGCACAAGCATGTGCATGGGTAAAAGTAAGAAGAATTTCAAATTCAACGAAGGATATATGTGAAGGCTTAGTATAAGATGCAATAAAAATGATAAATGCTAGGCCTACAAACAAAATTACAAGAAAGAATACAAAGAAAATTAGAAGACAGAAGCTTGCAAATTGGCATGGCATAATGTGATACGTCAGATTAATTTTATAATAAAAAGAGTTTTATAAGTTGACAAACCACATCAATCCACATAACTTTGTAAACCAGTTTTGTATTCACTTAATGTCAGGCTAAGGAGCGGAATCAATGTTATATCACTTGCATACATTATTGCTTTCATTATTGCATACATTATTTTCTACTTGTAGCCACATATTATCATTACTCCTTAATTGCCCTTATTCATAAAAATAAAAAATAACAAAGAGACTAATGTTATCTAATTTCGTGATATCCATTCTTATAAGTTCCTTCACCAAAGAAATTACTTAACCAACATGCCTAAAAGTTTATGTATTACCCTAGGATGATTTCACAATAATTAGTCCAAAAACATAGATTTATGCTTGGAATTTATTTTATAATTTTACATTAACAAACCTGATCATATCAATGTCATAATGAAAGTGTTATGTTTGGTCCAAAATCTTAAATATTGTCTCAAACATCTTTGGCTCTAAAAGGGCAACGATCTCTTCTTTGGCATTCCTGTATCCATCCAACCTTGATCTACTACCTCTCAATTTTCAATCTGATTTTTAAGTTTCTTCTCTTTTTGTCTAACTCACTTCCCTTTTTCTTTGTGAGTTTCGGGAATATCCCCATTCATAGGTCCAAGATCCACATTTTGATCTAAATTCTTTCAAGTGAAACTTCTATCCTGGGATTGACTGCAAGCTTATTATACTCTTTGAAAATTACACAGAATGACCTTTTACATGATCTTCAAACCCTTGAAAATCCAGATATGAAAGCATGCATTGCACTTTATTTGTTACAGTGAATAATGCAGTATTGTTCAGACATGTGGCACTTAAGTGGTTACAATAAATCTATAGGCACATATGAATCATTCTACCATCAAATCCAACATTCACAGGCAAAGTTTTGAAATCATGTTGGTTAGGATTTTAATTTATGAGAGATGATTGTCATGTCATTCACAATGCTCATTATTTAGAGCCAAAAAATTTTAAAAGGTCCAAATAGACAATTATGCAATATTTATTGAATTAAAGACGCAGCAGATTTTTATTTCTTTACCAAATTACACCCCATCACTAACCTACATGTAATAAGAATGCTATATGGGATAGGTTGTAGTTAAAGGAAAGAATTTATTGCTTTGTACCTAATACCTATGGTTATGCAGTCTTGGATGCCTTTGCCTTTTTTCAGATTCTGAAAGTGAGGCGGAACACGAAGACTGACCATTATATCGAACTACACCAAGAAGGTTTAGCATTCTCACTTTCATCATCCTGGTAGAAAACTATGCTCCTAGTTCATCATTCTGATCGTTGTGAAACAGGCTTGCCAAACTTGATGTCCACATTCTCATATTTGAACTGAACGTAAGTTTGGATTTTTAAAGTTCTTTGCACTTGATAAGGAATCATTGTAGTTGAGGAACTTTATATATTATATGATGAAACAGAAAATGTAGATGACTGAAAGGTAGTAACTTGTTAAGGACTCGATTCATGGCCAACTTTTGGCCAGTATAAAAGAGTAGTTACAGGAGAAATCTTGCATTGTTACTTCTGTTCTACTTGTGCAATTTTAGACCGGTTTTTGTAATATAAGAGATGGCAGATTCCATGCTTTAGCAAACCATATGATGCAGTATCTATCTTACCTGGGAGATATCTTTTTCATTTCATAATGGTTGTCCATTCCTCAAAGACAGCATATCTATGGGGAATAATTTTGCTTCTAGTATATTTGACTAGTATCAGTAGAAGGGATGAGTAGCCAAAATTTGGAGGATCGGCATATGTGCAGAATCCAAGCCACACATTCCCTTAGTATGGAAGCCATCACACCTCCACACAAGAACTAACACTAGCTGATCATGCGAGCAACATGAGAAAATGCAACCTGTGTAAATCATGTTGCTTTCCCACATACTGCAAGCAAATTTCCAAGGACTTGGTGATAGAACTAGTAATTTGTGTTACCGTGTTGTGTTCAAGTCCCATTAAGCTAGTTTTGAATTGTATGAGATAAAGGATCCAAAATTGTGCTTGTTAATTCAGAAATCTTCGATTGATTCATCTTATTATCTAATATTACGATATTTTCAATTAGCCGCAAAGAAACTTTCTGTTGCTTATTGTTCTCTGTTTCTTTTCTAAATTAATCGATAGAAGAATGTTACTTTTCTCTCCCTTCTCTCTAGAAAATCCAAGCTTTCTCCACCCAAGGGAGGAGCTCCTCGCTCCTCACCCTCTCCTCTCTAAGCCACTGTCCATACATCTTTTTTTTTTTCATTTATTATTGTCATTTCTTCTCCACTAGGTCGGAAAGTCATGCCAAATCTACCGTTTTTCAGCCACAAAATATTAAATACACACCATCATCATGCTCACCGGCTGCTGATCTTCAAAATTCAGGTAGAGTGTCAAAAGACCTGCACATGGCTCTCAAGCGACACCCAGGCCGCACATACATCACGCACACCGTCGTCTATTCCGGCCACTATCATCCATGCACAGCAAGACTGATTTCCCCATGTCCATAGCTTACAAATCTTGACCATGGGAATCACATCCCACTGCTCGCGAGGCCAACATGTTGACACTCTCGTTGCGAATTTCTTTGGTGAATTTCCGTTGGCATGTATAGCTTGTCCAAATTGAGCTATAAAACTATGTTCGTGCTTTCCCTGTTTAAAATTCTGGAGGAAGAGGATGTGCATAACCCTATCATCAAGATCACTACTTTAAATTGCAGCGATCCTTTCTCGGTTGATGTTACAAACTACATTTGTGTAGTCCATCAATTGGACTGCAAACCTCTTTATTTAGCCGTCCCTTCTTTATGTTTTACGTTTACATTGCATCAATTTTAATAAAGGTTTTGTTGAGATCTCCCATCTCTTATATTCGTAGTTTTACTTTAATGTAATCTTTAATTGCCAAAACAATAAATATCATAATGTCAATTCCTTTATGCACCATCTCGTTGAATAGACGGTCTCCAACATCATTATTAATGAAAAAGTAATTATAGAGTAGTGAATAGTGGTGAAAAATAATAATAAAATAATAAATAATAGTGAGGTATTCTCATGAAGTGTTCTCAGTGCCCAAACTAGGAAATGCATTCCTCTATCAGAATTGTTAGTATGAGTTTTGTTACACATAAGCCAGTGTGTTAATACACCATTTGTAGCGAGATCCATTATAGTCAAACAAAAATTTTAGAAAAATCCTTCAACCCAATCGATGAAATTGTGTTACCAATCGTTTGAACTTGCGAGAGAGAGTTTTTAGTTGGTGTACTAATTTTAGGTTAGAATAGATGTTCGAGGAATGAACATGTCGGAAAAGTATTAATTATACTAAAATACATGAGTACAAATTATTTTTTCTTTTTTCTTCAACCATTTTTTAAACTCTTTTAAATATTTTTTAAATAAAATCATAAAATCATTAAAAGATACTTCCTTAACCGAAGTAAAAAAAAAAACATTTTAAAAATTGGTACAAAATATTTGTACAATTTTTCGGTGGCTCTATCATTTCTCAAAATACATTTGCTTCTCACATAATCCAAGAACACATGACAATTTAAAAAAGAGAAATGTTCACCAAAAGATTTTATAAAAGTAAATACACAAACTAACGTAACTTGATGAGATACGTCAGATTATAAAATTATTTTTATTGTAAAATAGATTTACATACAATTGAAGCCGTGTCAGTTAGTGAGTTTATTTTTGCAGAATTTTTTTGTGGTTGTAGCAATTTATTTATTTAAGAAATATCATTCGAATTAGTACAGATCACTTTTATGACTCCCCTGAAGCATCCTCCCGGGCATTTTGTACAATGTTTATTCATGAATAAAACAAACAAATCTCTTCACAGCAAATTGTTTCTGAATCATGAAGTGTGAGACTTGTATATTTGGTTATTCCACTCCGGATACTCATAACTTCACAACAAACTATCTTTCGAAACACGTGCACTGAGGCTAAGATATAACAGCAAGAAAACTTAAAGATTTTTAATTCAATGCAATCACTATGGTGGACATTCCTATGGTCAGCATGAGCCATTAAGGCTACGTCTGGATATTGAAATGAGTTTAATTGAATTGTGAATAATAATATTTTGTGAATATTATTAATATAGGTTTAACTTTTTAAAGTTGAGATGAGTTTAATTTTTTATGGAAAATCAAAAAAATAGTGCATCTCATCAATAATTAGTTTGAGATGAGTAGACTTTGGTTCAACTACCAAACACAACCTAAGAGGCCTATCCTTCAGCTAATTTAGAGTGCATGGAGTATCGTGTCAGTCGTATTTATCGTGAAGGAAATGTTGTGGCTGATTTTCTTCTCAAGAGAGGTGTAGGGGGTTCTGATATGGATTGGTATAATGATAGTGATCATTTGCCTAGCTAGTTACGGGGTCTTCTCAAAATGGATAGCATTGGTTGTCCTTATCTGCACATTTCGTAGATTCTTCCCCAAGTACAGTTTTTAGCTTTAGTCCTTTTGATTTTTTCTAACATTATTTGCATGTGTGGTTTCTTTTCTCTTTGTAGGTTTTGATTAAGGTTTGGTTTTTGTATTGGTCTTATTTTTTCTAAATGTTTAGACTTCTAGTTTTGTTGTTTTGGTATTTTCTAGATGTCTGGAATTTGGTCTTTTTATTTTTTATTATTTGTACATCCCAGGCATCAAAATTTTGTAACTACGGTTTTCCTCCACCAAAAGTGAGAACTATCAATAAAATTAGGGTACTGTCCTCTTTCTAAAAAAAAAAATCCTAAGAGGCCTAGGTCTATTTGGGTGATTTAAAACAAAACCCCAAGAGTTTGGTTGTTTATTCTTTCTTTTTCTTTTCTTTTTTATGTGGGGGAACTTCTTCAAGGTAGGGTCCTTCGGACCCACCCCTGCAAAGTAAACCCCGGTCCTGTGCACCACATCCTCGAAAATTTTCCTATACGAAACTGGTTAAATCGCTGACTTTTCACCAAAAAGTATAGCCCCAAAAGATTATTTACACTCATGATGTGTTAAACCTTAGACCTTGAATGGAATGATACCCCAAGACCAAGGTCTTCACCACTTGGGCCAACCCCCTGGGGTTAACTGTTTATTCTTTCAAGCTCTCTGAATCAAATGGACACCACAACTCTCACCTGGCCGCCACCTTCCATCTAATGATAAATTGCACCAATTCTACAAACTACACATCTCGATCTTTTAAACCAAATGCATAGATACTCCAGTACAAGGATAACAAAAATTAGTTTGTTTAGATGCCCGAAGAAAACAAAAATACTGAAACTTGAAAACTCGATATACATCATCACGATGAAATCATTCATGAACTTGGATAAATGCCGACTTTGTAAGCCCTTTAGGACAAGAATGTCAAGTCCTAAAAATATTAATAGTTGGAGACTTCGGGTAGACCACAGATAATTGTGCGTTTACAATGCAATAAAATCTAATCAAAATGGGAAGCTTAGCACTTTTGGTACATTGCAAGAGATAAAACTTGATAGCTGTTACAAAACAATACAATAAAACTAAACCAATTCACAACTGCCCAAACTACTACTCCACAATCGTTCTCTGTAACATAAGTTGTTTTGATAACTTCATTGCCATATATGATATATCCCTTGGTTGAAAAATGGATGATCGATGGACCTTAACAAGTCAATCTGCTGACATGCATATAACCCATTTATCACACTCCGATGTGTTCATTCTGATATTGTCTTAATTAGAGAACTTCGAAATCAACTTATCCACATGGATTATGATATCATCTATGCGAGGGCGAACTGCAGCCTGGGTTTGAAGCATCCATGTCACAAATTGGTGAAGAGCTTCTGGATATGGGGGCTTAGGACCAGCTGGCCACTTTACCTGGGCATTTACAATGGCCAACTGTAGGCTTCCTCCTGATTCTCCAAGTGCGTACTCAAATGGAGATACCCCATACCTGTAATAAGTAGCTATCAGTGACGTATATCTTAAAATTTCTTGCTAAAGATGCAGCTTTGCTTCAATGGGAGAATCCATTTTCTCAAGATGATGAGTCATAATTATATTAAGAAAAAGCCGTGCTTGGAATCCATGAAACTAAAAAGAATGTTCTATGCAGAAGTCTATAGCATTTGTATGCAGATACAAAGACATTCTACTAAAATTATGATATCTCAGATTAGGTTGAGTTTGAATGTATTGCTGGAGAAGGTCTTGAGTATAAGTTGATTTTGTCTATATAAGAGAGATTACAGGAGCCCCAATAGTGACTAGTCCTTTTGATATATTGGTCAGATGCAATTAGTGTCTCTAGATAGTGGGAAATGGTTCTAAAACTAACGTAACAATGCCATGGTAGTGTTGGGACATCTCAGCTCAACATACACCTTGATGAGGATATTAAAAATTTGAATGGCAAGATCATGATACCCCAAATAGTGTGGATGGTGAAAATGATGCTTGGACATGAGCTGCATCCTACATTTAGTGTATATCAGTGATGGAATCAGACACGAGAAAATTACGATCTGGTTGCACTGTCTTGTAACAGATGCACAAAAGCAAATAAAAGATAGAAATTCTCTTTTTGGGCAAACGGGAAACCACAAACTGTCCGAATAAAAAACTCTGACGATACATTATTAATCAACACTCTTAAATAAGCAAAGCAAAATACAGTCCTAGTCTAATCTTAACCGTAAACCAAAGAGAACTAAACTAGCAATCCAGATCCAAATAACATTCCAATCCTAATCTTAACAGCAATCCAATTTTGACCTACTCCCCGAGCAGAGATGCGCTTTATACAGGTAGTGGGATCATGTATACTCAGGGGATTGCTTTTTTTTTAGTAATTTGAAAAAATTCAAATTGCATCCATACCAATCAAGACCTAAGTAGTTGTTCAGTAAACTATTATACTTATCGCATGCAGTCTAATCCAAAATAGACTGCTTCGAAAAAAATATCCAAATAAAACTCTAAAAAACTAACAAACAAACAAACCTAATCCTAATTAAACTTTTTATTGCAATACTGTTTCACCAGCAATCTGTTACCACATCCGACTGGTTTTCCATCACTTGCCCCTTTTAAGAAGTACCTCATCTTCAAGGTTCAACAAGTGAAAGGCTGCCTTGTATCCAACAATTTTTCTCCAACCACTATACCCTCCTCGATGAGGAATACTTGAGGTTGAAGCTTGTTACACTTGTGCCCCAGCATTCATTGCAGTCGAAACATAACCCTTTCTTGCGTCTCTTTCACAGCAAAATTAGGTACCTTATGGTCAACTTTATGGCTAACAACAGGGAAAAATGTGTGCAACGGTTTTCATAGGCAAGGAAAAGGGCGTGCTTTCAAGGTTGCAAAGAAGAAAGAAAAAAGAATTTGGTCAGCAGCTATGTGAGCAGTGACATGAATGTCCACAATACACCAAAGAAGGAGAGAGAGAGAGGTGCTACGATATTCTTGCCTCAAAATGCAAATCACTTCAACCTTTCATTAATCAAAATCTCTAAAATTCATTGAGAACATTCACCATAAATACATCCTCACTCATATCTAGTACTAACATTAGGATTCCAAATCAAAAATAAAAACTTAATAAACTCAACTAAAGAATAACTTGTACTCAAAAGAAATACCCCAAGACAATCAAAATTAAAGACTCTAAACTATATTACCTAAATATCCATGATTCACATAGAGTTGAGGAAAATTAATTATCTGCCCTCATACAAAACCTTGTTTTATGGAATCCCGGAGACCTTGAGCCCTCATTCAAAACTAAACATTAATTGTAAATCAAAACACAAATTAAATGCTGATATCCTCGAATAATATGAATAGATCATCAAAACCATACGCCTGTTGCTTCAGTTGGACATCATACATTAGAAAAATTCTTAGCAGTCATACCAGACGGCTCTTATCAGGAAAAGATGGGTTTTTTTTTTTTTTTTTCTAATTATACTAGATTTGAGGTAGGTGAAGGCTTTAAGACTAGACTCTGGCATGGCTTATGGTGTGGTGACAGCACCATGATGGCAGTGCTCACCTTGCTCTTCCTATAAGGCAGCACCATGATGCATTGAACCATACCTAACTGAGGCTGCAAAGTTTCCAACATCCTTTCGCACGACGGTTGCAAAATCTTCTTGGTCCATTGTTATTACTTCAGACAAAGTCTTCAATTTGAAATCTAATTTCACATCCATCATGCACAAGGATGGAAATTTTTTGCAACAATCTTTTCTTAGAATCTCTTCCCTTAAGTACCAAACTGATATGGGACAGGATAATGGAAATATGTCCATTCTGCCTGCGGTGGGCTTTAGAATAGGGAAAGTAATTATCTTGTGGATTTTTATGGTGAGGGGAAGCATTTTCAGAATTTATATTTGTGAAATCACCACTTGTCCCAAAAGCTTAAGCTAATGGGAAGAGGTAAATTTTATTATTTAATTTATATCTTAACACTCCCCCTCATGTGTGGGCCACACTTCCTCTCAATGAGTGGGCTCAACACGTGGAATATTTAATTAAATGAGGTGGAGTGTAGAGTCAGGATTTAAACTCAGGACCTCTGCTCTGATATCATGTGAAATCACCACTTGTCCCAAAAGCTTAAGCTAATGGGAAGAGGTGGATTTTATTATTTAATTTATACCTTAACAATATTGAATTGGAGTTCCAAAAATTGAATTTTAGTGGCTTAAACAGCGACATCAGCTGATGTGAAGAGTAACAGTGCTAGAATAGAACTAAGAAGAGAGAGAGAGAGAGAGAGACTCTTGTCCCAAAACTCAAATCACTCAATAAGGTTGTAAAATAAGCTGATTTAAATCTAGTATACTTATGACTAGACCTTTGAACTATACGACTCTTGCTTCAATTAGACTTTGCATGTTAGCACTACATAGAAATGGTCCAAGTTGTCAGAACTAAAGATCACTCTAAAGACAGCAACTTCACTCTTATCCCATGGCCGCATCAATATCCAGTCAAGCTATTAAAAAACTAATCAGTTATGCTAGGCCTCACCAGTGTAGGTGTATTATCACTAAAACATAAAAAAGGCTGACCCTTGAGCTCCCTATATTACTCGAATAAATATTTGTGTACATTCGAATGCATGCACAGACCTACATTACATACAATCAAAAAGTTTGCCAAACTGTTTAAAATATTACCACTAATGATACGAGGTACAGTAAAAAAGTTGCTTAATAATCACAAATATAGTGGCGACGGTAAAAGAGCAAGAATTATCCTCACATTATTGCATATAAAGTGCATCCTAATGACCAAATATCAGTTCTCTCATCAATGTCTGCATGGCTTGGGCAATCCCACAACTCAGGAGCTCGAAAAGGAGCTGAACAATGCTCAGATGCCCATTCCTACACAAGAAGAACACAAAAAATCACCATCGCTATAGTATACGATCCAATGGGTTGATTGAGATGAAAATTGCAAGCATCTATAGATATTGATCATAACAGTAAAGGGAGAGTCAAGAGGCTGACCTTGTCATACCAAGGATAAGAAAATATGGAAATTAATTTTCAAGACATTTTCAAATTAAAAGTGAAGAACTTAAACTACAGAGTAAAATGGTTCTCTTAGATATCATTAAACTACAGAGTACGCACAAAATACGCAAATATGCATATACAAAGCATATTTAGACATTTACCAGGGATCCAGGAAAATCAACGTTCTAACATCACAATTATTGAAAAAAGAAAAAAGAAAGTGAAGAAAAAACACCTGCAACTGTAGTGCCTCTGAACGAGAGCGAATCTGCTTTCTGGCAGGTCTAGCACTGCCAAAGTCCATTAATATAGCAAGAGGTGGTTTTCCTTTTATATGAGTAATAAGAACATTACCAGGTTTGACATCATTATGTGCATATGGAGGATCAAGATTGTGCATATGCTTGAGTCCTGCACAAAGCTGTCAAATTGAATTTCGTTAATTAAAATGATTATGATGCATGTAAGAAATTTCAGATCAATTTAAAACATCATCATATCTAAAAATACTACGCATATAAACCAAAACAAGAAAAAAAAAAAAACTCATAAGTGCCTCTCCTATAGAATCTAGAGCACAAGAAACAACAGACATCCATATTTCTAACAACATTTCTCCCTTGGCATCAAGCACTCAACTGCAACTCTTGACAGAAGCTAACCAATTACTTTCAATGATTGTGGCTTGAAGTTAAGAAAGCTATGATATCCATGAGAAAAATATCCACCGTAGGCAGTATCTAGTTATCATGGAAAAAAAATATTCTAAGAAAATTGACTTGCAGTAGGAACAGTATAAATGAAGTAGAAAAAGAAAAGGAGATTTTATTCACCTGTCGAAATATATAAAGAACATCTGAGGTAGAAAAAACCTCCTTTTTAGCTTTCATAGCTTTGGCATTATCCAGTAATGTTCCATCCAAATGAACTGGAAATAACAAGTAGGCTTCATGGTTCCTAGATCCTTCTTGTGTTGGCTGTAAGTGAAGTAATATAATGTTATATAAATATCTATTTTTAAAATTATTTTAAATCACATTGCATTCTAGAAGGGATTGTTTTCAAATAAATAACGTTCAAAAAAAGCTAATATCACCCATATAAATGATATTCCCACCACCTAGTAGCAGTTTGAACCTTAAAAAACTTCCCCAAGCACACTATGGATGATTTCCATGCCAATGTGGTTAAAATACTGTTGGTGTGCAACTCCAGCAGTAAAAATTGCTTTACCATGCTTCCTCAAATTTACACAAAATGTTTCCACTTCTTGTGACCTGGGGGCTCAATGTCAAAGCCAGAACTATACAGTTCAATACCAAATAATTTTCATACTGAAGCCTACCAACTAAAGCAACAGCCATATATCATTCCTCTTATTATATTGGTCAAAAAGTTTATTTTTTTAAAGATGAGAAAACTAATTAATAAACTAGAAATAAATAACTATTCTGAGTAACTACCTTAGTAGAAATGATAGCATGATCAAGAAGTGGAAGCAAATTTGGATGACTGAATAGAGATGAGACGCGGATTTCCTCCCTAACCAACTCTAACTGTTCAGCATTCTGAATGAGAACTTTCTTCATAGCATAAGTACCATCATCTGCACAAACACACCAAGAAAAATCATTTTTTTTCCATCAAATTACTTTCAAAACAGGAAGAAGAAACCAGACACACACAAGCATTTTATGAAATTGAGTAGACTAAGGGTAGGTTTGGGGAGTGGTATGAGAAATTTTTATTTTAGATGAAAGTTTAAAATATTATTTTTTAATATTATTATTATTTTGGGATTTGAAAAGTTGAATTGGGATTTGAAAAAGTTGAATTGTTTATTATATTTTGTGTGAAATTTTAAAAAAGTTGAAATGATGAAATGAAATGATATGAGAATTATGTATCTTGTCTTTGCCCCCAAACCTGCCCCAAGAGTTTTAGTACAAGAGATTATAGAGTGTAAATATAACTTAATGCTCTTTTTATAATTTTAATACCCCATATTGAGCAAGTATAGAAAGGTGGGGAATTAGATCCCACATTGTTTTGGAGGGAAAAGTTCTTACTTTTTATAATGATCCCACGGGACTCCTATAGTATTAGCAACTAATCTTTTTGGAGTACGGGTTCAAATGTTACTTGGACTTTTTGTGAGTCATTACAAATGGTATTAGAGCCAAACCAAACCACAAGTGTGAGACTACAGCCGTGTCACCTATGATCGAATAGCCTGACAAGGATGTCGAGATTTAACGGTTGGAGATTGTGATGCCTCCATATTCAGTGAGCATAGGAAGGTGGTGAATGGGATCCCAAATTCATTAGAAAGGAGAAATTTTTACTTTTTATAATGATTCCAAGGCGCTCCAATTTTATCATTGACTAATCTTTTCCGAATATGGGCCTAGTGTGGCTTGGGATTTCCTTGCATGGTTAAAATAATATATCTATATAGACACACGCTGGCGCCAACAATTTTAATTCGTGTAAAAAAGATAATTGCTTAGACTCCACTAGCTCAAACCAAGATAACAAATTAATTTATTTGAACAGTTTTGATCTACAAGTAATATCACCAGACAATATGGAAATAGGTGAGGGCATCATAGTTATGTGTGATTGCAGATAGAAAAGATAGATAGATATGTGCGTGTGTGTGTGGAAGCCTACAAAGTTTAAAAAGAAGAGGACATAGCCAGATTTGTGAACCCAGAAAACCTTAAATCAGAAATTCAAATTAAAAAAAAAAAAAAGGCAAAAAATTCAAACACCAAATCTGATTCCAAGTATCATAAATTACATTTAATGATATATATAGACCATAATACACGAAACACAGATCCAAGGAAAAGAAAGAACAGCAAGAACAAAACAAAGAATATTGGAGAACATAAAAATGCAAGCCCGCCACATTTTAAGATTTACTTTCATAGAAAATTCTATAGTCCCGATATATCCTATATAACAGTTTCATATCACCAAAAAAATCCCTTAAGGCCACCATATCAAAATTGAGATTCACTCGAATTATTCAATTCAACGGCAAGATTCAATCACTTCTGAGCTCAGACAGACATTCAAAAACAGTTCATTTAGATTCATAACTCGATGATCCAGATGAGAATATCTAACAAAAATGGATACTTGGCGACGAAGAGAGAGCTCAAACCAGAGAGATGAGATGGGTCCTTGACTTTCTTAGCCAAGCCACTACCGCCACCAGAGGCCGAACTCGAGTCAGTGGGCACCTCCTTGACCAGGAAAACGTAGGCGAACCCGCCCTCCCCAAGCTGTCTCACGATCCTGAACCGGTTCTCATTGATCCAAACGTCTCCTCCGCCGTTTACTGCATCGTAAAGCGCATTCAACCCAGAAAATGTGCACCCCATCTTCCCCTTGTCAACCTTTCTTTCGTCCCTCTGAATATATGGGGTCTCTTTCTTTCTCTCGTTCTATTTCTTGGATCTCTCCGATCTCAAGCAAACACATGGTTCATGGTTGGGTTTACGCGCTTCATGTCGTTATAGATCCACCTTTCGTCGTAAAAAAATCGAAAGTCGTTTTTAAGTCGAATCAAGTTGGTTCAAGTTCAACTTGCCATAATAGTTAATCTTAATCCAAATAATTAGTTGATAATATATTAACAAGGAATTCTACTCATCAAGTTACTATTCACCCTCACACTCCATACCTATAAATTTTTTTATAAGGTGTAGGAGTATTTTTTATAAAGTGTAAAGTATAAAATAATAAATAATAACTGATGAGAAGAATTTTTCTATATTAATATCCAGTAAGAAAGTTCTATTGATAGTAACACATCCATATAAAATGAGAATAAATGCAGATTAGGCCTTAATGCACCCATTAAGTTTTGTTAGGTCCATTATATATTTTCAACTGGACTAAACTTTGACCTTTGCATAATATCATCATACTCTACATAATGGTGGAATTATGATTTTTTTTCTCGCTAATAAAGTCTTGAATTTGATTCATCTCATCAGTCTTTTTCTCTTCGCACGGTTTCTTTATGAAAAAGTAAACCATACCATAAAATGAAAATATATTTTTTAAGCATAACGTACCTTTCTTTACAAAGAACGCACTTTAATCTTGTAACTATAATTACTCTAAAGGCCCGGTAACTATAATTACTCTAAAGGCTCTGTTTGAATAGTAAAATAAAATGAAATGGTTGTATATAAAAGTTAAAAGTTAAATAAAATATTATTTTTTAATATTATTATTATTTAAAAATTTTAAAAAAAAATTAAATTATTTATTATATTTTATATAAAAATTTTAAAAAATTATCACAAAAAAATGAATTGAGAGATGATATGAGATAAAATATCCAAACCGGCCGAAATCTTGTAAAATAGTTTCAATCTTTCAAGGGATTGTACCATTTCGTTACACTTTCAAATCAGACTTCTATTGTGGCCCACTTTATTAGTATAATTGATTTTTAATATAAGCTCAAACAAGTCGCATAGTCGTGCAACGTTCGTTAATGATATAATATATTTAATTAAAATAATATATAAATTATAAAGTAAGAAAATTTTCATTTATATATTTAATTTTGTAGCATTGGCTTGAGATAATTTTCCCTTATTTTTTTTTAAATATTTAGAAGGTAATGATATAATATATATAATTAAAATAATATATGAACTTTTTAAAATTAATTTTTTATTTTAAAATTTTTTGTTAAATATTTTGAAGATGTATAAAATGTTTAGCAACTTGATTAAATATATTATTTTTCTTTTAATAATTATATTTTTAAATAAAAATGAATTTCATTAGATGTATTATATTTCATTTTATAAGTTTAACTGAATTTTATAAAATCATTATTTCTCCTTTAATTATAATACAACTTGTGGTATGTTACTACACCTTTACGGGAATGGGTTTTATTTAATAACAATAACAATGATAATAGTAGCAAGACTTTTTTACGTTGAAAATTAAATACTTCTAGTCCTGCGCCCAAAAATTACAAATTATTAATTCTTTTATACCTTGATTGTTAAGTTTTCTAGGCGTCGCATAAAATAATGCGTGTTCTCATAGAGTCATATTCCTAGAATTAGTGATCTAATATATATATATATATTATACAAGGGTGGAAAGTTTCGAATCTAGATTTTTTATTTAGAGAATTGGATCATATGACATCAGACTCTTGACTAGTGATTTAATATTTGATGTAACTTACCAGAAGGTTTTAAAATTATGGTTATTTCATTTTCAAGTTCGGTGTGTTCTCAAGTTATATATGTTGAGCACATGATTCACGTCATTTAAAATTTATATTTCAAATCAAATTATTTGTCATTTAATTTCAGATCAAATTATACGCATGACATAATTTATTTTGAAAAATAAATTTTAAATCTTATAAATTAAATATTATCATTTAAATAATATGAATGGTATACTCTACACAACGAATTGAGAATAAATTTTTTCAAAAAATATATAGGTTATAGATATAGATAAATTTAGATAGATATGACTTATAAGACTTTCCTTTGAACCGTAACACAATCTATAAGATTGTAGGCAATTTAGTCCAGTTTGGATACAAGTATTTCATTTCATCTTATCTCACGATTACAATTTTTTCAAATTTTCACGCAAAATGTAATAAATAATTTAACTTTTTCAAATTCTAAAATAATAATAAAATTAAAAAATAATATTATAATAATATTTTATTCAACCTTTCAACTTTCATCTTAACTTATCTCATCTTAATTTGCGATCCAAACGGCAACTTATTATTACTTCCATTCAACATTTTGGCATGTCAATTTCGTACATTTCTGCCTGAGTGGTAGGATTCATAGCACCATCTAAAACAACATACAACCTAAAAGGTAAGCCTCTGGAGGCACCGTCTACACCCATTTTCCTCTGCACCATCTACAACAACATACAACCTTAAACGATCCGGAAAACCAGAAATCAAAGGGAAGTGATAAATAAAACAGTGCAAGTTAATTGTTCAGCTAATCTCAATATGAGTACTAATACATCTGTGCCCAAGTTCATAAGGAATCAGTCGTGTTTCGCTATTCCATGCGCGATGATGGCAGGTTGCTGTTGAGTAATACAATGTATGTTTCCACCCCCTAAAACAATCTCTCTTGCTCCTTCGATTCCTACCACCTGAGACAGCCAAACATCATTAAAGGGGTTTTGTTCAGGACTACAAAATTACAGGGCAGTAATGATTCAACAAAAACTAAGGTCGGTCAAATTCAGATGAGGCCATATCATATTTAATAATGTCACTACTTGGATATTAGCCATGGAAGTGATGAAAAGTATGATGTTAGATAAAACAAAATGATGTCGGGAGATGCATGTGGACCCTGCACAAATTTTGAAATGAAGATTGTACATGTAAATTGAAGAATGTTTTCTTACTTCATAATCTGGAAAGGCTTCAGATATGACACGAACAGCTTCTTCATCCCACTTTGGGTCGCCGAACTGTGGCAAGATTATTGCTCCATTGGCAATGTAAAAGTTCACGTATGAGGCGGCAAGTCTTGTACCCGGAAGTCTTGGTTTAGCCTCACCATCCTGTTGCAAAAAGAATGAAGAGTTGAAAAAAAATTATGTTCTATGTATTCAAGTGACTTCTATTCTTCTACCAGGAAATGATAAATATTGTTCTCAAAAAGGAAAAAAGAGAAGAAGAAAAGAGTACAGAGAGATTACGAGGCATTCTGAAATAAGTTTAATTCTATCAGGCATCTTGAAGACGCCTAATTAGAAGATCCACAATGGCATGGCCACAAGAAAGAACGCATTAATTCTCCAGACTCGTACCAGCAGCGGACTACGTTCCAGTAATTTACTTTTCTTGATTAATGCATGTGTAGGAGTAACTCATCAGTTATTCATAGCTCAAATGACCTATATTTGGGATTGATATATAGCTATATTCAGGGCAGTGGGGCTTATTAGAAAACGTTAATGACATACGCTACCACAGTTTTGTGCTTGGGAAAATGTTCCTAGATATGCCATCAGAAAAATCCTATATCAGGCTGGCATACGGCAAAAGAGTGTGTATGACAATTCTACACTGCCGAATGATGACAGTGGACTTTATTATAGTTTGTGACAAAACACTTGGGCTAGCTATGCCTTTTTTCTAATGAATAAATCTTCTTGATTACCTAAAAAAACAAAACCCTTCAGAAGATAACGTCGGGATACCATCTTTTATCATCTCGTGTGCCATTTTTACAGATAAACACTACAATGTGACGCACTCGGCCATAGGTTATTGAACCCATGCCCTCACCCTAAACCCATTATTTAGGGAGAAGATGCCATATGTCCAAAGACAATCCAAAGGCAAAAGAAGAATCACCTCATATTTAGAAGGTACGTACTAAGCTCTGTTGATTTAGACAAAAGATCTATGAGAGCAAAGAAGATGATTCAAATAGTTAACCTTTTGGCCTTCCTAAGATCTAAAAGATTTTTTTGTTCTTTAATAATACAAATTTTTTCATATTAAATTTCAGACTTTGCCAAGGTCTTTGCTGTAGCTTCCCCAGCAAAGGGAAGGCACATTTGTCATTTGCTATTAGACACACTAAGCTTCTATTTTGCAAAGGGGCAAAGCAAGCCTTATTCATAAAAAATAAAAATAAAAATGAACCACAAACCTTCAAGGTTCCGAAAAACTAACTCACTAGTGCTGTCAGTGTATCTTGTTCATTTCTATCATTTAATTACTGAACGAAAGAACTGCAGTAGGAACATTTCTTACCCTTGGATTGTAGATTGACAAGTGTAAAGACAGAGCCAAGAAAACGCAATTCTGGACCTATATAACACATTACCTGAATTACTCCAGCCGCCTCTTCATCTGTCATATAAAGTGGCCCCGGAACATGGAGTTTAATTATTTGTAATTTCCTACCATTGGCATCAGTAGCACTGGAAAGAACAGAAAAGGCTTCAAAAGATCGTTCGTACTGAGGATCATTTTTATCATCAGTCCAGGATAACAGAACCACGCCAGGCTTCACAAAACAGCACATATTATCAATGTGACCGTTGGTATCATCATCACCTGTGAAGCATCATCCAAAATATGCTTTAAGGAAAGATAGAGAAGGTGACCAAGTGATGCCCATCTGTTTAAATATTGTATGTAAATAAATAAATATTGCAAGAAGGTATGTCTAAATGAGGAAAATGGAGGGATTTGAACATTAAGAAAGAAAACTTCCACAAACCAGAGATTTTCTTGTTTTAATCAATTTTAGTAGAGCAGCTCAAGACTGGGAGATGAACAGCTTTGCTGATTTTTACAGCCTCTTGTACTCCGTTCAACGGAGCAGTCAACAAGAAGACGGGCTGTGGTGGTCACCAGCCAGGAAAGGTGCTTTTTCGGTTCAATCTTTCTATAAGGTTCTCACCCAAGAGCCAACTCCCATTTCCCTTGGAAAAGACTTTGGGGACATAAGGCACCATCCAAAGCTGCATTTTTGTGTGGACAACATCGTTGGGTAAGATTCTCACAACTGATAATTTGAGAAAAAGGAGGGTCATCATAACAGATTGGTGTTGCATGTGTAGGGGAGGGGGAGAGTCGGTGGACCATCTGCTCTTACATTGTGATACAACAAGGGCTTTGTGGACTGAGGTGATCGGTCAAGTAGAGTTGGCTTGGGCTATGCCAGAGACGGTAGTGGCAGTGTTGGCTAGCTGGACAACTATTGGAGGTTTGCAGCAGGTGAAAGCGGTTTAGAAGATGAACCCTATATGCATCATGTGGTGCTTGTGGTAGGAGTGTAATGCGAGGACATTTGAAGACAGAGAGAGATCAATAGAGGAACTGAAAGCTTTATTCTACAGTACTCTATGTACTCAGGCCATCGCTGTTGATTTCAATGGCATGGACCTACATGATTTTCTTATTTCTTTGGCGCCTTCTTAATTAGGGCACTTAGGGTCCTTTTATTTGTATTATACTATGATCAATAAGGTTTTGTTTACCTATCAAAAAAAAAAATTAGTGGGAGGAGTATTGAATTCCTGGAGGGTATGGAGAGCCCAAATCATCTTTCCTCCACCTGCATACATGTTTGTAAATGGAGCCCCTCCGTTTAAAGGAAGTATCAAAGCACATCAAACCTCATCACTACCCCATCAAGCCCACCACCATCACATCATCACAAATTACCACAACAACAAATAGACACAGGATGTACCCTATATCCTCCCCAGAGATTACTGAAGTTTATGGGAGCAATAAATCCAAAAAGAATGGCAAGGTAAGACAATATGACAAAGGAAGAATATTCTATGCAATCTTGTGTATATGATAGATAATAAGAGAGAAAGGCAGATAGATCTTATAAAGAGAACAACCATCAAGAGCAAAGAGTTTCTCAGTAAAAAAATATAAGCAATGGGCTTAAGCAAAGCATCAGTGTAGTATCACATACCATATAATCCACGAGGCAGCCAAATAACCTTCCTGACTCCAAGATATGCCTTAAGTTCATTCTCTATTTGCTCCTTATTTAAATGCGGGTTCCTGTTTTTATTCAGAAGGCACTCCTCTGTGGTAAGGCAAGTCCCTGAAGGCAGAAAACAAATCCTGAATAAATGCAAATCAAGACAATTCAATGGGCAGGAAGCAAAGAATTTGGTGATGCGTTGACAGTTTCTGTAACAGAAGAATGGAGAAAAGGTCGGGTTCTGAATTTTTTCCATGTGAAGTGCATGGTGATTCAGTCCATGATACATCGACTGCTGATGTAACCTTTAGTAACTTTTTCTGTGAGGAAAAGTTTGACAAAGAAAAATGGTAGGAAATATAACATGTGAGCCCTTGAACAATATTAAGATAAGGAAAATCATCCCAGTAAAAGTAAAATTGTATATTTTGTGAGTTGGGTTTTGTTTATATATATTCTCCTTTCCGAACAATCTCTGGCTTAACTGTTTATAAAACTTCTCTACTTTCTTCTAGCAAAACTTGAAAAGATATGGGAACATTGATGCATTTAGTGGACTGAAGTGAAGCGCATCTTTCAACCACACGGCAAATGTCCCTCAGTTACAGAGGATATGAACCTCCCTTATAATGCTCGCTCCTTATATAATATTTCAAATGGATAAGCATGCAATAATCTCAAAAGAGAAAGAGGGAGATCTGGGTAAAAGTACTTTTAAAGTTTAACTACTTTCACCAAAACAAATACTGAGTAAACGACAGTAATGTATTCAATTGAACTACAGATTTCTTTAATAGAACAGGTGGCAGTCCCATAAGTTCCAACAAGGAGTATATATGCGCAAATTGGTAATGTCCTTAAGAATTAGTTTTATATTATTTTCAAAATAAGTTGCTTGTAATGAGCCACTCGCCAAAAATGACTATGGTATGCAAACTTCTAAACCTGGGTAGATAGTCTTAAATTTGGAATGGAGCTGCATATGCTATAAGTAACTCTATTAATTGAGAGCCTGAATCATATTCACATCTAATAGATAGAACTCTAATTAAATTTAATAGATAGAACCAGATATGTGGCTTAGAATATTCCGTAAGGTTATACCAGTGTGCTTGTACATTACATTAGGAAGACTTTTTTTTCGTTTTCTAAAAGTTCAATATCCATTACTCATTATGAAAATAAATAACATATATATCCACATATATGCTATGCGCTCATAAAGTATATGTTATGCTCGTTCATTGCATATCAGAACAAAGAGGCAGCAATCGCTCAACTATTGTCTACATGGATATTAAGGAATTATTGCTTTTAAAGCCTTTTGTATTTCCTCAAAATCAGCAAGAGAAGTACTCTCAAGCCGCTGAACTATCAGTACATAATTTCTTCTTCTCTTCTTTACTTTTTTTAATGGAGAGTATAAGAATTGTTACCTTTTCCATCAACATGGATGCTTCCACCTTCAAGAATAATCGAGTTTGGAAATCTAGGAAGCCTCTCATTCTCCAAAATCTAACAGAAAAATATTAGCAATTATTCACAAGAATTGTGCTAGGAAAAAAATAAAGGTAGATATTATGACAAAAAAAAAAAAAAGGCAATGCTACAATCTATCAAACTACACTAACCTTTCTCGCAACAAGGAGGTCAAGACTCCAGTCTTGGTAGCAACCATCATTAATACCTAGAAATTTTTGTAGTAGTCACGTTTATAGAAGGCACCAACCAAACAAGACGTATCTAAAATGACAAAGACAAAGGGCAGTAATTTCTTTTACGCAACCAGTGATGCACCCTTACACTATTTTCAAAGATTACCGAAGCACCTCTAATGAACAAGCTTCATTATCTCACATTTTGATTCTTGATTTAGTTCCTCAAACTACAGGTGTTGATCAGCCCTTTTTTTCAATTATGGCAGAAGATATTGATCATCATTTTGCATTAAGAAAAGGACAACATTTATGGAAAGAGAGTACAAGGAAAGGAACAGGAAAGAACATAGGTTCAACTCAATGGTTTTAGACTCTGTTTTCGTATACAGTATTTAATAAACCATTACCCCATATAAAACATAAACAAAAAAAAACCGTTATTTTTTCTATGAACACAACAGAACATTAAAATGTCAAGATTATCATACCTGTAAAAGATGAGAATTCTTGATATATGTTGAACTTATTTTTAATATCAATTGTATATTTACAGAAGATGTGAGATGACTATTCAAAATTTTACCTCCCCAGCTGTTAAAATTCCAATCAATGCCAGCCACATTCTGCTGTGAGATAACAGAACTTGATGTGCTCTTGCTTACAACGAACTATTACAAAGAAAAAAAAAACAAAACATAACTTTCATTGTCAATTTAAATAGCCAACTGAAGATATTGCTATTCCAAATGCCGAAATGAGTAGAAAGGGGGAGCTCACAGTCGGCCCAGTATCACGAAACCAAGAGTCATTCATGCTCATCTCAACCACTCTTATGTTTTCTGGTAGCTGATTTCGTGCATTGACCCACTGAGCATGTAATAAACACAAATCTCAAACTTAGTTAAGAACAAAAGCAAAGGCAAGTTGTGAGACAAATCTACATCTCCAATATGTTCAACCAACCTGAGCAGAACTTGCACAGACAGTCACAGGCTCAAACTTTGAGATTGCCAATGCTACCTTGGCATACACATGTTGGGCATGCAATGCATTATCTCTCCAGTTATCTGGGCGTTCCTATAACACAAACAAAGCCTGACTATCATAATAGACTAAGCATGATAGATTGAATCAGAGATGATCTACAATTTTGGGCATGGAACCAGGACTTAAAAAAGCTTAGATAGATACGTAGTGAAGTGTTGAGAGAAGTGTGAGAAGGAAAATCAGGATTGACAATATGCCAAGATTGCATATGTTGCAAAAGAACAACACGTAGCAAAACTGTAACATCCAGAAATTATTCCTAACAAGATTTTTTTGGGGTAGAAGAATTGTGAGAGTATGATAACTTTCTAATTTTGTTTGCAAAAATAAAATTAGAAAGGGAGGACAGGGGAGGTGTAATTAGCATTCTGAGATTTAGGGCCCATTTGGACACTTGTATCTCAATATATCTATGAATAGTAGTTAAATGGTTTGAGTTAAGATATTTTATTGGGTTTTGGGAAATGAGAGAAAAAGTTGAATAAAAATATTATAAAGTTAAAAAATTGTTTGAATATAATTTTTTAAAATTATTTTTGTTTTGAAATTTGAAAAAGTAGTATTATTTTTTGTGTTCTGTTTGGGAGTTGGAGAAAGTTGTAATGATTAGATGAAAAAGTTGAAGATTTGAAATTGAAAGTGTTGTGTTTTGGTGATGTTTGGGAAGGAAATATCTAAGAATATTTGAGAACAGTTATGTTGCCAAACGGGGCCTTATATTTCCCTTTGGCCTTTGAGAATTTATTTTTGGTAATGAATGATGGTGAAGTCACAAAGCACAGCTCTAAGACTCATTTGCTAAAGGTGTGGGTTTATGCACAGTGCCACTGCAAGTAGACCTGTTCAAAAGGTATTGGCATCTGGGAGGTCAAAAGGTGTTTGAGGCTGATGATCTTGGACCATATAGCGTATTCACCCTCCAGAACATAAGGAATGCAGGCTGAGGTCATGGATTCAGTCCCATACTGATAAATGAGGTGTATTTACCTATAAAAAAATGTGACTAAGAATTGTATTTCTGTAGCGCAGTGGACAAGCAGAAGTGGTTTTCAATCTGTGCACATGGCTTTATAAGGTGTGGAGGTCATTTCACCTCGTAAATGAAGCTGGTGCCTCGCTTTGATACATGGTTTGTGGAAGGTTTATTCTAATCCGCTTGGCAAATGGTTTCACTAGTAAATTTTAGCTTCTTTAAGGAAAGAAAAGAAAGCGCTTTTAGCTTATTTTCTTCAGGTTGTGTTTGGTTGCTGAGATGATCTTTGATGATCTATAAATAGTAGTATTTTGTGGGTCCCATTGAGATGTATTTTAATGTAAATAGATTGAGATATGTGTAAATGTATGAAGTAGGTTAAGATGAGTTTGAATTTTTTACGGAAAGTTGAAAAAGTAGTGGGTCCTATCAATAATTGGTTTTAGATGGGTTGAGATTAGTCTACCAACCAAACATAGCTAAGCGTACAAACACAAATCCCGGTCACTTGGTGTCTTAAAATGTAGGCAGAAATGCTTCTTGGACTGCAGGAAGAGCCATTTTTGGCATCCAGCAATAATTTTTCACACCAAAACGAAGGCCTAACTAGTTTCCCAGAAGCATCAATGGCTTGGAAAACGGCATCCCATGCACATAATCTATATATAAATGCATGTCAAGTCAATACACAATTCATAGATATCCACAGAAGACATGCCCTATATCAAATCTCACAAAGTCCATATACAATACTAGGCGATAATTAACAGATAAAATAAAATAAAAATCACCGAACATATGAATGGAATTACAATAGCCTCAAATCCATAACATGCTGCACATCCAAATTAAGCATACAGGTTCTTGAGGTATCACTATGAGGTACATCTGCTTTACTATTAACATGGTTATGCATAAGAAGGGAAAAGCCCAGACACATCACGGATTCATACAAATAACCAAAAATCCAATAAAATTAACTGGATTTCACATGCCACATGAACCAGGCACAGAACCCATTTCTCAAACAGAGAAAAAGAACACGACCCATAAATCTAAACAAAACTATTATATGATATGCAACCGGAAAATTGAAAACAGATGTACTTACCGGCCAGCCCATCCAACACAGTGAATGGGTTTCCCACTCAGCAGGCATTCGATACCCAGCGAGAGCAGTGGAACCCTTTAAATCCATCACCGTGAATTGGCTAAGCTGATATAGTAGACAGAAAGTGAAGGCAGGAACTCCGAGGATCCAATGGCAAATTGATGCGACCCGAGAAGAGAGACCGAGGTAAACTAAACAGAGTGGTGCAGTCCAAAGTGAACTCTGTCAGTGGAATAGTACTGCAGTACTGTTGGCTGTACTAGTCTCGCTGGCTGTGTACATGTGATCTGGTCCTAGATTCAAACAAGGCCACGTGTGATCTCGTGGCTTTGTTTGAGTTCACAATCTTCTTCAATTTTTTTTATTTTTATTAATATAATTTTTTTAAATTTTTACATAAAATATAATATTTTTTTTTAAATCTCAAAAACATCTTTCCAAATTCTCACACTAAAATATGATAAACAATTTTACTTTTTCAAATTTCAAAAGAATCTTTCTAAATTTTCACACAAAATATAATAAATAATTCAACTTTTTCAAATATTAAAATAATAATAATATTAAAAATATTATTCTAAAAATATTATTTTATACTATTCACAAACCATCTCAACTCATTTCTAAATCCAAACGACACCTAGGCTTAAGTTGGCCGTGAGATAAAAATTTTTTATTTTAGATAAAAGTTTAAAATATTATATTTTAATATGATTATTGTTATAGGATTTGAAAAAGTTAAATTAGAATTTGAAAAAATTGAATTGTTTATTATATTTTGTATGAGAATTTGAAAAAATTGTAATGATTAAATGAGATGAATGAGAATTTTGTCTTTAAACTTAGTTACCAAACCTAACCCTTGGATGAGATGAATAAGGAAAAAAATTTCAAAATTAAATAAAATATTATTACAATATAATTTTTTTTAATATTATTTCTATTTTAAGATTCGAAAAAATTGAATTATTTATTATATTTTGTGTAGAAGTTTGAGAAAATTGTAATGATTATATGTAACAATAGTTCTAGGGTTAATGAGGGTTGCGTCCCCACTACATCCCCGTCTGACGTCAGCTGACTTATTTTTTAAAAAAAGGGACAAACCAAGAAGCGAGAAATGAAATGAAATGGGTTTTCTATTTCCGTGGGTTTCCATTTTCATCTGAGCAACCCGAGCTTCTCTTCTCCTCGTTTGGTCTGTGGCTGGGACGTTCGTGTGAGAGCGAAACCAGTTGTTGCGGTCGCCGTCATGGGACAATCCACATCTCTAAGTCGCAATCGTTGTCGTGGGTGAGAGAGCGAGTGGTCGCATTCATCTTTGTGGGAGAGAGAGCGACTGGTCTATCTGCTATTAAGGTATATTATCCTCTGAAGTAGTTAGATCCAATAACTAGATCTGCTAAAATCTCATAAATGACTCTACATTGAGCTGAAATTTTCATTTGAGTTGTTCCCGGTGAGAGGAGGAAGACCCACATTTGTTTGCTGTCAGTTTCCATAGAGATTGTACAGTGTTCACAAATTCAAGAGTTTTAGAAAAATTATTAGCTTTGAAGGTAGCCGAAGAAATTGTTGTTAACTTCAAAGGTTAAAATAATTCACCTAATTATTGGAGCAAATAGGTTAGTAATCGGGGAAATATCAGTAGCCACTTCAGCTTCATATTCTAACAAATGATGTTGCAGAGTTTGGACCACAAAAACAAGAAGCAACTGTACATTCATAATTAAATTACCCCAGTACTCCCTAATCTACACACACTTATATATATAAACATATATGTCACAAAAAGACTAATTAACCCAGCCCATGAGCTTCATACTCATTGAAATCACACTATGTATAGTGATTACTTAAGGAAAAAATATTGCTTTGAAAATTGATCATTGTGAGGACTTTTTGTTTCAACTTTAATAATTCCTACCTTAAAACTTGGCTTTTGCTTATATATAATAAATAGGCAGTGTTCCAACAAAAGCTCTCATTTCATTGATATGCATTTCCAGTATATATGTGTGTGTGTGTGTATGGTATTAATGTGAGGCATGTCTTAATAGCCCCAATAACACAGGGCTGCAAGAAGCCATCATGGGGTTGGCCAAAAATGCTTATGGGGCCCTAGCTAGAAACATCTTTGTGAATACCTATGGAAAGCTTAATTTACACCTACTACTTCATGATCATTTTAGTCTAATGATTTCAGAGAGTGGCCGCATTGATCAGACGGAAGAAGCTCATGAAAAGGTTCATGGGTAGCTATATGATGTGTATATGATCATGTACTTATTCTCTTATATTATATCTTAGAAATATATTTGTGCCTAGCTAGTCTATGGAGAGCTTTGCCCTCAGCACCACATGATGACATACATTGGCTCTGATCTCATTTGTGTAATACCCTGAATTGAGTATAGGAAGGTGGTAACTAGGATTAATCTAGTACATTGTTTGAGAGAGAAAAGTTTGTGTCCTTAAATAATGATTCTAAGAGACTCAAATCCTATCCTTAAGTACTGTTCTTTTGTAATTTCCTTGAATTTTAACAAATAGTTTTCAACCCTCGTTTTCAATTACCTAACAACATGCATCAAGGACAACGACATTATTATTATTGTTATTATTATTATTATTAGTAATTATTAATTATGATTTTTATTAATATTTCAAGTTTTACTCTTCAAATCCAGTATTTGCATTTGGCTCCCTCTCAGCATGGGAAACGAGAAAGAACAACCATATACGCTAACACCATGTAGCTCAAATCCCTCATCTGCGGTATGTTATATCATTTAATATATCATTAACATTAGAATGTGTTGAGTTGATATTTATTTCCAAAATACATCAATAACTTTATCCAATAACATATTAGGACATACCATCAACCTGTCTAAACATCCCAAATTACATGCATAGTTATTATGGACAAGTGCCTGCGTGGTCACCAGAATTTCTGCCAAATGCTGGTTACCCATTTCCACATAACATAAAAACTCCAACTCCTATCATCAATACAAGCTCCACTACATGCATACCAGTTGGGTCAGATTCTAATAAACCCGGTGGTGGGGAAACAGAAGCGCCATGTACATCCTATACAGTTGAAGAAATTAATGAGGATATACCAAATCTACATGAAACCAAGGATTGTAGTGCCAAGACATCTTAGAATGTTGAATTTGATGGTGATGATATGATTGAAGAGCCAATGTCGGGGATGGAGTTTAATTCTCTTGAAGATTTAGTGAGTTATTATAAGGATTATGGTAAGAAGTGCGGGTTTGGGATGATGAGAAAAATGACTGAGAGGGAAGAAGATGAGACTGTTAGGTATGTCACTCTTGTGCTCATGGTGGGAAGGCCCGTAATAGAACTTTCAATGTCACCAACTCACGTCCGACAGGAAAGACGGAATGTAAGGCAAAGATTAATGCCTTAAAATCTCATGGAAAACTTCGGTTGACTACGGTTCATAATATCCATAACAACGGCCTTAGTCCAAAGAAATCTCGTTTCTTTCGATATAATAGAAAAGTAAGTGACGTCGTAAAAAGAGTTCTAGATACAAATGATATGGCTGGTGTTCGAATGAACAAGATTTTTGGATCTCTTGTTGTTAGTGCGGGTGGGTTCGAGAACCTCCCGTTTTTGAAAAATGATTGTTGTAATTACATCGGCAAGACAAGACATCTACAACTTGGAGCAGGTGGTGCTAGTGCACTTTGAGAGTATTTTTGTAGGATGCAGTACAAAAATCCTGGGTTCTTTGTATTGATGGATTTAGATAATGACGGAAGGTTAAAGAATGTCTTCTAAACAGACCCCTGTAGTAGAGTAACCTACCAATATTTCGGTGATGTGGTCACATTTGATACCACATACCTGCGAATAGATATGAGATGCCATTTGCACCATTTGTTGGTGTAAACTACCATGGGTAGTCAATTCTCTTGGGAGCAGGCTTGAAGGCTTGATTTCTAGTGAGGATATGGAGACCTTTGTGTGGTTATTTTAGACTTAGTTGCAGTGTATAGATGGTATAACTCCTAAAGCTATTATCATTGATCAAGATAGAGCGATAAAAAATACAATTGGTATTGTTTTCCCAAATACCCGACATAGATTTTGCCTGTGGCATATATTGAAGAAAGTGCCGAAAAAGTTTGGCTCCAATGTTTCCTATAAAACTGGGATAAAAAATGCATTGATGAAGTGTGTATATGACAACCAAAGTGTTGATGAGTTTAAGACAAATTGGGTTCAGTTAATTACCACGTACAATTTGTATGAAAATGTCTGGTTACAAAGTCTATATGCTGATCGTGAGCATTGGGTTCTAGCATTCTTGAAAGACTACTTTTGGGCTGGAATGAGTACAACGCAATAGAGTGAGAGCATGAATGCCTTTTTTGACGGGTATGTTAGTGCTAAGACGAACTTGAAAGAGTTTGTCGACTAGTTTGATAACGCATTGAAAAAAAATGAGAATGAAAATACCACAGACTTCCACTCATTGTCACAACGCCCTACATATCTATATCTCCAATTGAGAAGAGGTTTCAAGATTTGTACACAAATTCTAAATTCAAAAAAGTACAATAGCAAGTTACCGACATGATCGATATGAATCCAAAGTTACATAAGAGTGATGGTGCAATAAAGACTTATCTGGTAAAGGATGAAATTCATTTGGCAGAGTTCACTAAGCTGGTTACATATTCTGTGGACTTTAGTGAAGAAGATTCAGCTGCAAAATTTACTTGTGGATTATTCTAAATGGGGGGGATATTGTGTAAGCACATTTTGGCCATATTTAAATATAACGAGATTAAATTTTTGTTAGATAGTTACTTTTTAGATTGATGGAGGAAATATATCAAATGGCGATACATGTTGATCCACAGTAGCTATGATACGGGGGAACAACGGGCAGATTCTAATAGATATTCAAAGATGTTGAATATCTGTTATCAGATGATTACTCTTGTAGCAAGTTCAAAAGAGCATACTCAAGATGTAAAACCTAAGTTATATGCAATGATTGAGTTATATCATGCCAACCAAGAACCCTCATCAATGACCCAAATGGGTTCTAATATTCCAATATCGGCAGGGGGCACAACTACTGTTGGTGGTTATGGGCAAGTACGTAGTCCAAATATTGTGCATGGGAAAGACAAACCCCCATCTCTAAGAAGAGCATTTAGGATGGAAAAAGATATTTGAAAAGTTAAAGCGAAAGCGAAAAAAGCACCAAGAAAGAGGAAACGCAAAGAAGTGCATCTATTTAATATGACATTTTCTTTTATAATTTACAAGAGAAAATATGACAATTTTGTGTTCTTATTTGTTATTTCATTATTAGGGAGATGGAGGAGATACACCCATCTTGAGCACACAGAAATCTTCATTTGGCCATTCAGAGATTGATATGGTCAATGCTGGACACGCACAGGTATATTTATAAGTATATAAGCATTCTTGAAATCTAATTTTTGGCTGGGGTTTTTACAAGTATTTCTAACCAGGCCATTCTAGAAAGCACAACTTTTGACATTAGTGTAACCCAGATCCGAGGAATAGTGATTCAAAGTCAAGAAAGTGTAAGTGTATCCCAACTTTTTTTTATATTTTAATGTTCTAATACTGAGATGACATTAATATTTGGGTTTTATTGTTTACATATGCAAATTGGGTTGGATGGATCACAATCGTTGCAATGATATGATTAAATATATAGCTTTTAGTATTGTGTATTGTGTTTTATGTATTTAATGCACTTTTGTGTAATGAATGTATTGGACTTTGTCTTAAAGATACATTTCTTTTGAGTGTAATTGAATTATTGGCAAAACAATGCCATGACATCACAAACTTATTTTTACATGTAATTTAGGGTGTCAGGCACATCAATTTATTTTGAGTCTATGCCTTATCGACACATTGAGATTACAGGTGCTGCAATTCGTATGGCCTTGGGAAAAACTCTTATTTTACTTTAGCTGGGATGAAGTAATTGGTTGCATGATTGAATGATACTTGTTTCTTCTACATTTTCTTCAGTTGCTTGGTATTATTTCACTGGAATTGGTTTGTGATGCTGTCATTTTTTTTAATCTTAATAGGGGATATGATTATTTAACAGATTGGTAACTCAAAGGAAATATCAGTTGAAAGTTGAGGATTTTTCGCCTCTTGCATTTCCAACCGAGGAGGGAATGATAATGGGAGAAATTATGATGGGATACCCTTCCTGTTTTTGAACGAGGGATGCCATGATAAAGGAAGAATTGGCTATCTGATCTTAATATGTTTCTCATGGAAAGGTCACCCTTAAGTGCTGGCCTTATGCTTGTTTGTACAATACATAGTTGGATGTGCTTTGTTTTCAAGGATGACAGAGTTTTGGTGGTGCTGGATGTAGGAAATTAGTTAGTTTTTCTTTTTAGGCTCAAGTCAAGTCTATTAATAAAGATGTGGTCTTAAGGGCCATCAATAAAACTAGGTACTTTTTCTCAAATCTGATTAGAATTTTGGATGTGTTGGACACTGACAGATATTTAATGTTATCTTGGTTAAGTAATAATACTTTGAAACTTGGAGTTTTATGGTATCTAATATTTATGGTGAGAGTTGCTTAGCAGGAAGTTATTGTTAGACATAGCTTTGTATACTTCAATTTTATTGTTAGACATAGTTGAATTGTGTTCACGACAGTTTGTATTATATGGCACTCCCATTCTGATATCCATAATGACAGATTTCATAAAATGCAAAACTCCATATCAACCAATACGCACATACTAATATCCATAATGGAGAAAACACATAAAACTCCATATCAACCAATACGCACATACTGATATCCATAATTGAGAAAACAACTCCAAATGCATTAGTCAAACATTCTGACCTCTTTCTTACAATAAAATAACACAAGTAAATTAAGCATATCCATACCCATACCCATTATCAAACCAATAAGCATAACACAGTAGGCAGTATTGAACTTAATATATTTACATCAAGTACAGAGTCTAATACTTAGGTACTAACACTAGGCAGCAATTACTTAGATACTACTAAGTAACATGCAACTACAAATAAAAAAGCTCAATACATCCAAAGTAGTGTGCGTCCATGCCTCATTTCAGGTTCTTGTTCCAAAAGCATATTCTCTTTATTGGATACCACTATCTCTCTATTGGATACCATCAGCTCTCTCTTCTCGATTTCATCCACTCTTTTACGGAGCTCAGTTTTCGTTTTTCCCACATCGTCTAGCATCTTCTCGACCTCCTTCTCCCTCCTTAACAGTTCATTGTTTCTTTCTTGAAAATGGAACTCAATCTCTTGATTATTATCTGCCAACCTAAAAAATTTACAGTATGGTAATCCCTATAATTTACAAATGTTAGATGTACAACATATTCATCACTATAATTTACAACTGTTAGATGTACAAATAATGTAGTTACCTCAATATTGTATTTTGGACACCCTAAGAAGCATCGTCTTGGATTTCTTGTAGTACTTGAATATCTCAATGTGGCATCGACCTTAAAGAAGCAGTGTGCTTGTCTCAAAGTACGTTTTACAAACGATGAAGAAGACATTGATGATGATGATGACATTCTAATATGATGTTTTATAAATTGTTACAGGGGAAATCCAACAAACTACATGGATTAAATTGGGTTCATGACTAATTCTGATGAACTGCATCATATTGAAACTTGTGGGTAGACACTCTGGCCATAGGTATACAATGTCTTAAAAAAGATACGATAACTCAGAAGAGTTAGACTAAGATACAAATCATTTTTTTTTCTTTTGGTTTAAGCAACATTTTTACCTTAAATTTTCTTATTATAATATATTTTATTTATTTATTTGAAAAAATGAGGCTATAGGGGAATGGGAAGGAAGAGGTTAAGACTCAAATATTATGTTGTCCACTACGGCAAAAGATGGATTGGAAAGGGAAGAGGGAAGACCTTTTGCCTTTCCACTAAATACATGGTAAGAGATTACCTTGACTTTGACAGCCAACAAATTCAAGAGCCAAAAAAAAAAGTAAGAGAGAAGGAGAAAACCAACCAAGATAGAACCTTTCTCTCTCTGTATTTTGAAAACTTTTCAAACTTGTTGTTCTCTTGCTACCATCCAAATAAAAAATGTTCTCTCTTATTTAATGAAAAATAATTTATTTTCCACATTGTCACACCTAGACCTGCGATGGACCAACAAAAAGATTTATTCTCCAAGCTAGCCTCAAGTGTTGGTTGGTTGCGCACTTTAGGTGACATTTTGCCTTAATAAAAAACAATGAAAAAGAATGATGGTTCCTTATTTCCCATCCCAATTAGGTGTCCAAAGGGCATGAACAAGACTGGCATTACTTGCCCAACTCAAACTACAAAGATAGCACAGCACCATCAACCTAATTTCTAAGTTGAGCTAATATAGAAAGTTAATATATGAAACAATAAACCAACACAACGATAACACCATCAACCTCTAATTATAAAATTAAATTAAAAACAATACCACCAATCTCCAGCAACTACTTCCAAAATATCCATACCCATGAAATTCATAAACCATTACAACAATACTGCTGCTAAACAAAAATATCAAATAAATTAGGAAATCATGACTCACAAAATCTGAAAAACTCACAAGACTCACCAAATCCGAGAAACTCCCAAATATAGAAACAGCAGAACTACAATATAATACTGCAGATATCAAAACTTGGAAAATGGAACCTTACCAGGGAGCCAAACCAGTGTTTTAAATTTAGTACCGTACCAGCTGTTATAGTTGAAATATTTCGTTTCTGTAGTGTAACCGGTACAGAGAAGGGTATAATTTCGTACCGATCAGAATTTCGACCATTTCGACATTTATTTCGACCTGTACCGACCTATATTTCAGCCTGTACTGGCCTTGAATTTTTTCATCTTTTTTTTTTATTTTTTTATTTCTTCAAACTACAAGCTCATTTTTTGACCCCATAATTCAAACCAGACTATTTATAATTTAGATATATATATATATATCTATATATAATTTATTCATATATAGACTATTATTTTGAAATATAATTTATATATATTTATATTTATATATAGACTATTCCTAAACGGTATCTGAAACGATATCAGTATTGAAATATTTTGTTTCAATGCCTTGACTGAAACGATCACCGATACGGTATTCAAAACATTGAGCCAAACTCTGTGTTAGCTCCTGTGTTCACTCCCACGACTGTGTCACTGCTGGCAGTGAAGGTATAAAGTGTGTTTAAAGCTTTGAACTTAGAAATGGAGTTTTGAACTTAGAAAGGGTTAGGGTTTCAGGGCTTTGTGGGAAGAGGATTTCAGATTTGGGTGGAGAAAATGAAGGGGGTGAAGACGAAGAGAAAACCAGGCTTCATGGATTCGTGGGTGTGGCTCTGTGGCTTCATGGAGAAGAAGAAGAGAAAGACCAGTGTTTCCTGGGTTATGTGGATTCGTGGGTGTGGCTTTGTGGTTCTAGGGTTCGTTTCGCGGGTTGATGAAGACAGATCGATGAATGGGATTCAGACGAAGAGAGGTCTGTTTGCAGCTTGGAGAAGACGAAATATAGGGATGGAGAAGAAAAAGACAGAGAAATGAATGTTGGCAAAGAAAATGAAGAGAGATCTGTCTATGGGCTTGGAGAAGATGAAAGACAAATCGTGGGGTTTGAAATGCATTTCGGAGAAGAGAAAGTGTGGGCATTGAGTCATGGGGTTTGAAATGAGGATGGAGACTGATTGAGGATGGAGACGAGGACCCCCTTGAAGACCCAAACCCAGGAAACGAAAATGATGCCGTTTATTTTTTTTGCCACGTCGGATGCGAGCCGGTTGTCCACGACATTTTTCTATATGTAATGCCCGTTTTGTGGTGGGACTTTAAAAAATGAGATGGGAATTACTAAATTTTTTAAAACTTTTTCGTTTCCTTCCCAGGATATAAAAGATTCTATAGTTAAAATTTAAAACTTACATTTAAAAAAAAATCTAAAAGAGAGTGTTGTAGCGGAATTCATTTAATTAAAATACAAAGTCTTTTTACAATGCTTATTTCATATTATTATATAAAATGCATAGGCTTCTATCACCTTTTCCTTGGTCCATATCCGTCCTGACTCTTCGTCCTCATTTCATTCTTGGGTGGGACACGCATAAAAATAAAATGAGTCGAATACTCAATAAGCATTATTTCATACTGTAAAAATATACAAACATATATTTCATTTATGCATTTGTCATTCCTCTACATACTATACATAAAATATTTTCTTTCTTTGAAAACATTACAAGGTGGGGGTTTTCCTTGAAAAAGGTTTTGATTCCTCAAAACATTACACACCTTGTACATTCATTCATGAGAAAACTAAAACATTTCATACATCCAATTACTCTCATCATTTTTTCTCTAGCCGATACTCATTGTTACACCCCGTGTGTTAGGGTTAGCGGTCTTTGGACCCCGATTCCTCCCATGGCCACAAGTTGGATCCCTCTCAATCAGGGGCAGTACTAAGTGCACTATCAATACTACTTACTCAGCATTGCAATCTACCTAGTCCATTGGTACTATCATTCATTCAATCATGGCCATGACGTAGTTTCATACATTAAGGTGGGGTTTGGATAGTGAGATGAGATGTGATAATTTTAGATGAAAGTTGAATAAAATATTGTTAGAATATTATTTTTTAATATTATTATTGTTTTGATATTTGAAAAAGTTGAATTTTTTATTATATTGTGTGAGAATTTGAAAAAGTTGTAATGATAAAATGAGATGAGATGAGATGGGATGATTCTTGAATCCAAACTAGGCCTAAAGCATTCATTTCCTTTCATTCATTCATTTCAGTCTTTTCCTTTTCATTCTTCTCATTCATCAGTTCATTTCATTTCATAAAACATCATTTCGTAACATAAAGCATAAACATCATCATTTCATTTCATGGAACATAAATGTAATAAATATTACATATAATGTCCATTCACATGCATAAAACTATTCTTGGAGTGCATAAAAAGGGATTGCCAAAGAATGCTATTACATACATATCCTTAAACATTAACACATTAGCATAGATTCATAAAGCATCATTTCATTCTAAGAAAACATTTCCTTTTCTTTCATTGCATAAAACAATATTTATAAAAGCATTTCATTCATTTTCTAGAGAAAACATTTTCATAACATTTATAAAACTCTAGAAAAGTATAAACATAGTACTTTTTTTTATATAAAGTAAACGACAGTATTAATAAAGATAGGCATGGCCTGAGTACATAAGAAGGTACACAAAAGATAAAACATATCTAGGCACTATAGAAGAAAGAAAATCATATACATTTAGGCCACTAAAATCTACAGCTATAGCCCAAAGAAATAAGGTGCAAACAAATAAAGCTCGAAGCTCCTCTAGTATTTGCTCCTTGTCTTCAAATGTCCGCTTGTTACACTCTCTCCATATGCACCACATAATGCAGGTAGGGACAATCTTCCACACATCTTTGATTTGTGAAGTACCACCTAGCATCACCCAACTGACCAATAACTGAACCACTGTGGTAGGCATCACCCAATTCAACCCTATTCGACTGAACACTTCGCTTTACACGGCTCTTACTGTCTCACAATGTAGCAAGAGATGATCCACTATCTCGCCCATTTTCTTGCACATACAACACCAATATGAGATAATTACCCGGCACTTTCGCAAATTATTAGTAGTCAAAATCTTATCCAGGACTGTTGTCCAAGAGAAGAAGAGTGTTTTGGGAGACACCTTATTCCTCCACAATCTTCTCCATGGAAAATGAGTACTGGTAGAAGTGTAAGAGACATATAAAAGGATCGAACTGAGTAAGTACCCTTACATGCAGGTGTCCACCTAGGGCTGTAATCGAACCAAACTGAGCCGGTCTTTGGCTTGCCAAGCTCAGCTCGACTCAAAATACTCGAGCTCAAGATTTTTTATTTTTTCTTTGTTCGAGCTCAACTCGATAAGCTAAACTCTCAACTCGAGCTCGAGCTCATCCCACAAACGATTTCGAGTCGAGCTGTTTTTTTTTTAATAAGATTTAATAATTAATAAATTAAATAAATAAAAAATAAAAGATATAATATTGAATTTATACAACTAACAAGTAGAACCTCTATTGAATTATAAAATTATAAATAATTAATATCTAACTAGTTGATATTTATCCAAAATAATAATATATTATATGCATACATATATTATTAATACATACACTTAATATGATAGCATATATCTATTTCATATATAGTTTCTACATACTAGTATATGAAATTATTAAATTTTATCGACTAATTATTATACAAATTATAAAATATACCTATGAAGTATATTCACTATATAGGCATAAGTAATTAGATTACATATTATATATTTAATTATAAAAGTGGTATGCTTATATTCTTAGCTAATACATATATATGTATATATATATAGGTATATGTATATATTTATCAATATATGAATAAGCTTTAATCGAGTTGAGCAAACGAGTCAACTCGAGCATAAACGAGCGGGCCTTAACAAGCCTTAGCCTAGTTGAGTCGAGTTTTGTCGGGTATGTGTCATTTACAAATCGAGCGAGTATCTGCTTTCACGAACTAGTTTTTTTTTTTCACGAGTCGAGTTCGATTCAAGTTTAACCGAACGAGTACCAAGCGGGCTAACGAACAAATTGGTTCATTTACAGCCTTATGTCCACCATAGCTTATCGTCCCCCAATCCATTCAGCTTTATAGAATACACTAGGCTGAAAAAGGCCTCAAAATTGTCTATTTCTCAATCTTGGGCTACTCTACTAAAGGTGACATTCTATTGGACTTGGTCCCCTGAACGAACCATGAGGTCTGCCACCGAAACTTCTTGATCACATGCCACATAGAAAACGGATGGGAAAGAATCCTTTAGAGCTTCCTCACCACACCAAATGTCCCTCCAAAATTTTATATGAGTACCCTCCCTCACCATAAATTTAGTATGGCGAGTAAACACCCCACACCCTTGTCTTATTTGCTTCCAAACCCCCACACCATAAGACCCATTCCCCTCTCTAGTACACCAACCCCCCATAAACTGTCATGTTTGCAATCTACCACTAATTTCCAGAGAGCTTCCAGTTCCATATTGTATCTCCAAAGCCATTTCCCAAGAAGTGCCCGATTAAACATTCTCAAGTTCTTTATCCCCAACCCACCTAACATAATTGGTCTACACACCTTGTCCTAGCTAACTAGATGAAACTTGAATTCATCCCCCATCCCATTCCATAAAAAATCACGAGACAGTTTTTCGATCAGTGCCCCCACTCAAGCTGGAATTGGAAAAGTAGACAGGAGGGAAGTTGGTAAATTAGAGAGGGTACTTTTGATAAGAGTCACCTGGCCTCCTTTCCACAAATATAATCTCTTACACCGTGCCAATATTCATTCTATTTCCTCAATAACTGTATCCCAAATAGATAAGGCCCGTGATTCAGCCCCCAACGGTAATCCCAAATATCTCATAGGAAGAGAAGCGACCTTACACTCGAGTATACTAGCCAATTGCCGAATAGTATTGACATTCCCAACTGGCACTAATTCTGATTTATCAAAGTTCACTCTTAAACCTGATTCTGCTTCGAATTAAAGAAGAAGCACCTTCAGTGCCCTAAGTTGGTCTTGCTCTATCTCACAAAAAATGAGTGTCATTTGCAAATAGTAAATGTGAAACAGAGATAAGGCCACTATTTGGATGTGAACGTAATACTTACCTGGACTCCATACAATTTTTGTTTCATACAGTCCATTCATGTGCGTGTCAGATGGCAACCTACATGCACACAGAGTTTTGCATTATTTCCTTTTTATTTACATATGAAACTTAAACTTAGAACTTGCATAATCAAACTACTCCTAACTCTTAGTGCATTATCTTCCACATGGTGATAGATAACCTTCAATTGGTTCCTTACTTAAACTTCCTCCACCTAGACTAGTCATCCTCCAAAAATCTCCTTCAACTATTTACTTGCATACTTCTTCATAATATTCCTAATTGTGCAAACTTGCACCTCTAGGTATTCATTACTTCCCTTTCATCACATTTGTACAAGTCACCATTCAATCCTTGAAGCATAACCATTTTCATAAATCGTAAGTTTAGACTATGAACTTAAAAACCTAACTTAATTTCTAACTAGTAAAGTGAGCTCCTATGCTTCACTTTAAATCTCCAACCATTACTCATAAGCCTACAACTAAATCTCACTTCACCATAAAACTCAACTACCGTCACAATACCATTCCTCAAACAATACCCTTCCTCCATACGTAATCCAACCCAACACAAATCCAACATCAACTCAAGTTCCCATTCACTTCCTCACCTACAAACATATTATACAATCTTTTTTTTATAAGTAATAAATTTATTCAAAGAAATAGGCATAAACCCAAAAACACAGGACGTATACAAAGGAAACAACTACAATTTCCAAAAATAAAAAGAAACTAACACCAAAAAACTAAAACAAATGCAAAAAATTATCCACCATTACAAAAGCTTTAGCCCAAGAACTCAAAGTACTCAAGAAAAAATTCCTAAGGTCTCCCAAAGAGTGTTATTTATCTTCGAAGCATCTCCCATTTCTTTCAAGCCATATGCACTACATAAGACAAGGAGGAATCATCTTCCACACTCTCGTCACTTTCTTATAGCCCTTCAAGCTCTTCCACCCTACCAATAAATCCACCACTTCTCTAGGCATTACCCAATGTAATCTTATCCAACTCAAAACCTCATTCCACAAGAATCTTGTCACTTTGCAGTGAAGAAAAAGATGATTTACAGATTCTCCATCCCTTTTACACATGACACACCAATCACCAATAAACAAACCTCTCATTCTAAGATTATCAGTAGTTAATACTTTGCCCAAAGAAGTCACCCAACAGAAAAAAGCAACCTTAGAAGGAACTTTACTTTCCAAGGAAATACACAACTACTATGGCTTGACAATATTCTGTAATAAGAAGAAACATAAAACTTAGCATTTCCAACAGGAATCCACACCATGCTATCCTCTCTTTCTAGCACCAACTTTGAGCTGTAGAGTTTAACCAGTAGAGCCTTAACTTCATCCACTTCCCAGTCATTAACGTCTCTTTTAAAAATGATTTTCCATTCAACCTTGTTGTTACTACTGCAGTAAGAATAAAAAATAGCTGCATTATGATCCCTAGCAATTCTGAATAGGGCAGGAAATTCCAGCTTAAGAGCAGTATCCCCACACCACAGAGTATCCTCTTTCCATCACCCACCTTAAATCTAAAATTATTGGAGAAGGAATCCCATTCTTTTCTAATAAATTTTCACAAACTAACCCCGTAAGCTCCACTAGATGCTTTAGTACACCAACCTCTCCACAAACTTCCATATTTCACTTCTGTCACATTTTTCCATAGAGCTTTACTCTCCAATTGATATCTCCAAAGCCATTTCCCAAGTAAAGCTCTAATAAAAACCCTTAAATCTTTAATCCCCAAACCACCACGATCCAATGGTTGACAAACATTCTTCCAACTAACCAAATGAAACCTCTTTTCCTCGCCTTTGCTTCCCCATAAGAAGTTTCAAAATAAATTCTCAATTCTCTATTCAACCCTTGCCAGAAGAGGAAAAAGAGAAAGAAAATAAGTGGGCAGGTTGGACAAAGTACTCTTTATAAGAGTCTTCCCCCCTTAGACAAGTAGAACATCTTCCAACCAGCTAACTTCCTTTCAATTTTTTCAATCACCCTATCCCATATGTTTACAGCTTTAAAAGAGGCTCTGAAATGAAGCCCAAGATACCTCAAAGGTAATGAAATGATTCTGCACCCCAGTAAGTTAGCCAAGTCTGATAAATTCTAAACATCACCCATAAGAACAATTTCAGATTTCGATAAATAAACTCTTAACCCCGAAGCAGCTTCAAAACACAGCAAAAGTGCTTTTAAAGCACGTATATTGTCCGAATCAAGCTCACTAAAAATCAAGGTATCATCAACAAATAACAAATGAGAGATCTTTAAGCTATTCCTAGTCTCATTACCCACCACGAAACTGGACAGAGGATTACCCTCCAAAGCCTTCTCAATCATTCTACTTATAGCGTCCATAATCATGACAAAAAAAAGGAGAAAATGGGATCGCCTTGCCTCAAACCGCAAGAGCTACAAAAGAAATCAACTGGTTCTCCATTCACCAAAATAGAAAATTTTGAAGTCGATACACAATGCTTAATCCATGAGCACCATTTAACACCAAAACCATATCTCATCAATAGATAAACAAGAAAATCCTAGCTTACATGGTCGTAAGCCTTTTCCATATTCAAAACATTCATTAGCAATTAACACAGAATCTAAAATCCGCCTTCCTCTCACAAAAGCGTTTTGAGATGGTGAAATTATCCTCTCCATCACCCTACTCAAACGATTTGCTAGCACTTTAGAGATAATTTTATAAATGTCATTCACCAAACTAATAGGCCTAAAGTCTCTTATCTCTACAACCCTTGCCTTCTTCCGAATAAGAGCAATGAAAGTTGCATTCAAGCTCTTCTCAAACCTCATAGACAAATGAAATTCGGCAAACACCTTCATGGTATCATCTCTAACAACATCCCAGCAAACTTGAAAAAATGCCAAGTGAACCCATCTGGACCCGGAGCCTTATCCTTGTCCATACCCTTTACCACATCTAGAACTTCTTCTTCTTCAAACTCTCTTTCCAACCACACAACATCCACCTGCTCTGTAGAGTTAAAAGCAAGGTTGTTGATTGAGCTGCATTATTGCATATTTTATACAGTTAAAATCAATACATTTTTAATTGTTTTACTAGTTTATTATTGATTTTAGATGAAAAAATGATTAAGAGTCATAAATCCAAATTGTGTTTTAAATTGATTAAAAGCATAATTTATGCTTAATTTTATAACTTGTGATTTAATTGGGAAATATTTATTCACTTGCATAACACACTTTTAATATTTTATTTTCCATCTTTTGTCTAATTTTATTTTTATTTTCTTTGTCTAGTTTTATTTCTTTGATTATTTCTTATTTATTTTTCTTGTCTAAGTTTTATTTTATTTATTTTACTATTTATTTTATTTATTTTATTTTGATTTTTTGTTTTACAGCTTGTCCTAAACGACATGTCGTTTTTCCTATACGGATAAACTACATGTCATTTAACATGTGAATTGAATTCACCCCCTCCTAAACGACATGTAGTTTAGTCCATAGACCAAAACTACATGTCGTTTTGGTCATCTTAAACCTCCAGCATGCATGAACAACAGTACCAACCATGAATCCCAGTAGCATGGCAGCAGCACCACCTTGCTGCCACCCTTCATCCACAGCTACACGCAGTGCGTTCGGACCACCTGCTATTGCTCAACCATCTTCTACGCTGTCGCACGTCCACAACCGTGAGCCATGAAGCACCACTGCACACGTACAGCCTACAGTATCCGGCGTTGCCCAATACCACCAAGCTCCACCCACCTCGCTGCTGCTCAACCTCGAGCATATTTTAACTCACAGCAACACCAAGCTCCACGGTAGCACCACTCCATGGCGGCCACACTCCATGCAAGCATTCGGTACATGCACCAGTCACAACCTTCACGTAACCTCCACACACGGCAGCATCTTCCTGCGCATTGCACCATCACCATGCACGTAGAGCACATCCAAACCAGCCACCGCACGGGTCACACAGCAGTTGCGTTTTGAAGACCTGCAGGAAGAAGAAAGGAAAACACAATCGAAAGAATGAAAATGAAAAAAAAAAAAAACAAAATAGAAAAGAGAAAGTCTAGGCGAAAGTAAACAAGAAAGATGGAGAGAAAATGAAGAAGAAATGCGGAAGAAACCGGGCTGAAAACAAAAACAAAAGAAAGGAAAAACATGCAGCAGACACACGGAGAAAGGCTGAAAGCAAAAAAAAAAAAAAGAAGAAGAAGAAAAAGTAATAAAAGTGGTTTGCACATGGGCTCCTTTTCGGTCTGGATGCACGAGGGATGCACTGCAAGAAAAGAAAAAGGCAGTGGGAGATGAACTGGAAAGCCGATTCTTTTGCATGTGGGGAACAACTCAGACGGACATAGGCCAGTGACAGATGGAATATCTTTCTCATGGACGAAGACACGGCATGTTTCACTACTTCTTGTTGGCTTTTGAAGCCTATAAAAGGGCTTGAAACGAACAGAGAAATTCAACAGATTTCAGGGAGAAATAAATCAGTAGAGTTTTTGTAATTAAGAGTAGGAATAGAGTAGAGTAGAGTAGAAGTATTATTTTAAGTGTAATTTTATTTTTTTATTTTTTTTATTATTGCAGTTTGGAGTTATAAATTGCATGTCTACATTTTCGTACTAAAGTTAGAGGTGAAGTCTAATGATTTAAATATTATTTTGGATCAACAATAGAGTTTATATTGTGAGTTTGATCAATTGAATGGTGTTATTATTAGAAACTTTGATTATCTATATACTTTTCTTGATCCATTGTGATTTCAGAATACATTGGATGTTTGAAGAATCCTTGTGGTAATCAATTGGACTTGTGAATGTTTCTACCATAAATTGTTCAAACTTAATTTTTAGTGATCGAAAGAATTTTTGGTGTTATTATTAGAAATTTTGATTATCTATATACTTTTCTTGATCCATTGTGATTTTTGAATACATTGGATGCTTGAAGAATCCCTGTGGTAATCAAATGGACTTTTAAATGTTTATACCATCAATTATTCAAACTTAATCTTTGGTGATTAGTTTTCTTGGACTTAATTGTTAAATCTTCCAGTTAGACGGAATCATTATTCTAGTCTAATTGAGCTAAATTGATTGGAAATAATATTCTAAATTATTAGATGGATTCTCGAAACCTTAGTCATTTTTCATATTGATTTATTTTATTAGTTCATTTATATTTTGTTACTTTAAAAATCTTCATCTCAATAATCTCTTTTCTTTTTTATTGCACGTTCCTTTTAATAATCTATTTTTATTTTATTCTTTTTATCACATTAGTCAATCCCTGTGGATTCGATCCTATAAAGTACTACAACACCTGTATACTTGCAGGTAAAACTGCTCTAAATGTTTTATTCATTATTTTGAGTGAAAGTTCAGACTCAACAGCTGTCCAGTTTTGGTCTCCAATAAAAGTTTTCTAAAAACATCTACTCATAAAAATTCACAATGTGGGCCTTAACATCTTCTTGATCCGTAATCAACTTGTTCTCGTCACGAAGGACCTCAATGGCGTTATATCTTCTATGAGAGTTTGCCATTTGATGAAAAAATTTGGTACACCTATCCTCCTCCGTCAGCCACAACACCCTTGATTTTTGCCTCTGTGAAATCTCTTCCATTAAGACTAAATTTTTCAATTCAGAAACCACCCCTAATTTACTAGTTCTCTCATCCCTTGCACCTCCTTCTCTTCCAAAGATTGCAACTCCACCATAAGCCACTTCCTCTTGATATCCAACAACCCAAACTCCTCTTTATTGCATCTCACCAAGTCTTTCTTAAGACATTTCAACTTTCTAGCCAAAACAAAACTAGGAGTGCCAGAAAAATTATAGGAATTCCACCAACATCTAACCTTTTCCCCAAAACCTTCAACCTTTAGCCACATGTTCTCAAATTTAAAGTAACTTCTTCTACTCACAATACCACCACAATCCAACATAATGGGAAAGTGATTGGAACATAGTCTCGGTAAAACTTTCTACAACAAACCAGAAAAGTGGGTCTCCCAAGAAGACGAGACCAGAAACCTATCGAACCTAGAAGAAGATCTGCCGTTAGACCAAGAATAATCTCCTCCCACCAAATGCAAATCAATCAGATTTAAATGAAAAGTTAAATCTAAAAAAGTAGCCATAGCACTTGAAAAATATGAATCCCCCCACCTCTCATTAGGAAACCGAGTAAGATTAAAATCTCCCCCAAAACACCAAGGTAAATTCCACCAACTACAAATACCTGACATTTTGTCCCATAAATGATTCCTCCTACTATCCACATTAGAGCCATAAACCCCCAGCAAACGCCCACTCAAACCCATCCTCAGTATTGTTAAAATGACATGCCACCAAGAATTCCCCCACAAAGCGATCCACCAACTCCACCACCCTTATATTCCATAAAATAATGATTCCACTTGAGGCCCCATTAGAGACCAGCTCTACCCAACCCATACTACAACAGTTCCACAAACTCTGAACTATGTTAATTCACAAATTTCAGCTTGGTTTCTTGAAGGCAGATAACATCGGCCTTCCATTGATGCAACCAATATTTCATCCTTAAACGCTTCCTATAATCATTTAAACCCCGAACATTCCAAGAAATGATTTTGGGCTTCATGACAAACCAGTGATAGCTCTATCCTTACCTTTTTCCCTCCAAACACTCCCTTCCTTAGACTTGTAGGTGATAAAACACTCCAACCTTTTAAGTTCCCTCTCCTTTTTTGCAGTAGATTTAGCCAAAGTAGGTTGACCCGCTTCTATAGCAATTAGAAGAGCTTTGAACTGTTCTTCATATCCATTACAAGAAATCCCCACAACATCTCTAATCTCTTCTAACTTTCTCAGAACCCAATCATAGAGTTACAAGGCCATTCAAGACTTGGATTCAAATAACTCAAAGGAACAGGATTTACATTCTCATCAGAATCTAAAAGCTCCCCTGATTCACAAGAAACCGAGTCTTCACCTCCCCCCAACACCAACTGTAATTCAGAATTATTGAGAAGAGAGCATGGCACCTCTTCCACAAATGAATCTAACCCCTTTAACCCTTCACTACTCTCATTTATGTCCCAAGCCCTAACATCATGAGACAAAGTATCATCTGACTCCACAAGCTGAACTAGACTTAATCCCATAAACTTTACTAATGACACTCCTTCCTCCAACCTTCCTACAAGGGCAAACACAATGTTGGGATACTGCTAGAAGACACCCCCCCCACCTCCATCAACCCCTTCTGTGAAGACACTGACAAGATTGAACCCATTTCCTCCCTGGGCTGGGCATTCAACAGCAAGAGACCCCTCAGCATTGTTCATGGCTGTAGATCTCAACAACTCAAAAGTCCATGTCGGCTCGCACCTCACCTGCGACTTTATCTGTGATGATAGACCAGGACACTGACCATTGCAGTCCACCGTAGTCAAACGAGGAAGCCCAGAAGCTATCGGGTGAAAGCATTCTTTAATCCCACCTCCCATTGCACTGTTCACGACCACAGAACTCGTCACCACAATGGTCCCCATCGGATAGCACCTTGCCAGTGACCTTGTCTGAGGTGGTAGTCCAAGCTTCAGAACAGAGGAGGCCACCGTAGCCGATGGACGAAGCCCAGACCCACTCTGCCCACTCTGGCGATAAACAACCTTAGTGGGCTTCCTATTTGGGCCTCTGTTTGGCCCAACTAACTGGCACCCAGAAGGCTTATCAGCCTTAGGCCCACACGTCACACTTCCCCGGTCCATCAAAAGACCCAAGCCCTCATCTATTGAAAATAATAAAGAGCCAATTTTTTCTTTCCAATCCATTAATTTTGCCCGTATGTGCCAGAGAGACCCTCAACTTCCCCCACTTTTTTCCACATCTCGGAACTCTAACCGTCACCCTTTTCTGGAGAGATCCTATGACTGTTCATCTCCTTTAAGACATCCTTCTGGGATCTTCCTAATGATTCAACCAAATCACTCCTATTTCTGATACCAAAATAAGCATCTGCAGATTTCTTGGCAGCAACTAAGTAAGGAGTTTCTTTGAAACTTTTCTCCCTCACTTCTCCAATTAGACCTTTGTTTTCTTGATCTAAAGCAGAGGGTCTAGACCCAGCAATCTCACATGCCTTCTTCACGAAACTAGACCAGCCACTACCATTTCTCCCTTCAAGAACTACAATAATTCCTTTCCCCTTACCCTCACCCAACTCAATCACTTTAACAAATCTTCCATAGGAATTATGAGAGAGTTGGATTAGGAAGACTCTATTACCCTCCCTTATGGTTTGAAAAAAGCTATTTTACCCGAAAAACTCAGAAATTCCTCAACCACCTTAGCCATCCACACCACCACATCACCATTAAGGTAAAGAACCTTAATGAACTTCCTACACTTTTCGACAATACTATAAAGATTACCCTCCTTCCTTCTAATCACAAAAGATTTAGCTTCCACCCCAAAGTTGCACTCCATCGATACCACCTCTTAACTCGCTACGCAAGAGCCAAGAAAAACTAGCAACTGAAAGCAAAAGAAGAAAAGAAAGGACGATGAAAAGAGGAAAAAAAAGTTTAACAATTATTCCCAGCGAGAAACGCCGAAAATATGAAGAGAGAAGACATGAGAGAGAGAGAGTTGTGCATAAATTCTAGCCATAGGAATTGAAAAAATGAAAAAAGAAAAAGAAACATGAAGCAAAAGAGATGCCTAAGAATGCATAAATGCCACAAAGAGGCCAAAAACTATATTATACAATCTAATCATAACATACGTATACAATCGACCAACACACATGTACCAAACCCATTTATCACCTAAGATCGACATACAATCCATTTAAAAACCCCCTTGTTCTTACAAGCTCCATCCATTCATAATACATTCAAAGTACACAAAATTTTTCCAATACATGCAACCAATCAATTTACACATGTACCCTACCCTTTTTATCACTTAAGATCAACATACAATTCATTTAAAGCATGCATTTGTTTTTACAAGCTTCATTTATACCCAATACATTCAATATAAACAAATCTGTCCATTTGACAACCAACATCATCATCAAGCTTTTCAACTCCACTACAACTTCATCATTTCATCCTAACACTTCCCAACAATCCGTCTCCATCCAAACTTCATATATTCACCTCAAGCATCTCAATACAATTCAATTACATGACATAATCCAAACTCAAGCATAACCATGAAATTATAAACCACTTCCATGCTCAAATATCAACACCAATGAAGCTAAAGATTAAACATTAAATTTGTCCAATAAAAAGATCTAATCACTGTAATTGAGGCAAGCCACATGCTTGAAACCAAATCAAGTTTCAATAAAAGTAGGGAGTTACAGCATCTTTGTTGGGCAATCAACTAGACGCTAAGGGTGGTAGCTCAACTAGAGGGAAGTCTAAAGAAAAGGCATTGTGAATATGGGGAATCAAGGGGTTAGGTTGGGTGTTCGGGTAGAGTTTTACTTCTATGGGTAACAAGGGGTTGAGGTTGGGTTTGGTGTATTTTGGGTTGTTTTTTCACGGGCTTTTTGGGTTATTAGGGGTTTTTTGGGTCATTTTGGGTAATGTGTTTTCTTGTATACATTCAGTGTACTTGGTTTCTCCTTTTGATATATATCAAATTTTTACTTATAAGAAAAAAGTATGTCCAATCAAAAACCAACAACATTATCATGCTTTTCAAACTTCACTATAACTCTATATAATCCCAACACTTCATGACATGCCATCTCAATCCAAACTTCATGCATTAACACCAAACATCTCAATACAATGCATTTATGTAGTATAGTCCAAAGTCAAGGATAATTATGCAATTACAAACCATTTACATACTCAAACATTAAGTACACATGAAGCCAAAGATTAAATTTTTTTTTTTTTTTAAAAGAGAAGGAAGTCACATGTCCAAAAGTGACCCCTTCCCGAATTTATTAAACATAGGCCTCACTTATGGAGGAGGAATACCATAAAAAATACATCAAGAACGAATAAAAGGCATTCCCAATTTATCTAAGCGAACAAGACCCCGAAATTTACCATTCACATAATTTCCCCCCATAAAATCTTCTATCCTTCCTTTCGCTCCTTCCTTGGCTAGGAAATCTGCAACCATATTTGCTTCTCTGAAGATTTTATGGTCGAAGCAAACTTAGGTCGAAGCAAACTAACAAGTACCTTTACTTCCTCCCAAAAATCCCATAGATACCAATAATTACATCTTCCCGAAACCAACCAGCCAACCACTACCTTAGAGTTAGATTCAACCAAGAAATCCCTCAACCCAAGAGCATGACACATACATAATCCATCCAGTAAAGCACGACACTCAGCAATTGTGTTCGTCGCTTGTCCATAAAAATGAGCAAAACCAGCCAAAACTTTCCCTTGTGAATCCCGAACAACACCTCCACCACCGGACAAACCTGGATTCCCACAAGCTCCACCATCCACATTTAACTTAAATTTTCCTATAGCAGGTGGTATCCATTTAATCAACTTCGGCAATTGAGAATGCACAGGAACAAGAGGACAATTTAAATTCTGCAGCACACGTAAATCTTGGGCTTCCATTTTTGTGAACTGCTTCACTCTGCTAGTAGCCTCCATTAAAGCTACTTTCACTGCTCGGATTATGCTCCTCCAGTCATACAGTTTGTCTTCCATCCTAGCTTTGCATCTGAAATACCAATGATTCCAAGAAATAATAATAGGTAGTACTCCTTTAATCCAACCAACCTGAGAAACCCCTCTTGCACGGCTCCACTAGAACTACATAGCACCTTCCCAACTTCAGATATATGGCATTCGCACTCCACTACATGCTGCAAAAAATCTCCATATTGTCGTCGCCCCCTCTCCTTCCCAAAGCACATGATTCAAAGTTTCAATTTTTGGTTCCACACAGCAGCAACACTTAGAACACAAAGGAATGCCCAGATTCTGAACCACTGCATCCACAGGCAGAGCCTGTCTTCTTGCTCTCCAACACATGAATGACATTTTTGCTGGAAGAAAAGCCTTCCACAGCCATCTCCTCCATGGACACACATCCCCCTGCTTTCGAATCAAATTCCATGCTGATCTCATAGTGAACATGCCATCCACAGAATGAACCCAGATGCATCTATCATCCCCTTCCCTTAATCGAAATCCTGCCTGCATAATTTTCTCAACCACTGGTGCTGCAACCAGATTTCTCAACATATCCACCTTACATCTATTAGCATCCATCACCTCACGCACCTTCAAATCCTTATTTCCCACCACCTAATTCTCCTCTGCCAAAGACCCATCACCCAACCAATTATCATACCAGAACCGCACCTCCCAATTACCAATCCGCCATCTTGAATTACGTAAAACAGTTGGCATTAATCGCATAACCCCTTTCCAAAATCTAGTACCTCTTCCCAAAGACATGACCAGAGAGATGTGAACATTGCCCACATATTTAGCTAAGAAAAAATCTGACCACAGTGACCTGTCCACAATTAATTTCCAAGCAAACTTCATAAGTAAGGAATTCTGAACCTCCTCCAAATCTCTAATACCCAGTCCACCTTCCTCTACCTACAAGCAAATAGTCTTCCAAGATACCCATTTTCTCTTTTTGTTCTCCATGGAAGAATCCCAAAGAAAGTTAGAGAAATTTTTTTTAATAACCGACATTACCCCCTTTGGCAAGTTCATAACCGAAAGCATATGAATTGGTATGCTGTTGAGCACATGCTTTAGCAAAATAATTTTTCCACCAAAGGAAAGCAATTTACTTTACCAACCTGCTAGTTTCTTTTGAATTTTACCCAACAATGAATCAAACATCCTTATGCGCATACGCCCAACGTACAGAGGTATCCCTAAGTAAGTACACGGCCAATTACCTTCTTCAAAGCCAGATAATTGTTTTAACACCTGTATACGAGCAGCCGATATATGCTTAGAGAAAAATAAAGAGGACTTCTGCGGACTAACCTGCTGGCCAGACATATTTTCATACTTGTGCAGCACTTCCATAAGTTTCCGGAAAGAAACCTTTCCACCATTCACAAAAATCAATAGGTCATCTGCATACAACAAATGACTGATCATAGTCCCTCCATTGGGATTAAAAGGCTTTATCCTTCCTGATTGAAACTCTTTATGCAACATACGCGACAACACTTCCTCTGATAAAATAAACAAATATGGTGATAATGGATCACATTGCCGAAGTCCGCGAGAAGGTTTAAAAAAACCCCTTGTGCATCCATTTAACATGACCGAATAAAATGGAGAAGAAATACAATTAAAAATCAGTTCTCTCCATTTATTTGAAAAAGCCAATCATCTCAAAATCTCTAGTAAAAAATGCCAATTCACCCGATCATATGCCTTTGCTATATTGATTTTTAACATAACATTACCACCCCTAACGTTCCGATTAATCCCATGAACCAACTCCTGTGCAAGAGACATGTTATAAAAAATACTTCTTCCAGGAATGAAGGCGGATTGTTCAAAAGAAATAAGCCGATGAAGAATAGGAGCCATACGCATGACCATGATTTTTGTTATGATTTTATACGCCACTGAACATAAACTAATTGGTCGAAATTGTCCAAATCCTATCGGTTCATCAACCTTTGGAATAAGAACCAAGTTTGTCGATCCAAAAAAAGTCGTAAACGGCGTCCCCTCAAAAACTTCGCAAGCCATAGCCAACAGGTCCTGCTTCACAATATCCCATGCAAGTGTGAAGAAACTTGTCGAAAAGCACTCAGGCCCTGGACTACTATCCGCAGGAATGGACCCCAGAGCAATTTTTACCTCCTCCAAAGATGGTGCTACACACAATATTTCATTTTCTTGCGCTGAAATCTCTGGCACCAGTAAAGATAGTGCCTCCTCATCAAAATGTACTTCTTCCTTTGTTAGAAGCTCCTAGAAAAACTCCACCGCACCAGAATGCACCTCCTCCACTGAACTTAAGATCTGTCCAGTCTCCATCCTCATCTACTCAATCTTCTTATTTTTCTTCTTGACTTTCATCATCGCATGGAAAAATGCTGTATTGGAATCACCCTCCGCAAGCCACTTCACACGAGACTTTTGGCAGCTTAACATTTCCTCTCAGTGCACCCATTGTAAATGCATCTGTTTACACTGCAATAACTCATTTTCTACATGCTGACTATAATTTGCAATTACAGTCTGTTCCAGCTCAGAAATGTGATCTTCAAGCCTTCATAATTCCACTTCTACTCTCCCGAAAACATCTACGTTCCACTTCCGCAAAGCTACTTTCAATAATTTCAACTTTCCGGCCATGCGCACCATCGGGCTTCCATCAACATTCCCATCCCAAACCTCCTTTACCAATGGCAAGAATTGATCATGAGAACCCCACATACGCTGAAAACGAAAAGGTCGAGGCACACTACTTGTACCACGAAACAATGACACCATCATCTGGGAATGATCCGAGGAAGTTCTTGGCAAATATACTACACAGCCATCCCCACAAAAATTCAGAAACTCCATATTCACCAGCACACGATCAAGCCTAGCCCAAATCCTGCTCCCTCTTAACCTTCCATTGCACCAGGATAAATGCTGACCCTCATAAGGCAACTCTAGCAAGCCGCAATCATGAATACAAAGATTAAATTCAGCCTTCGCATGATTTGCACGCAAAATACCACCTCTTTTCTCATCATCATTTCTAATAATATTAAAATCCCCTCCAATAATCCATGGTCTGTTTCCGGGGTCTTGATCCCTTAAAAAATCCCAAAGTGCCTCACGCTACCTACGAAAGCAACTCGCATAAACCAAAGTGGCGAGAATCCTCTTATTTCCTTGCACAAACCAACCACTCAACGCCTGGTTCGACATTGACACCAATTCAAAATCAAACTCCTCATTCCAAAACAACCAAAATTTTCCCCTGACCTCGGTATTATTATAAAAATTTTGGAACTTCATCCATCTTGCCCACTTAGCACATTTATTTTCCCCAAGAAACGGTTCTAAAAACGCCACCACAAACGGCCGATTTTTATTTAAAATATGCCGCAGCCTACTTCTCGTTGAATAAATACCCCTAATATTCCACGTAAGAATATTCAACATGGCTTAAAGAAATTTTTTGGAATGAGTTCTTCGCTCCAGTACCACTATTGATTTTTCTTTCCTTACCCCACATACTTTTTTTAACGGCACATTCAAATCCAAATCCGAGTCAAAACATTTTGCCGCCAATTCATTTAACTCCTCTTCAGGCTCCACATCTGAGATAGATTTACCACGAGTAAATAAGCTTTCACCAAAATCATCGCCCCCCATAATTTCCTTTTCAGCCATACATCCCACTTCAAATTCCAGTGCCTCGTCAATTAACCTCAATGAGCTTCTAGGAGAACTTCGAATTATTGCTCCCAATCTTGCAGTTTTGTCCAACTCTTCTTCCGTTGCTTCAAACCAATTGTCACATCCTACCGTAGAAACTTGCATCTTCTCAACATTCCCACTATCCACCTTCTGATACCCTTCCCTAACATGAGCTAGCGGCCCTTCCAACCGAGCATCATCATTGACAAGATCAAATTGATTTTTATCATGAACCATGCCATTCATCGAGATGAACAACACTCCCATCGACCGCTCCGCTTCCACTTTCTTCCGTTCACGAATTGCATCCAGAAGGGCCAATCTTCGGGATTAGATGAGGGCCCTACTATATTCCCCTGCATTGTTTCCGAAATCTCCTTCTCCTGAACTCCTACAGCCTTCCAAACCTGTTTCTTCTGCTCTGTTTTTTCCCAGAAGATGCTGCTGTTTCTGGATCCGGTCTCTACACATGCACTTTTGTTCCTGATGACCTTGCTTCCTACAAAGCAAACAAAACGCTGGAAGGGTTTCAAAAATCACCTCTTGAAAATGACTCGTTGCCAGCCCCGGATTTCCCAACCAGAACGAGTGATGCAACGGTTTAGAAATATCCATTTCCACACAAATACGTGCTGCCTCTGGACGAGTCACACAGGCAGTCGCATTATCCCTCTTCAAAAACCGTCCATAACCCCCTCCAATACTACGTAAAATTGATTCATGAAAATAGTTTGGAGGCAACCCCGGTAAAGTTAACCACACAAGAACACAAGGGGAGTCTTCTTCCTCAATGAAATCAGGCGTCAAATGGAACACCCTATACGGTACCCCTTCCACCTCAGAGTTCCCCCGGGCCATCACACTAATAAAATCTTCCTCATTTGAAATTCTCACCAGTATGTTCCGAGGATTTTTCAACTGCCCCACTATTGGCATCGAACGAAGCCCCCAACGAGTCTTGATAAATCCCCGGACATGATCAAGGGATGGCCGACGACGTAAGAATTTTAAAACCACAGAAAATCTGAAAGGCTCCGCTGACTGCTTGATCTCTGCCTTCGAAAACAAAAAAAACATCTCCTCGTCATTGAACTTTGGCTCTCGAAAGGGAATATCCACCTCTGGAAGCATCTGGGGCTTGGAGACGACAACATCAGCAAACGCCAACCCATCCGACGTTCGAACACTACCTTGCGGATTTTCTAATGGATTACGCACATCAGACTGGCCCGCAATCTCCCTAGCAGCACCATGACCTACCGTCAAAGACGTAGGCCCGGCGGCCAGCGCCATGCAAAAAGCAAAACCCTACTCGCTCAAAAAGAAAAATCGCCTTGCGTGAAATACGGAGCTAAATAATATTGTTGTTATTCACTAAGTGTTACAAAAATCTTTCCAAGTATCTAAATAAAACTTCTCTAACCTAATTTAGATATTCCACATTGTGATTTTGAAATAACTGCACTTGATGCTACTATCGAGGTTACTTTTCACTCCAAAAAAAAAATTAAATAAATAAAGATTAAACTTAAAATCTGTCCATTCCATACAATAAACTCCATTGCAATCCCAACTAACATATCCAATATATAAAATCTGTCCAATATTTAGAAACCCACAAATCACCATGCTTCACCACCATTGCTCATACATAATGCATCCAACATATTCAAATCTGTTCAATTCTTGGACCTCATGGCCCTCATATAAATTCCAATCTATAAACCATTGTATTTAAGTAAAACCTAACAACTCTTGAACTAAATCAATATACACATATAAATTAAATCCATTATCCATTTAAACTCAATATCTAACAAACTCAAATAATCATATATCATATAATCATCAACATATACATGGTTTCCAATATTCACTCATTGATTCAATACATAACACACTTGACTACTTAGCACCAAATTCACAAATTCCTCTACACACTTCCATATACATAATTCAATTAATAAAACATACCACATGCTTGTTGTCTATGTAATTTAATCTAGAAAAATTACACATACTCCATCCATCTAGCACGTGAGTTCAATACAAACCCATTACACAATAATATAACCATATAACTTCCTATTACATTCCATATGCATAAACCAACATTTACAAATGCTTCACTCAATTTATAAGCCTCTTGATAATACATACATGTTGCCAAATTACCACATCAATTCTTCATAGTTTATTGAAACCTACACATTCAATATATATTTTGTCCATATTATTGATACACCAATCACAATTGAAATCATAAAGCTTTATAGTTTCTTTCACACCAATCACTAATTATACAAACCCAAACCAAAATAACACTTCACACAGTACGCCAAAACTATATGGCTCATCCCGACACTTCACATGACATCCAACCACATCACAACTGCACAACGATCCCCATCACTTCACAACTTCACATAAACCAATCACATTCGATACATACATTAAATCTGTCCATATATTCAAACACAACACCATACACATCCACACTTACTCCTCAATCACAACCACGCCTCACTTTTCTAAGTCTACCACAATCCACATAGTCAATACATATAAAAAATCTATCCAATTTAACACAACACCATTTCAATTTACAAACAAAATATTTTCTCATTGTAAAGGGATTGCAATTATACCATAAGTGGAGGGGCTGAGCTGGGCAGTGGTGCAACAGGGGATGCATGCAACTGCTGGAGGTAGCATCGATGGACTCAGGTAGCTTGTTGCCTACTGGTCCACGGTGGCTCAAGGCAGTGCTCTGTTGCTCGGTTGGAGGAGATTCATGATGGTTCTATGGGCGTATCCAGACGATGTTGTGGTGGTTTTTGGTTTCTTGTGGTTAGACAGAAACAAGCTGGCGAGGCATAAAGGTGGTGAGGGTGCGAAGCTAGCTGGGATTCAGTAGACGACACCGCTGTGGTTGGGGAGGTCGTGAGGGAGATGGAAATGGGAGGTGATCTGCCGTGAGGGGTGTTGGTATTGGGAGTCTCGGTTGGGTCTCACGGTGGAAGGTTCACGGCGAGGAAGAGGAGACCCGCAGTGGCACTGTTGGCTTGCGGTGGTGCACAGATGGCTACCGAGAGAGAGGAAGAGAAACAGAGGGGTTAAGGGAGGCGTTGGGGGGCTTTTGGTGGACGTTGGTGCTGGGCGTCTCAAGTGGGTGGCATCCGGTGTCTCAATGAGGCTGGCAGACTGTGGCTTAAGGGGATTTTGCGGTGGCGATAGGTTGGTGGCATGAGAAGAGAAACCTTGAGGGAGAAGAGGGAATCGGGAGAGAGAAGCCAAGGGAAAGAGAGAGAGGATCAGTGGGTGGAGCCGAAAGGGAGGGGTACGTCGTCGGTGAGGTGTGGCGATGGAGGTGGCGCTAGCGGAGGCAAGCAAGGGTCGGGGAGGGGAGGGGAGGGGGGGCAGCGGGGGTTGACGGCACAAAGAAAGGGGTAGAAAGCAAAGTTTTGAATACCGTACCGGACGTCGTACCAGTCAAAGCACTTGAACGAAATATTTTGATACTGATACTGTTTCGTATACCGTTTCGAAATAGTCGGTATATGAATAAATTATATATATAAATATATATAAATTATATTCCAAAATAATAGTCTATATATGAAGAAATTATATATAAATATATATATATATATATAAATTATAAATAGTCTAGTCTGAATTGGGAGTCAAAAAATGAGCTTGTAATTTAAAAAAAAAAAATTAAAGGTCGAAATATTGACTGATACGGGCTGGTACTACCAGTATTTGGGCTGGTATGAAATATATGTAATACCTATACTGGACCAATAGCCGGTATGGCAAATACCGGTTGTACCAGCCGATACGGTACGGTATTTAAAACAATTGTAGAAAGAAAAGAGGAAGAGAGGGAAAGGGAATTTGGTTTTTGGAAAATTACATCCTAGCCCTACATTTGGTTGATTTTTAATCTAAGGTAGGGATAAATCATGGAAAGAAAATTAAGGCTTTGGATTGAGAGGGGTCAACCCAACTCATCTCATATAATCTCATCATTACAATTTTTATAAATTTTCACATAAAATATAGTAAACAATTCAATTTTATCAAATCTCAAAACAATAATAATATTAAAAAATAATATTCTAACTATAAGAGGGTTTTTCCCCTATCCACCCTTAAAGCAAGCCCACGAGGGATCACTGGGGAAGTAAGTCAGAGAGCCTAGTCAAGTCCAACAACCCTTTTCTAAAAGGAGTTAGTAGGCCTCTGCAGAGTACTCGACCCAAAAGTAAAACCCACCCATGAAACAACTCACACGTAGGGAAAGTGGACGGTAGGGGCAAATGAGACTCATCGCCCTGATATCACCCCGACGACAAACTACCCTCGGGACCTGCACAAGCAGATGGGCGAGAAATATAGAGAACTCATAATCTCCTGACAATAAGCATGGAGAGGCTTAACAGAAAACGTCTACTGGGTAAAGTGAGTCAGGGAGTCAAGCCGCATTAATAGCGCTACTCCCCGGACTCCACACCGCATTAATGACACTATCTCAGAAGCCAAGCGACATTAAATGATTATGACAAATAAACAGTAGAAATGGCATAGGTTCCTCAAAGTCAGGGATGAGCTGTCCCCACTAGAAACTTAGTATAAAAGTCGATTCCTAGGTACAAAGAACTCTCTTTAATCCCTCTAAGCTTACGCACAAACTACTAAGAAGATATACTGACTTTAGCATCGGAGACTCCCCGACCACCACCAAGGCCACCCATTCTTCGTGTTTGCTTAAATGTGCAAGTGAAAGTCTGAAGACCCAAGTTGCTGAAACCCACCCTAAAGGTGTATGAAACACGACATTAACACTAACAATATTTTATTTAACTTTCATCTTAACTTATCTCATCTCAACTCACTATCCAAACTTAACCTAAATAAAAATGTAAGCAAATCACAAATAAAATGGAATAAAACTATATTTCAATTCAACTTTGTTTTATTAGTCTAAAAATAGTATTTCATCATAAAATATAATAATTAGCTTTTAGTAAATATTTCTAAGAGAAATAATCTAAATAAATTGAGTTTTTAATATAAATAAAATAATTAATCTTAGTAAATATTTCCAAGAGAATAAAATCATTTCAATAAAATGAATTGTAAAACTATATTATTTTTGGGCTCCACAATTAAAGAGGCTGATTTAAAATTTTAGGTTTGGTCCAATAAAACTAAAAATACCTCATTTAAATAATTTTAGACTTTTAAAATATTTGGAAGATTTTAAAATACTTGGCTCAATTTAAAAATCATCTGCTAGATTTAAAATGAGAGTTCGAGATTAAAGACTTTTAAGCAAGGCTCATTACCAACCTGAGAGGAAAAATGAGCAGTTGATCACATTATATGAGATTAGATGAGATGGTTTAACCTGGCCTAAAAGATGATAAGTTAAGCACTCTCAATTGCTTCTCTATTTTGCAATATTAGGTAAATCATTAACAATATATAAAAATAAAGCTTCAGTTGGATTGGATTATATAAAACAAATGTAAAATACATATGAATTTAAATGTTTCCGTACATTTAACATGTACTATTTAATTATATAAAAACTTTTATTATATATTTATTTTTTCTAATCTTTATATTTCTCACATTTATACTTTTATTTACATAACATGAAAAAGTTACAATATTATTAAAATATTTTATTTTAATAAAAAGAAAATTACTTATGTTAAAAATTTTGCAAAATATGATAAAAGGACAAAAACATTGCAAAAAATAGGATGAATGAGCTTTTCCCTCTTTATTTTCTTTTTAATTTTTTAATGGACTATATTGATGTCATTTTGACAATAAGAAAAATATTGTATTCACATTAATTTTTTTGTGTTTACTTTAATATATTAAAATATTGAAAGATATGATAATATTATAAATTTGGCGGTAGATAGAGAAGGAATATATAAGTTTATATATGATGTATAAATAAATAAAGTAAATTTTGGCGATACCTTATGAAGAAAATATAGATAAACCATTGGGAGTGCTCTAGTGATTTTACAAACCGTTAAATGATTAATATGGAGTAAAATTGCTGCATATAGGGTTAAGTATGATAAAATGCGGCCTAGATAACTGCCCGGGTTAACCAACTCGGATGAATTTAGATTTTTGAAATTTGGAAATCCGAGTACCCAGATTGTACAAAATCTCATATTTTTTTAAAGATTTTCTAAAAGGCTATATTTTATTAAAAAAATTTTAAGAAAAAAAAATAATTTTGAAAACATAACAAAGGAAATTAAATAAATCTTAAAATATTGAATATTGTCCATAATAATAAAAATATATCAAAATGGAAAAATAAATTTTATGTAAAAAATAACTAAAGCTAGAGACAACTAATTACTTTTTTTTTTTAAATTAAATACCTGTAAAACAAAAAAGAGAGAAGAAAAACTCAATATTCATCATGTAAAATACATACAAGACACACAAGGTAATCCACAACATATTAGGAGGTGCTGACATGGCTAGGGTGATCTTTCTCTCAACTTTGAGGCAGTCGAGGGTTTTCGTGCATGGCGCTACGCATCGGCCCTATGCCTCCGTTGGATGATTCTGGGCGGAACAGGGTGGTTTTGCATCGTTCTTTAGATTAGCGATTGAAGAATATGGATGGGAAGGATAATTCAGAAGGTTCTAGGTGGCGTTTTGTTGATATTGTGGGATCAAATCACTAGTTATTACCAAACGTGAATATCCCACATCATGAACCAAAGTTTCAAGATGGCGACATGTTCTTTGTCTTCTCAAAAGCGGAAGTGCAACTCTCATTTGAACCATTTTGCTATTCGGTGGTTTTGAAATTCTTACGTAGGAGACCTTCGCTTTATCATATTCGGGACTTTATCAATAATCGGTGGGGTATGAAAGGAATACCAGTTATTGGTCAACTGAGAAATCCACATAATGTTTTGGTCCGGATGGCTAAGGAAGATGATTTTATCTCGGTGATGGCAAGAGGAAATTCCGAGATCCTGGGCGTGCCTTATCGAGTATTTCATTGGACTCCTAAGTTTATGGAGGATGAGGATTCGCCTTGGGTGCCAGTGTGGATGACCTTGCTGGGTTTACCCCCAAACTATTTTCAAGAATCCATATTGCGTAGTATTGGAGATGGTTTTGGAAAGTTCTTGAAGCGAGATAACGCTACGGCATGTGTCTCTCATCTAGAGGCGGCTCGGATCTGTGTAGAGATTAAAATTTTAGCGCCGTTGATTCATTCATTTTGGCTCGGTCCTCCTCATGGAGAGTCTAGTCACTTTCAGGAGGTATTTTATGAGGCGGTGCCGAATTATTTTGGCTCTTGTCATAAACAGGGCCATACGGAATTGAGATGTAGACAAGGCCATGATCTAAAGAAGCAACCTACTACTGTGGGAGGAGATGGTAATAAGAATTCGGGTAAGGTGAAGTGGAAGGAAGTGGAGAAGAAGGAGAGAATGGAACAAAGGTCTTTTAAGCAAATGGAGATTGGGGAGGCGTCAAGATCTCGGCGTACGGAAATCTTGGATAATATTCAGGCTCGGAAGAATGCCCAACAGGAGAATGTGGATACAATTTTATTTATATCCCAGTCAGGTGTGGTGCATGATAATTGTAAGGCTCTTTGTAGTGAGGAAGATATGGTTGTGTCATCAAAGGATAGTCCTGAGATACGTCTTTTTGATGCTATTGTCCCTAGTACAGCTGAAGATCAATGGCAGAAATAGGGTGCATGAAATGTTGTGATGGAGTGCCCTTCGCAGTCTCAGACGCCTATAGTTCAATCAGAACAGTGGTGTGATATGGCTGAGGATGTTTCTGAGGATTAGGCAGGTCAGAACACGGATAACTCTGCTCCTAAGAGCTCGTTTAGAGTGGTTAATGAGGCCTTGGAGTTTGAGTTAGGTGGGTTGGGAAGAGAAGAGTTTTTTGCAGTTAAAGATATTCTTGAGCATGATGCTCGATGTCAGGCGGTATCAGATGGGGAACAAGAAGGAGAATTGAATGAGTTGGCTGCAAAAATATTTGATTCAAACCTAGATATGCATGTTCCTGTGCAAAATGTTAAGGGGTAAGAAAGGAGAAGTCTATTGTGGTCTTGGAGCATCGTGAGCGTTTCAAAAAATTTATTTGATTTTTTAATGTCTATTCTCATCTAGAATATTAGGGGAATTCTTTCGTCGAAATATAGGCTACGGCGTATTTTGAATAAAAGCTGTCCAATCGTGGTGGCTCTTTTGGAACCTTTTATTAATGTGAATAAATGTAGTAGGTGGGCGAGATGGTTGCGTCTGCCATCTTTTGTAAATAATGCGGACGTAGGTGGGAAAATATGGTTGTTTTGGGCAGAAGATCTTGAGTTTGAGTTGACTTCATCTTCAGCACAAGCTATTACAGGTTGGTTCACTTATGGTAATAGGCGTGTGTTGACAACTTTTATGTACACCAGCTGCTTTCGTGATAGAAGTCAAGAGTTATGGGATTATCTTAGGTTGCAAGATCCTCATGGACTGCCTTGGCTCATTGGGGGGGATTTTAATATTATTTGAAATGATAAAGAAAAAATTGGGGGTTTGTTACAGGCATCTCGGGCTAAGGCTGATTTCAATGGGTGCATCAATGATTGTGCGTTGTTAGATCTCCCTTTCAAAGGTAATTCTTTATCTTGGTGTAATGATAGACTTGGAGGAAGGCGTATATGGGCCCGGTTGGATCAAGTTATGGTTAACTTGCATTTTCTTAATTTGTTTGGGGATGCAAATATAAGCTACCTTCCGCGATCATCTTCAGATCACTCCTCGATGTGGATTCAGTTATTTTCTAATAGAGAGGTTGGTGCTTGACCTTTTTGATTTCTCCACATGTGGGGTTCTCATACTAATTTTCTTTCGTTGGTGAGGCAGATTTGGGAGGAGAATGTTGATGGTTGTGCTATGGTGCGGATTAGTACAAAATTAAAGCGTTTAAAAGGTGAGTTGTTGCAATGGAATAGGGATGTCTTTGGGCGTGTTCAGGTGGAAATAAAGAGGCTGGAAGATCGAATTACTTGGCTGGAAGAGGAAGTAACAAGTAATTTTTATGAATTGTCCGAAAGAGAATTAATGCTTTGTAAACAAGAGCATTTGCAATGGGTTCGCAGGGAGGAAATATTAGCTTGTCAGAAATCCAGAATTAAATGGGTCAAGGAAGGGGATGAGAACACATCTTTTTTCAAGTTGCTCTGAAAGTGAAAAAGAAGAGCCAAAAATTTGAGAAAATGACACTAGAAGATGGGAGTACCTTGGATTTGGTAGAAAAAATTCATGATGAGGCCGTGGTATTTTTTCACCAGCTTCTTTCCTCAATGGACGTCACTTTAGGCGCACCTGAGCTGGACCTGCTAGCTCCGATTGTGACACTGGCAGAAAATGATTTGTTGTGTATGACACCATCTATTGAAGAAGTTAAGCATGCTCTCTAGTTAATTCCTTCGGATAGTAGTCCAGGGCTGGACGGGTATTCAACATCATTTTTTTCACTAGCTTGGGATATTGTTAAAGATGATATTGTAGAAATGGCGAAAGATGTTTTTGCTGGACAACCTTTTTCTACTTTTTATGGGGCAACGAATTTGGTCTTGATTCCTAAGGTAGAAGAACCTGTGGGATTTGGACAATTTCGGCCTATTAGCCTTTGCTCGATGGTGTATAAAATTATGACCAAGATTATGGTAGTGAGATTGGCGCCTATACTTAAGAGAATTATTTCAAAAGAGCAAGCAACTTTTATTCCAGGCTGAAGCATTTTTGATAATATGGCTTTGGCTCAAGAATTGTCTCAAGGTATAAATCGAAAGGTGCGAGGGGGTAATGTGATGTTGAAAATTGATATGGCCAAGGCATATGATCGTGTAAATTGGAGGTTCATCATGGAAGTTTTACGTAGATTGGGATTCTAAAAAAAGTGGAGAAATCTAGCGTATAATGTGATTGCTTCTCCGTATTACTCGGTGATGTTGAATGGGTGTACAAAAGGCTTTTGTCAGGCATCACGGGGGCTACGGCAAGGGGATCCTTTATCGCCTTATTTGTTTATCTTGTTGCAGGAGATACTATCTCATATGCTGAATTTCTAATTTAGTGCAGGACGTATTAAATTTTACCATCTGAGTGGGGGCTCCCTTATCTCTCATCTTCTCATCTGATGTATGCGGATGATATTCTAATTTTTTCAATCGGTGGAAAGACATTTATTCGAAAGCTCATGTCTACATTACACCAGTATGAAGCTATGTCCGGTTAGCTGATCAGCCCGAGCAAGTCCACTATTTTTTTCTCATCTTCCATTTCTACGGATCGGAAGAATAGCATCAAGCTTATATTTGGTTTTGCAGAGGGGTCATGGCCTTGTTTATATATGGAATTCCACTTTATGTGGGGTAGATGAAGATTAGCTTATTTGATTTTATGTTGGCAAAAATTAAGAAAAAGCTAGTGGGATGGAAGAGTAAGATTTTATCATTTGGGGGGAAGATCATTCTGCTAAAACATGTGCCGAAAATCAAGCTAATACATATGTTATCTGTTTTAAAGATGCCGAAAGCAGTGTTTGCAAGCCTTAGAAGATTATTTTCTGACTTCCTTTGGGGTTCTTCGATGGAGATGCGAAAGCATAAATGGATTTCTTGGAGAATTGTTTGTAAACCAGTGGAGGAGGGAGGTCTTGGCATTAGAGATCTAATGGAGGTGCAAGATTCTTTGTTTATGAAATTTGGTTGGAAATTGCTAAAGGGAGATTCTATGTGAGCGGAGTTTTTCCAGAAAAAGTACCTTCGAAGGGATCATATTTATAAGATAATCCAGGAGAGAAAAGGATCCCGACTTTGGAAGGGAATTTTAGCATTATTGCCAAATGTGATGCTGAATTCTCAATGTTTGGTTAGGAGCGGGCAACTGAATTTTTGGATGGACAATTGGGTTGGGTGTGGCCCTTTAATAAATTTATGTCCGGTGGTAGGAAGCTGTAATTTGAGGGTTGCTGAAGTGGTTGATGATAGGGGACCGAAAGTTGAACTAATTCAGCACTTGGTTACGCCTGAGATAATGTAGATAATTTCTTATTCTGGTGTGAGGCTTCGGCAGGGGAGGGATGTGTTGATATGGAAGCATTCGTTGGATGAAGTTTTCACTACAAAATTGGCCGAGGGGATTTCCAGGCAACATGGGCAAGTTTGTGACTAGAAAAACTGGCTTTGTAAAGTAGAAATACCAAAGAAATTTTCATTCTTCTATTGGAGGGCAAAGCATGGAGCGGTTTCGTCTGATGATGCTATTAAACGTATGGGTATACCATTGGCCTCTAAATGCCAATGTTGTATCATTTCGCAAATCAAAACACTAAATCACATTTTATGTGACGGGTCAAATGCACAAAAGGTATGGCAGATTTTTGCTAATATCTATCATATAAGATTGCCATTGATCTGGAATTGGCAAGGTATGATGTCCTTTTGGTGGCAGCGAGCAATGACACTTTCTCAAGCTAGGTGGATATGTGGAGCCCTTCCCATTCTTATTTCTTGGGCTTTATGGAAGGCTCGGTGTGAAGCTAGAATGGAAAGTCAGGTGTTTAAGGTGGAAGATGTTATTAGAAATGTTAAGTTTTTACTTACAAATGCTTCTTGTAAATTGAAGAAATTTTAGTATATGAGGAACAATGAGAGGGTGGTGATGGAAGGCTTACAGATTCCAATAGTTCCTATTCATACAAAACGAGTTTCTGCAATTAAATGGGACTTACCGCCAACAGGTAGGATGAAGCTTAATGTAGACAGTGGTACTTGCAATAATCCGGGAAATGCAGGGGGTGGAGGGGTCATATGAGATTCTAATGGTAAAGTAATAGCAAGTTTTTCTTACTTTTATGGTGTAGCGACTAATACGGTAGTAGAATGTCGAGCTCTGCTTGATGGTCTTCGTTTATGTAAAAGTCTACAGTTGCGGGAAGTCATTGTTGAATCGGATTCGATGGTTATTATGACGTGGCTAGCATCTGGAATTTGTCGTCTTTGGTTCCTTTAGGATTTCTGGAAGTAGATTAAAGAGATTGCTCTAGAGCTTAATGCACGATTTAGACATATCTTTCGAGAAGCGAACATGGCTGCTGATTTCTTGGCAAAAGAAGGTACGCATGGAATCATCTATGATTTTATGGGCTCGAAAAATTTACAACATTGGTTCAGAGGATTGTTGCATATGGATAGACTGGGCATTCCCTCTATTAAAGAAAAATGAGATATGTAGTAAAAGAAGTTGGAAGGGGTTAGCTGGGCCGTAATATCATAGTTGATGTTGGCGTTGAGTTTTACGTACGTATGGTGCTCCGTTCGTTCATGGTGCGTAGTGATGCTTGCGAAATTTTTCTGTGGGTTTTTGTGAGCTATTGTGTAGATTTCTTTTTCGTTTTTTGGTTTTGGGTGTTGCCGTGTTTTTTTTGGTCTTTGATTCATGGATGGCTGCGTTTGAACATTGTTAAATCTTGTGAAGCCGGGTTGTTTTTGAGGTATTCTTCCGCCATAAGTGAGGTATTTTTTAATAAATATGGGCCGGGATCACTATTGGACATGTGATCTTGTCTCTTTGATAAAAAAACAAAAAACAAAAAACAAATTAAAAAAACAAAAAAATCCACAACATATTATATTCATGTTTGGTGTTTATACATTACATTACAATTACAAGATGTGAGTTACAAAATAGGCTTCCATTATTAATTTAATCTCACAGCAAAGAACAATTTCAATATCTCCTGCAATTTTAGTGAGAGAAAAGAATACGTCATATGCATATACATGCAAGTGTCTCATGAATAAGATAAATGTTCTATAACACAAACAGTTTCTTTATCGAGCAACCAACCTGTGACACTAATCAATCACTTTCCGCATACACATACAGTCAAATACATGCAGCTAGAAAATTAGCTGTAAATTAGCTAATTAAGGACAAAACCTTTCACTCATTACAAGAAAGGAATGTTGCAAATATTGCTTATTATGACATGAGAATCAATTATCACCTGCCTTATGAGTAAAGTGTCCAAGAAAACTTGGATACTTCAGATATCTGCATGTTTCTGATCCGCAAAAGATGTATAAATGAAACCAGAAGGCGATACTAAAACAGGAGATTATTAGGAAATAAAAACATTGCAAATGATAAAGTTCTTTGCAAGTAAAAACAACTCGTATTGTTCTTTCATAAAATCTCAAGAATAATAAAACTAAAACTATTTCATAGATAGCACTTATTTATAGCTTTGATTCTAACCCTCTCATGTGTCCTCTAAGCATCCTTATTGGCATGCTCCTCTTTAATATACGTAAAATAAAAAAAATTTACAAGTAGAAGGTAAGTCCACGGCTCGGTGAGTATGATTAATTAAGGTGGATGTAATAAGCGAGCCTCAGTTATTAAATCACATATAAAACTGAAAATAAAAACTATTATTGCAATCATAATATTGAACGTAAAATTGTAAATCTTGTGCCTGCATGTAAAGAAGCACTTAAAAAACCATTCATAAAGGAAAACTACATTTTCTAAGGATAGCTATCATTCTCATAAATTCATCTTTGTTTGGGGTCTACACATTCTTACTGTCTTTTGGTGTAGTTATCATTCCTATTGACTTCTTTGTATAGGGGATCTACATCTTCTCAGTGTCCTTCTTATGTGCTAGTTTACAAGTTCTCAAAGTCTTTCGGTGTAGTTATTATATAATATGGGGACTCTACTATATTAAAATATAAACATCACATATCATATCATGCAATTAATCCCATAAAAATGATGATAAAAAAAATTCCATAAAAATGGAGTGCATATTTTTAATGTAAATGTATACGTACCATAAATTACATGAAGTTTTATATGAATATGCCATAACATAGGAAAAAGTCAATGCTTTGAAACCATTATTTTCTTTTAAGCTTGAGTCACATATTTTATGAGATGTTCCAAAAATTGTTATGCAATGCAAACAACTTTTTTGAGCAATAACATTTCATAACATGTTTAATAAAATAAAGGTATCCAAAATCTTCTAATAAAAATACCAGATTAATTAAACTCATTTACCTCGATACACTATTTACTCCTTGATAACGGCAACAATATCACTTAAAACCTAAATAAAGGATTAACACATTCTATAAGATTTAGGCATGCCTCTTTGCAAATTTCATTTAACAGTAAATAAGAATCAGGACCCTTGTAAAATATAAATCGGGAGTTGTAACACTTATATATGAAATTCAAATACCCTCTTTTAGAGTTATTCCATAAGCAACAATGATGCACAACTGTAATACTTAGAATTTAGAAATTCTATTTTACTAGGAAAAAACTACTTTGCCTCTCAAGTTGTACTGCTCTACTTGACCGTTTGGGAAAAAAAATTTATTATTATTTTTTACTCAGTGATTAAGAAAATGATTCTAAGTATATTGGTGTATTTTTTTTATTTTTTAAAAATATTTAAATATATTAAAAAAATGTGAATAAAAAAAAAAGTTATAAAACAACTAACGGTCAAAGTGAGCGGGCTACTCTGCGCGTGACTCATTTTACTAACATTACTAAACTTTGCATTTTCTAGACCTTTAGGCTTCATATAACACTCTCTAACTAGCGAATTTGTGTACCCTTTTTCGTTTTTTGCTATTATTAATGTTTTTATCATTATTGTTACATTGTTTTATCATCATTTGAAAATAATTTTATTATTAACAAAAAATTATAGATATTAACAAAAGTATTGTTTCAGATAGATAAGTAGTTTAATTTTTTTTAAAATTAATCGTTAGAGATGAATGGTTGAAAACACGATAAAGACAAGTAACTTTTGTTTAAAAAAGATTCGAAAAGAAATGAGTTAAAAACTAATGAAGAAATGATAAAAAAAAAAAAACTATTTTGATCGAGTAGAGAAAAAATAGAGAGTGAGATGTAAAAAGTTTTAGAAAAATTAGTAATTAAAATAGACTAATTTTTTTTTTACTAAGATTTGGCAAATAATGCAGGGAGGCCAATGTGATTGCTATGAAAGAGCTTGAGAATTTCATTGTAACCCACTGAATTTAAAAATAGTTTACCACTTTTGTATAAAATAAATTTCATAGATTTAAGTGATAGATACCTTCTTGGTTTAATTGTCTCGGACTATATTATAAAATATTATTATAATATATTTTTTAATATTATTTTTGTTTGAAATTTGAAAAAACTGAATTAATTTTTATTTAAAAGTTTAGAAAAGTTATAATGATTAGTTTGAAAAAAGTTGTAACGATTAGTTTGAAAGCATTTGTATTTGAATAATGTTTGAGAAAGAGATGAGATGAGATAAAATGAGACGAGATGAAAAACTTTTACAAACATCCGCTAAAAGTATATCATATCATCTGTGAATAATAGTGAAATTATAGTGAATAATTTATAAATAATAGTAAATAATTTATAAATAATAATAAATTATTATAAATAATAATAAAATAATCTTAAAATATCTGAAAACAATTGTATTTCAAACACCTTAAATCTACAATTTAGATTGATAACTTTTATAAAAACTACCTCTTAGTTGGTGACTTTTGTTTAAAGCAGATTCTTTTTTCTTTTTCTTTTTGCTTTTCTATGTTGGGGTCCTGATAACGTGTCTGTCGACTATTTAATATAAGGTAGGATATTGATTTCTCCCAACTACCTTAGTAATGTCGTAGTGTGTACTCTAATGTGACAAGACTAAAGCACACTAACCAACAAATAGAAAGTTAGTAAAGATAGCTTAGAGCATTAGTATTGGAATGATGATTTTAATTTTTAAAATTTTTAAAATATATAATTTTTTAATTTTTAGCTAATCACTTAACATTTAAAATCTACATTAGATTAGTCATTACATTCTCTATAATAATAAATTATTATTATTTTTTATTATTTACATTTCTTTAATTAATTTTTTATTTTTTTTTCATAATTTTCAATAACCTCTAACAATCATATTTATTTTTATTTTCACAATTCAATAATCTATAATATAATAATTTTATATGTACATAGATGGTAAAATCTCATATGTAAATAAAAATCTCATATGTACAATCTATAAAAATCTCATATCTATAATATAATAATATTAAAATATAACAAAATATAATAAAAAAAATACATTTAGACTTACTACAGTACAATTCATATTTGAAAAAGTGATAGAATTATTGTAACTTATATTTTAGATGAAATAAGCTTGACTAATACAATTTGGGCCAAATGTGGATGATATTAACTAAATTTGAAGATAAAATGGCATTTAACTGAGTCAATGCCAATGCTCTGAAATATGAGACATGACAAAAGCACATTAACTTACAAATAGAAAGTTATTAAGGATAGCACATAGGTTTATCTTCTCTTACAAAAAGGAAGGAATTACTTTTTCTTCATTGAACATTTTATTTTAGGACATTGCTATATCCACTGATAAATGGTACCGATAGTGTTAATTTTCTTTAAAATCATTTGTATTAGTATTTAAAAAAAATACAAAAAAATAAATACACACAAATGTTTTACGGAAAAAACACTAATCACACTTTGTTGGTACCCATCATAGGTGGGAGTATCATTTTCCTCTATTTTATATAAATACAATGTATTGATTATAATAATTTTGAAAAATCCTAACTGTACTTAAGAAAAACTTACAAAAAACTTATTTCTTCATATGCTAGTTATTAATATGCTGAAAATTACAAAATTTGAAATTTGAAATTTAGATTTTAAAAGAAAACTGACAAAATGAGTCTTCTATCTAAAATTATAAGTCATGTAGTACTACTCAATAATTTTTCTTAATTATGTAAGTTTTTATTTCTTAATCACGAAGTCTCTTCATTTTTTGAAGGATAGAGTTTTTTTTCTCTTTGCGGTCTCGACAAAGAGGTGTGTCTCTAAGACTTTTGTCTATGGAGAATCAGTATGGAGGAAACTCTCCAAACTGTAGAAGAGTTTTAGGCTGTGTTTGGAAGATGAACCCAACTAAACTCATCTCAAACTAATCATTAATGATACCCACTACTTTTTTAATTTTTCATAAAAAAGTTATACTTATCTCAACCTAAAAAAGTTAAACATGTCTTAATGGGACCAACAAAATACTACTATTCATAATTTAACCCAACTTATCTCAACATTTAAACGCAGCCTTAAACTAACAGATGAGGACAAATAAGAAATACTTCTTATTTATGAAAATATTTAAGAAACTACACTGTGAAAAAAGATGTCTAGTAGTTCTTATTGTGGCAAACAAGGAGATGAATCTGGAAGCTTTTAAAGCTACAATGGCGAAAATTTGGCAAGTTGATGGAAGATTTGTCTTTAGAGAAGTTGGAAAACACATATTTCATATTGAATTTAGAAGGAGAAAGATAAAGATAGAGTTCTACAAGGTAGACCATGGAGTTTTGACAAGTTCCTTGTGTGCATGACTGAATTTGATGGTCTATCTCCAGTCAAGGATATCAATTTTTTTTAAGAACCATTTTTAAATCTAATTACACAATATGCCGCTTGCTGGGGTGCCAAAGGATTATGGAGAAGAAAATAGGCTCAACAATTGGCAATGTGACCTTGGTTGATATTGATGAGTAAGGGATGGGCTGGGGCAAATACTTAAAGAGTCAGAGTGACAATTGACATCACTAAGCCATTGGCTAGATGTAGACTCGTTACTCTGGGTCGGAACCAAGTCTGAATTCCCTTCAAGTATGAAAGACTCCCATATTTCTACTTCCATTGTGGAACTCTAAAGCATATAGAACGAAGTTGCCTAAAGCAAGGTGCAGGCAAGAGCATAGCAAACACTACTCAAAACCAGTATGGCTCTCGGTTACGTGCAGGTTCCTCAATTCTGCAATCCAATGAAAGAAGGAAGATTAGTCATTCCTCAGGGAAGGAACAGACCGCAGAGCACCGTCTAAGAATCTCCAATGATGATTCTTCTGAGGGGAAAGAAAAGGAAAGGAGACTCAACAGACTACAATTAAATAATTGACTCATAATGGTCCCAATGATTTAGGAGCAGATTGGGAGATTAAAAATCCTGACGGGTAGATAAACAGTGGAGATAATCAAGGGATGTTGGAATATAAAATATTCACTCGAGTCAAAGAAGGGAAAATCAAAAAGAGGAAATTGAGGGGAAAGAATTAGAGCATATCTCTGCTAAAAAAGGTGCAAATATCTTAGATCACAATATTATAGGGGAAGAGTCTATCTTTGCCTCAAACATTTTGAATGTTGATATCATAAAAGGAGGGAACGTGAATTTATAATCTTATGCAGTAAGGCCCTACAACCCATATCCTGGAGCCCTTTCATGATAGTCTCACACCATGTGACCAAGCACCAACTCAAGTCAAGCTCATTAAGCACATGGAACAAAAAAAGGAAACTATCGAAAAGAGGAGCACAAGGTCAACCAACAACTAAACAATCTAGCCACCCCTCGTCAATGATGATGGATCCTATTGCTGCCCAAAACAAGAGAGTAAGTTCTGACCACGTAGGTGCTGACTCAACCTTCTCTTTCACTAAAAAACAAAGACTGATATTTCTGTAGGGACCCAACAACAAACTGAATTGGTAGAGGCTGCACAACAGCCCTGCCAACAATTATGAATCTCATAAGTTAGAACTATTGAGGGTTTCGGAACCCTTAGACAGTTCAAGAATTTCACCACTTGGTCAAAGAAAAAAGGTCCACACTAGTCTTTCTTATTGAGATAGTGTAACAAAGATAAGGTTAAGAAAATCCATAACAAGGTGGGATTTGATTTCAGTTTTGTGGTTGATAGTAAGTGATGGAGTGGTTGCATAGCATTCTTATGGAAGACTAGTATTACAGTCACTCATAACTCTAATTCTCAGAGGCATATTACCTTGGAGATTACAAATCCTAGCACCTCCTATAACTAGTTCTTAACAGGATTTTATGGACACCCTATGGTTGCAAAGAGAGATGAAGTATGGAGCTTACTCAAGATGCTTAAACAAGATGAGCAGACCTCATGACTATGCATGAGGAATTTTAATGAAATTATTGAACAAAATGAGAAGATTGGGGAAGCTACAGGGCCTACAGACTACAGACAGATGGAAAAATTTTGTGAGGCCATTCAGGATAGTGAGTTGAGTGACATGGGGTATCAAGGTTCTAAGTTCTCTTGGTGCAACAATAAAAGGGGAAGCAGTTTCACTAAGAAACGTCTTGATAGAGTATTAGGGAATAAGGTTTGGCATAATCTGTACTCTAAAACAGTGGTGAATTTACTAGCAGCACAAAGCTCTAATCATAGTCCATTATATATTAATTGTAGCAACCACTATGAGGGGTTTGGACCAAAAAGGAGGCTTTTCAGATATGAAGCCAGTTGGTCCAAAAGGGAGGACTGCCATGAGGTGATTAAATAGGCCTGAGGTACACACTCAATTCATTACAAAAAAAATTGAGGATGTAATAAATGGGTTGAACAGATGCAAGAACAGGTTAGTATCATAGAGCAAGTTAGTTCTTGGTAAGCAAAAAGGACTTATCAACAAAAGATAGAACAACTTAAACAAATGCAGAGTTCACAAACTGAAGATTCTCAAGGGCACATCAAAGTTCTAAAAAAGGAAGTGGATGATCTGCTGGAAGAAGAGACAAAAGGTGGAGGTAGAGAGCAAAACAAAGGTGGCTTAAAGAGGGGGATAGGATTACTAGATTCTTCCACATGTGTGCAAACCAAAGAAAGAAGACTAACACAATCACGTATCTCAAATGATATGAGTGTCTCAACTACGGAGGAAATTAATGAACTCTTCTAAAAATTCTTCTTGAATTTGTTTTCATCTTCCCATCTAGTTAGCATTGAAAAAGATTTGGAATTAGTGTAGCCAAGGATCACAAATGAGATGAACTCCAATCTTACTAGAACTTTCATTGTGCAGGAAATTGACAAGGTCGTGTCTGAAATGAATGCTCTAAGCTCACCTGGCCCTGATGGTTTCTTTGCTGGATGTTATTAAGATCATTGGAGTATAGTGGGCTAAGATGTATGTAAAGCAACCCGTGAAGTTCTTAACTCAGGCAGTTGGTCAAAAGGCTTAAATGACACTCTTATTGTTTTGATTCCAAAAAAGCCTATGATAGAGTCGAATGGAGCTTTCTAAAAGCTGCTCTAAATAAGATGGGATTTGATGAGAAATGGGTTGATCTGATTATGAGATGTGTCTCCACTATTTCCTGCTCAATCCTCATCAATGGAGTCCCTCCAAATAAATTATAGCCATCTAGAGGTATTTGACAGGGTGATCATCTTTCTCCCTACCTTTTCATTATTTGTTCTGAAGTACTAAGTTCCATTCTCCAAAATGCTACGACACAAGGTCTAATCGTTGGGATTCCAATTGCTCGAGGATCCATTCACATTAATCACCTCTTTTTTAAAGATGAAATCCTACTTTTTTGCAAGGCCAACCCTCTGAAATGAAGCAGACTCATGAGATTGCTGGACATATATGAAAAGGCATCAGGCCTAAGGCCTAACAAGGATAAGACTTCCCTTTTCTTCAACAAAAAACACAAGGTAAGATGTCCAAGATATTATCTTAGAAACTGTAGGAATCCTATGAAAGATACCTGAGATTACCTACACTCCTTGGGAAATCAAAATTAAAAGCCTTTCAAAATTTTTTGGACAATGTTAGAAGCAATATAAGCAATTGAAAGGTTAAGTTCTTATCTCAAGCTGGTAAAGAAATACTCCTTAAATCTGTCATTTAGTCAATCCCTACCTACAACATGGGGATTTTCAAAATGCCAAAGAATTTGATTAAGGAAATCAACGGAATAATGCAGTCCTTTTGGTGGGACCAAAGAGAGGAAGCTGAGAAGATTCATTAGATTAAGTAGAAGAAGATGGGAAAATCAAAGACTGAAGGTGGCCTTGGTTTCAAGAATCTTGAGAATTTTAACACTGCTATGTTAACAAGCAATGCTAGAGGCTAGTACAAAATCCAGGTTCATTGACAACAAAGATTCTTAAAGCAAAATATTTCCCAACAAGGCATTTTCTTCAGGCTAAACTAGGTTATAGCCCTTCACACATTTGGAGTCTGACAAACCACTCCTAAAAGAAGGTTTAATATGGAGAATTAGTGATAGAAAAACTGTTAAGGTGTGGAAAGACGTATGGTTGCCCAAACCAGTTACTTTTAGAATTCAATCTCCCATGTGAATTCTCCATGAAAATGCCAAGGTGAAGGAACTAATTGATAGTGACACCAAGCAATAGAACACTCCCTTTTTAATAGCAGTATTCCTAAAGGAAGAAGCGCATATCACCTCCAATGATGAAGCGCATATCCCTTCTTAAGAGGAAATAGACAAGACTCCAATAAGCACTTGTAGTAGTCCTGATCAATTAATATGGAGATGCACAACATATGAGAAGTTCTTAGTTAGAAGCGCATATCACCTCCAAGAAGAGATTCAGACAGAACAAATGGTCAAACTTCGAGTGATATTATTAAGGATAAGTTCTAGTCAAAGATTTGGAGCCTTAAAACTATGAATGTTGTTAAGATATTCCTAAGGAGAGCCTGTCATGAAGCTATTCCTACCAAGTTAAACTTATTCAGGAAGAAAGTGGTTGATAATCCTTTTTATCGCATTTGTCAGCAAGTTGAAGAAAGTGTGGAGCATGCTCTCTAGAGTTGCACCCCAGCACAAAATGTGTGGGAACTCTGCACAAGAAACAAACAAAAAAGTATACTTGAACAAGAACCATTTATCGGGGTAGTTAAAAAAATGTTCTGCTCCTTGACAAATGATGAATTCAAGTAGTTTGTAGTTGTGGCTCACAAAATCTGGTAGAGAAGAAACTCCTTTGTCTTCAAAGAAGCTTTTATGCACCCAAACATCCTGGTGCAAAGCTACACAATCCCTAAAAGACTACAAGCACTTGGATAGAGGAAGGGTGTCCCAGGGAGTTGAAGTAGCCAATCCAATCCTAGCAGCCACCTCTAGAAGGATATCTGAAAATTAAGTGGGATGCTGCTATAGATAAAGTACACTATATGATTGGCATTGGAGTCAAAGCATGGGACTGAGAAGGCAGTGTGCTTGCAACTCTTAGAGTGAAGAGATCTCTATATCCAAATGTCTTCTTTGTAGAATCAATTAGTGCTATTCAAGCTGCAACCCTCTGCTCAAAATTGGACTTAAACATATCAATCTGGGGGGAGATTCTTTACAAGTTGTGAATGCAATCAAGAATAATGAAGAGAGGTGGAACAACTGATTTTACATGATACAAAGAAACTCCTCACAAATGCTGATAGCTGGTCAATTCAACATGTTTCAAGAAGTGCAAATAATGTAGTTCATGCATTAGCAAAAAGTGCCTTAGAGGTTATTGATGATGTTATTGTTCTGAAGAATTTTCCTCCATGTATTCATCATCTATTATGAGTATTAATAAAAGATCACTTTCATTTCAAAGTGAAAAAAGTCCATATGTTAGGGATCTATTAAATTTGACTTAAAAAATAGTTTTATAACATACTCTTACCTATACTTACCCATAAACTATTATTCCTTAATGGTCTATAAATATTTTAGGAAATGACACATTTGCTTTTGACATAATTAATGGCTTTGGAGTGTGACTATATTTGGTTTATAACTAAGAAGAATTGTAGGAACTCATTAGATAATTCAAAGTCAATTTTTATTGGGGTTAGGATTATGTTACTTCTAGATAGTTAATTGCTCTAACCCTATACAAGAATTGGTTTGGATTACCGGCCAATTTATGTCGTTATCCTCTTGTGTTGTGCAACATAGAGAGAGTTTCACAAAGAAATAACTATTTCAAGTCTTATTCCTTGTGTTACGCACATAGAGAAATTCTTTCAACTTTTTAATAGTTTCTTTCAAGTTTATAATATTTGTGCTACATGAAAAAGAGGAAGGGGGAGGATGACTCCTCTTGGCACTAATCCATGTTGAGAATAGAGTACATATTTTAGTTTTCAAGAACAAGATTTGGCGATATCCTAAAGTTTTACCTTGTTTCTCAACAAGATTAATGTACGAGTTTTAGGACGTTTGGACACAAAGATGAGACATGAAATTCTCAAAAAACTTTCATAAGTTTATTTCCAAATATCACTTAAACATAAAATACTTTTCAATTTCAAATATTCGACTTTTTCATCTAACTATTACCTAATCATTATCCAAACATAAAAAACAATAAAAATTTTACAAACTTCACAACAAAACACATAAATCAATATAACTTTTTTAAACTAAAAAAAATAATATTAAAATAATTTTTAACTTTATAATATTTTTATTCAATCTTTTCCCTTTCATTTCTCGTAACCCAATAAAAATATTTTAACTCAAATCATTTTACTCTATTAACTAAATTCTGACATACTCCAAGTGTTCAAACAAATCCTTAATCTATGTATGATTGAATGAAAAAATAAAAAAAAAATCCAATTTTGATAATTTTGTTGCATTTTGGCTTGTGAAATTCTATTACACAATCTCCATCCATGATACATTCTTGGACTGTTTCCATATATTTTGATCATATGGGATGGGTTTTTTTTTTTATATATACTTCCATATATTTTATATGTGAGTGGAGATATATATATATCTTTATATATATATATATATATATATATATATATATATATATATATATCCACTTGCATTTATATTTTTCTTGCTTTAGTGTTCTTAAAAGAATTCAACAACTATTTGCATACTATTAAATATATCCGCTTTTTCTTATTTCCATATTTCTCTATAACAACATAGTGTTAAATTTATATTAAAGATATATTTAATTTGAAGTGAATTTATGTGTCCCTTATTTAAATAAGTAATTATAATATATGAGTTAACAATATTGGTATCAACAAATTATCTTTGATTTCATCAGAAAATTTATCAACAAATTCTATATCTCTGCTAATAGGGATGATGGTCCCTTGATAAATACTATACCCAAGAAATCTGATCTTATTCATTAATTTGTTTTCAAAATAATATATTAGATATTGAAAGAAATCTACAAAATTTGACCATTCCTCTTATTCCAAAAAACTAAATATATAATCTACCTTCTCCTCTAAATTATATTCTTTACAAATGATTCAATCACAACTGTTGAGAAAACTATTAACTAATTATGATTCATGAATCATTATAACTATTAACTAAATATGTTCTTAAACAAAATATTGAACATAGATTAATGAAAGAATGAAGGCTATCAATTCTCATTTCAAGATAGATTATTTGCTCTCTTATGTTATATAAAATCTCCTTTAAATCTAAATAATCACGATAACCTATACTATAAGGATTCATTTATCAAAACCTCAATAATTACTTAACACTTTCTTTCTTCTAGATTGGCATTACATTCCTCGGAATATCAAGAAAATTCAGTATTTTTATGATTTCATATTAGTGGATAAAAATTCAATCATTATCTCTTAAATCCCATGCAATTTACAAGCTCAACCTTCTCCCCCTTCACCACTCATTATTGTCTTTCACAAATTTACTATTAAATAAGTTCTCATTCTATCCCAATGGTGAAAAAGTCATTATTTAGTCCGGAAATCTTCCCAACCTTATGATTTATAGTATTTTGATTATTATGATTTTCAACATATATGAATTGTAATTCTAATGGGTGTGATCACCAAACGGTGTATGCCTTAGAATAACACCCTCTCCATGGTGATGGTTCCTATAGAGGTTATGGTTAAGGAAGTGTAAAGAAACACAAGCTTTTGACTAAATGTATGACTAGTGAAGTGTTAAAAAATACGATCTTTTGATTTAGTCAAAATGTTGTGTCATTTCTTAAAGTTGTGTATTTGCCAATCGGTGCATGATGGATTATAAATATGGGTCATTGAGCACAAATTCATTCACTCAATTTCCTTTATATCCATCACTAACTTGTAAGACAAATACTTTTACGGGAGTGTCACCATATTGCCAAATTTCATTTTTATTTGTTCTTCATAATTCTACATGAATGACGTCCTTTTTGAAACAAAATAAAAATCTACACAACTCTTGGTTTCTTCATTTTGATAATTTACAAGAGATCAAATCATTGAAAAATTATGGCCCTGAATTTTCTCTCATTCCCATTCCACTCTAACAAAGTTTTAAAATTTTCTCATTTCAAAATAATTACCTACTTACATTGAAACATTATTCTCTTCTTTTTTTACTTTTTCTGAAAACAATTTTGAATTGGATTACGAAATGTGAGTATGTCGTTAGCTCACATCCTTCTTATGATAATATCAAGTTCAAAATTCTCAATAAAGTGGTGGGAAAAAAAATATAATCATAATCATATTGTAAAGATGTTCATTTTAAACATATGTTTAGGGAAGCTAATATGATTATTGATTTTTTTATCAAAACATGAGACGAGTGGCGTCACTTGAGATTTTGTTGGAGAGAAGTTTGGTCTGGGGAGACTTAAGGGCTCGTTAGGAGGATTGTTGGGAATTTTTTAGATAATCTTCTATTGATGTAATTATAGCGATTTCTCTACTTTAGTGAATATCTACTAATATATAAAGAGCGAATGGCTTAACAATAGTGTTTTCGTCTAACATTTTTTTCCCGTTTTGCCCCTGCTCTTGTTTCTCATTTCCCGTTTTGTCCCTGACTTTTTCCCATTTTGCCCCTGGTTGTATTCAAAAATTACCGTCTTGCCACTCGCCCCTTCCCCATCCGCTTCCTCTCCCGCAGAGCACCGCCACACTCCGGCGTGATCAACACCAACCCGTCGATTCTCTTTCCCTCCGGCCGGCGTTCCTCCCCTTCAATTCTCAGCCTCTATCGTGCCGTCGTTAACCGCCGCGACGAGCGAATCCAAGCTAAGGCAGACCCATTTCTTCGTCCCTTCCAGTGCGCCGCCGCAAACCGGCGTGGCCAACACCGCCCGGTCCATTCTCTTCGCCTCCGTCCGTCGCCCCTCCCCTTCCAATCTCAGCCCCTATCGTGCCGCCGTTAACCGCCGCGAGCTGATCTAAGCAACCGGTCGAATCGGGCATGAACAGTGTTTCGTCCGAAAATATTTTCCTATTTTGCCCCCTTTATAAAAACACTATCAATTCATCTCATTTCGTTTCATTATTATAAAAAAGTATTTTTAATGATATTGTGAAATTTTTTTAATGTTTAATCGTCTAAAAAATTGAATAAAAAATAAAAAAAAATAGATTTTTTTATCCTTATCAAAAGAAAGATATAGCATTGTTTTTAGGTTTTAGATGTGAAAAATGAGTAACATTACAAATTAGTTGAGCTTTACAATTAGACTATAGTATTTTTTTTCTAAATTGATACCAAGTTTTCATAAAATTTTAATAAAAAATCAAAATCTTAAAAATTAAATTTTAATGTTGTGCAGCATTTTATTTCCTTTAATTTTGAATTATGTAAATATCGAATTGAACTATTAAATTTTAGTATAAATCTAATTTTTTCCTTTTATTAATAATTTGTGTTTAATGATTTATTAAGAAGTAAACTTAAATATATATTTTTTTTCATTTCTAGATAAATTGAATAGTTTATTAATTAATCTGAAATTAATTACGCTATTTGAGATAGATCTACAGTTTCTAATGTACTATAGTTTGTTTAATTTTTTTTAAATGTAAAGGATAAGACTTTATAAAATATATGATTAAATTATTTAATACTTACCACTATAGTTTTGAATTTTAAAATTAACACATTATATTTTTATTTTAAAAATAACAAATATACAATATACGCATCCAACCATAACTATTAAGAGTAATAATAGTAGCTTGCTTGGTATAATTACAAATTTTCATAAGGAAATAAATTATAACTTCTTAATAATTTAAAAATATAATATATCATTATCACTATTTTATTTAGCCAAGGTTGAGAATGTTAAATAAATTAATGTTTTTCGTTGTTATTATTTCTTATAGTGCTTCTGTTTTAATAATATTAAAAAAGGTTATAAAAACTTTTTTAAAGTAAATTAAAATGATTTGCTTTACATTCTTAACTAAAAACTAAACTGCATTTGGAATAACGCAATGGTTTAACATTATTTGTAGTGCAGAATAATATAATCTAGAATACATTTTTAATTTTTTCCTTTCCTAATAATTTATATAATGTTGAATTTTTTTTTTTTACATATTTATGAATAAATGTTTCATAATTACTAAAAACTTATCTTCTCATAAAAAAGATGAAATTAAAATAATTTTTTTTCAATAATCTTTCAGTAAAATCCGTAATTTAAAAATGTTTTCTCCCATAACCAAATGAATTCACCCCATCTTTTTTTATATAGAAACTTAACAAAATTATCATTAACATTAATTTTAATTTTCAAACTGTAATAAACATCATTTTTTCGCTTGCAGCCTTGTTTCTACATTTTAAAATTTGTAATAAAATTTTAGTATTAATATTTTTATTATTAATTTAAGCTTTTATTAAAATTTTCTTATTAAACTTTTGCGTTATATAACTAAATAAAACACAAATTTATATGGATTTATCATTTCTGTTAAGTTTATAGTAGGTTTACCTCAAGTTATGTAAACCCATGACTTGTTTTAATTTTGTTTAAAAAAATTTCTTCACTTTCTTATTTCTCATTTGCTATCAATTTTTCATTTTTATATATTTGTAACTAAGCACACGTTCAGTACACAATTCCTCATCAATTACTCCTTTTTTTTCCTATTTTTCTCATAAAATCCGATTCTCTTATGCTTTTGCTCTTTTGCCGATTAGGTGAGTTAATGTTTTTTTTCTTTTTTAAGGTTAGATATTAAATTTAGATGAGATTAGTTGAGATAAAAATTAAAAGTTAAATAAAATATTGTTCGAACATTATTTATTATTATTGTTATTATTATTTTAAAATTTTAAAAAATTGAAATGTTTATTGTATTTTATATAAAAATTTAAAAACTTACTAATAATAACTTACTAATAATTTAAAAATGTTTTCTCCCATAACCATATTACTTATAATAACTTACTAAATCTTTAAGGGAATTAAACTCCATTCCCGACTTTGGCTCCTCAATCGTATCATCATCATCCACTTGGACATTCTGAAATTTCTTGACACTACCATCATCAAGTTCTTGAGGAATTGGTATATCCTTAATACATTCTTCAATTTTAGGAGATTCACATGGCACTTCAGTTTCCCCACCATCAAATCTATTATCCTTTAAACCAATTATTCTGTTTGTAGTAGAGTTTGTATTGTTAGTTAGAATCGGAGGTTCCATGATATGTTGAAATGGGTAACCAACATTATGCAATAAACACAAATAGTCTGCAATTAAACTCTTGCAAACAAGTCGACTTAATTTTTTTTTTTGTATACGTGCAAAGAAGCTAAGTTTTTAAGAATAAATTATGATCAGTTATTATGATTTTTTGTTGTAATTTTAGACTATTTCCACTGTTTATTTATAATTAAAAATTTGAAACATAATAAAATTAGTTACAGGACAAACGTGCAACGCACGTTGCCACTGACTAGTTTTTAATAATACGTGGGGATTCCGTCATTTTCTTAAAAAAAAATAAAATAAAAAGTAAGCGCCTTCAGCGCAGCAGGTTTCGAGCCGCTTATATATATGTATATTTATATGTCGTTTCATTTATATATTTATTTCTGTTATTATTATTATTATTTTTTATAAATGGATCCTTATAATATAGATTATCGTGAATATTTAAGTTTAAAGGAGAATAATATTTTCTCTTAAAAAAAAAGGAGAATAATATTTTCTCTCTAAAAAAGAAAGGAGAATAAAATTTTGTTTAATCATATTTATATTTTTCTTACTCTATTAGTGTTCTTAAAAGAATTCATTATAATACGTTTGGACAGTGAGATGAGATGAAATGAGTTGAGATAATTTGTAAATAGTAGTAAGATTATTAGATAAAATAAAAATTTTTCTTATCAGTTACTATTTACTACCCCACACTCTATATTTTATGAAAAACATTCTTATATCTTATGAAAAATTCTTACACTTTATAAAAAAAAATCATAAATTTGAAGTATACAAATAAATAGTGATTGATGTATAGAAATCTGAATTAAAATTAAATATGATAAAATTAGGTAAGATAATTTTACTGTATCTAAACCCTAAATATTTGGATAATATTAAATATATCCACTTTTTTTTTTTTTTTTGATGTACATATCCACTTTTTCTTTTTTCCACGTTTCTCTATCACAACATACCGTTAAATTTATATTAAAGATATATTTAATTTGAAGTGATAAATAAGATTCCGTTCCTATGTCCCATTCTTTCATGATCTCTCTTCTACAAGCTCGCATACAAAATCTGTACAATCTGTCTATCTACTATCTAGTACACGTACTCGTCTGTTCGGTCCAATAATATCCTGCCAAGTGGCCTTCCTTCCTCTCCCTCTCTCCCCAGAAGAATCATAGATTCATTCTAATCCCAAGACCACCATGAAAATTTCCAGAACCAGCTGTCCGTTTTGATTTAAAGAAGCTCCAGAAACTCAAGAGGAAGAACGAATTTTGCAGTTTAAAGAGGTTTATATGCTTTGAAGCAATCATAGTTATTTGCTTTATGTGAGTTCTGGTTTGTTGTTATTTTGTGGATTCTTGTTCTGGGCAAGTCTAGTTTCAATTTTATTGCTGTCGGATTGGCTCCTCTTTCGCAAAGTTTGATCGATTCTACAGAAAATGATGGTTTAACAGTTATCTGACTGTGCTTCTTGCTAATTTCCGCAACTTCTTTTTAATGTTTTCTTAACATTAGTGACATTGATATGGTTGTTTCCAAAATTCTCATTCGAAAACTTTCTCTGGGTATGCTTTTATGTGTGTATGTACATATATTTGTGTGTGTGAATGGACGAGTGGGTTTTAAGCTGTGTAATTCAGTGGAACAAAAAACCTTTTTTTTATTGGAATCTACATGTGCATGCAGGCGTTTGTAAATCTCTTTATATGAACGCAGAAATTTGACTGGTTTTTGCTGTTTTGCGCGTCATATAAATTTTACTGTTTTTGCTGTCTTGTGGAGAATTTATGTTATCCGAGTGATACTAAGTAATATTATGTCCTTTCTGATAACTTTGTTGGATTAATTATTGATACTTTTATGGACTAGGTGAGACATATTAGTGTTGTCTGTCTTAATTTTTTAATGTTAACTACGAACTTTGATACCTGTATCTATGCATCTTCTCGAAGTGGTTGATACGAGTTTTGTTTACATCGTTAATTTCTCGGCACCTACTGAAAAGTTTGATTGAAAGATTCAATTTCTTTTCTATTAATTCAAAGGGACTTGTGAAAAAATATCTATTAAATTCACAAACTCTTTTTGTTTCTTTTAAACGTGTTAGTGCTCTTGCTGTTCTCAATGACATGTTTCCTTGAACCTGCAATCTAGTGTTAAAAGCCACGTTCACCAATCCCAGCCTTTAGGACCAGAAGAACTCTGACTAGTCTATGTGATGCAGGTGCATGTGGATGCTTCATGCTTCCTCTATACTAATGTACACTGTTAAGCATGCATGCCAATGTTCAATTTTAAGCTTTTATATCTTTGCCATAGATAAAATTCCAGTAGAGTTTGAAGTTATTCAATCCCAATGGTCGTTGAATTGTTTATGCTTTAACTGTTTTGTTATAGATTCTTATTATTGTCTCTCTTTTTTGCAACTTGGAAAATATATATTTTTTCTTTTAGATGGCTCAAGATCCTTCTCTTGGTGCTGAATCGCCTCGGCGACGTTCTGGTCTCTTGCGGGATCAGGTCCAACTGGTTAGAAGAAAAGACTCTGACCGCCACGAAATTGTCCCAATCCAAGATCCACTGTCGTTTGAGAAAGGTTTCTTCATTGTAATTCGTGCATGCCAGTTGCTGGCTCAACATAATGAAGGGATAATATTAGTAGGAGTTGCAGGCCCTTCTGGAGCTGGGAAGACTGTCTTCACTGAGAAGGTGCTCAACTTTATGCCCAGCATTGCTGTCATAACAATGGACAACTACAACGACTCTAGCCGAATTATTGATGGGAACTTTGATGGTAAAATGAAATTTTCTTTTTAGTTTTTCTTAAATTTTTATGCCAAGAGCGATCAACATATATCACTTCTGTGTATTTGTTGCATACTATATAGGCAGTAATTATTCTCTTGACTCTCAAGCAATTGCATTTTCTTTCAATCATATTTCCTAGGAGGAGACGACTGAGTGAATGAAAGTCAATTGCATGCCATACTGTTTTTACATCTGGTTGAGGAACTCCCAAAATGACTGGTTGAGTTGACTGTTAGGACCTAATAATTTAGTGGACATTGACAAAGAATACTGTTACACAACACATACATTAAACGTTGTCAGGGTATCTCTAAGCATACCGTGGCTATTCAGAATCTCTCAGATGAGTATCTGCCTAAAGAAAGCATTGAAAAGAGAGGACTGCTGGAATTGTAGATGTTCTTCGCTATCTTATTACATTGAGTGGCAAAGGTACATATATATACAAGTGTGCTCTATGAGGATCCCATAAGTTAAGGGATATCAGAATAAATGTAATCAAAGCAATAGAAGGACAATACAACACATATGGAAAGTCAAGTCTGTCACGTGTGATCTGGAGGAGCTGTATTTGACTCAGCAGTAAGTGCCTGTGATAATGCATGAGATGAGATGATGGATTTTGTTAATCTGCTTGCTATGTGCTTACCCTAACACCTAAATAGTTACACCTGTATAAAACTTGCATAATTGATCTTAAATCATGTTTTTCACTCCTCACTCCACCTTCTTTTGGCCCATACTTCCACTCTCATTCACCTGGGTCTATGGCTATCACCTTCATCTTTGCAACTTTTTGGTAAATGGATTTTATTCTATTATTATGTTATTTCAGAAAAATGTGTTGAGATTCATTTGATTTAAAATTTTCTTAAATATATTTGGTGAAATATGCTGCAGACCATTGAAATTGTGAGCATGTTGAAATATCTATTAATGATCAAATACAGCTCTTCACATCAACTAAGTTTTTGGGGGCAATTTTTGATTTAACAGATCATATACTTGTCACAAATGATATTCATTTTTTCTTATTGCAGTTGTTCTGAATTTTATAATTCTTTTTGCTTCTTGTTTTTCTCTCCAGATATTATTATTTGCTTACAATGAAGGTTAGTGATTCAAGATGAGAGAAGAACGCATCGGGGCTCTAATGGTTATCATGTTTTGTAACAGACCCACGCTTGACAGATTATGATACATTGCTCGAGAATATACACGATTTAAAAGCAGGGAAACCTGCTCAGGTCCCAATATATGATTTCAAGACTAGCTCTCGCATAGGTTACAGGTTGTGTAGCTCTCCATCCTCTTTCTCATTGAAATATTGTCTAGGGACCATGCCATCTCCACTTATTCTGCCAACACATAGAAGGAAATATGACAGAAAGGATGGAATTAAAAACTAAAGACGTCTTCTGTTGTCATGGTTATTTATGCCTTGTTTGGTTTGGGAGATGAGATCTCATCTCATATAATCATTACAACTTTCCTAAACTCCCACACAAAATGTAGTAAACAATTCAACTTTTTCAAATTCCAAAACAAAATTATATTAAAAAATTATATTCTAATAATATTTTATTCAACTTTCAAATTTTATCTCATCTCATCTTATCTCATCTGTGTAACCAAACGATGCTACTTGTTTTACTTGAAATATCTTAAGCCTGCATAATTTTAAACATACTCAATCAGATATGTATAGCTCTTTTCTCATTGCTTAGTTGTGTTGATGCTTCTTATAGGACAGTTGAAGTCCCTGGCTCCCGCATTGTGATTATTGAAGGCATCTATGCCTTAAGTGAAAGGTTGAGACCTATGCTAGATCTCCGTGTCTCTGTTACCGGTGGAGTTCATTTTGACCTTGTCAAACGAGTTTTACGAGACATTCAACGTGCTGGCCAAGAGCCTGAAGAAATCATTCATCAAATCTCTGAAACGGTGTTTTCACTCAACCTGTGTTCGATGTTTTACTTAAGGAATTTGAATGATTTCCCTCAGTAACTAAGAATTAGCTTTAAAGCATCTATTAACATTTTCATCAATTTGTTTTCTACACAGGTATATCCCATGTACAAAGCTTTTATTGAGCCAGATCTCCAAACTGCACATATAAGAATCATCAATAAGTTTAATCCTTTCACTGGGTTTCAGAACCCTACTTACATACTGAAGGTGAATCTTTCGTTAACCAACCCAAAGGTTTATGATTTATTTTTTTCAAGTGCATCATGATTTTGTTTGTTTAATCTAACTCTTGCACAGAGTGCTTTCTATTATTGTAGTCAACAAGGGCAGTGACAGTGGATCAAATCAAGGCCATTTTTCCTGAAGAACCTAAGGAAACTACAGAGGAAACATATGACATATATCTGTTACCACCAGGTGAAGATCCTGAAGCATGTCAATCATATCTGAGGATGAGGAACAGGGATGGCAAGTACAATCTTATGTTTGAGGTAGGAATTGAAAACTCAAGCCCATTTAGTACAGCAGTGATTTGTGTTTTGAGTTTATTCCTCAAGAGGCTTGAAGTAGTCCTAAAAAATATTGTAGTTTTTTCATGCCAATGATGCACAAATTTCATATGAGCTTCCACCTAGATTAGTGACCCCTTTTACCTTAAAAAGCCTGCAATGACCTTCGCCTCTTGTACAAACATGGAGTCTTGGCATATACTTTACAATCATATCTAAAGCCTGTTCACCCCTCCCGCTCCCACATGTGCTTGTTTTGGATGACTTACATACTATAGAAATTTTTTATTAAATACAGCTTGGTATTGATCTCTCTCTTCCTACTAAAAAGACTATACACTGGTGTTGGAATAATGAACTCATAACTTTAATGAATTTTTGTATTTTTTAATATTTGCTACTGCTAACAGCCGACGAGAAGTTCTATGAACTTTTTGGATCTATTTGCGGAAGGACCTATGCAAAAAAATTGGATACCAGACATCTAGATGCTAAGGTTTAACATTGCAACTCAGGAGCTTGAGCCCTGCACTTTTGTATCATGGTGGTTGTAATGGGCTTATGAATCTGTAATATAACTGAATATGAACAGGCAAATAGTGTAAAGGGATTATCTCCTTTAGTGGCAGATCGAGTTTTCTGAGATGTTCGAGCTACATAAGCTTTTCCAAGGGACCTTGTGAGAATTGTAAAATGCAGGAAACTTTAGATTTCTGACCATTTTGTGCTTCTTGTTTCCAGGAATGGGTTACAGATACTCCATTTATTATATCACCTAGAATCACTTTCGAAGTTAGTGTTCGCCTTCTTGGGGGGCTCATGGCCTTGGGGTATACAATTGCTAGCATCCTGAAACGGAACAGCCATGTCTTCTCTGATGAAAGGGTGTGCGTGAAAATTGATTGGCTAGAACAACTTAATCGGAAATATGTTCAGGTGTTCTACCCGTTACTTCATTCATTTGTTGCAGTTGATTCAGAGTTTATTGCACTAGTTCCGTTCCTTATTAGCTTCATGTTCTTTTGTTTTGTACCCAATAACCATCCAATGATTATTCTACTTCAAATATTCTTGTTGGTAAATATTTCATGTCTTCAAGTAACAATCACGTCACATACAATTGTTAGCCCAGGACTTGTTGATGATTGCACTTGCCTAATCTAGGTTTTTGAGTCCATGGGTTTACATGGCTATGTTGATAGCCAATCCAACGCATCCCTCTCTCTCTCTCTCACACACACACAAACACGCAGATTATTTTCTATGACTATTGTTGTTGGAAACCATTTACCAGTTACCAGGCAATATTGAGATTCTCTGGTGTTACAGTTCGATTGTTGAATCCTGTTCTTTTAGTAGAATTGCATATATATATATATATATATATATATGTGCTGAGTTTTGGGATTTCCTATACAAATTGTCACAATTAGCTTATCAGGTTAGTCACCAAAGCATAGCGCTTACAACCTTTTTTTTTTGGGTGTAAAGGTGCAGGGAAAAGATCGTTTACATGTTAGATATCTTGCAGAGCAACTGGGTTTGGATGGTTCATACGTGCCTCGAACATACATAGAACAAATTCAGCTGGAGAAGCTTATTAATGATGTTATGGTATTACTCTTTCAACTGAGCTTGCAGATTGTTGGCTTGTTCATAATCCTGATCTGATGAATTTCAGGCACTGCCAGATGATTTGAAGACAAAACTCAGCATAGATGATGATTTGGTTTCGAGCCCTAAAGAAGCCCTTTCTCGAGCTTCGACAGATAGGAGAATGAAGTATCTCAATCGGTACTATCTAGTTCTAGTGACAATTTTATACATCTGCAATCAGATATGGGAAGGCACTAGAAAATTGAATAAGCTAAAAAAGTAACCTGCTTTTAGAAGCTCACATGTTTCCCCCCACATTCATTTTACTTATATATCATCAGTTTATTGCTCAAAAAAAGAAAAAATCTTACAACTATTTATAAGTTCATGAAAAAGGTGAGATCTCCTCTCAAAATACTGATACATTTTGGACAGAGGTATATCACACTCATACTCAAATCAACGGGACAAGAAACTGCCCAATCTGACAAAGCTCGCTGTTAACAATAGAAGGTTTGATGGGAGAACCCCAGAATCACCTGCGGCACTTGCAAATCAAGTGAGTATATGTCTACCTTTAGAATTATCATTCTGTTGTTTGGTTAGCCGGTAACTAAAGAGAAGTAGGGACAAGCTTATAGAATTATTTCAATTTTTATAGGATAGAGGAATAGAGGAGGTGCAAGACACAGTATCACCATCCACTCTCATCATTGGTAAAAGAAAAGTGCTGGGTCTATGACGAGGACATCTTCTATTATTGTTATTTTGGTTATTTTACTTATGTTTTATTTATTTTATTTGGGTTTGTATTAATGGGCTTGGGCTTTAGTCCATAGGCTTTCTAAGGTTTATTTAGGGTTTGTGTTATTTTACTATTTAAATGCTTGTAATGAAACATTGAAGAGCAGTTTTGGAAATTAAACAATTGAGGCTGCCGCCGTCTTCCATCCCCTTTCTCTTTGTCGTCTTCTTCTATTATCTTTCTGGCTTCTTTCTTCTCTGCCGCCATTGTCTTTTCTGTTCTAGTGTTTTCTCATCTTTCATCCTACATCATATTTGGAATCAAAGCCAGGTTCTATTGTTTTCTCAAACAGTAGAGTAATTTTTGGTTCCCATTTTTGCTCATCGTTTTTTGCAACCCACGAAACCCATCTCCACCGAAGAACTCCCTTTGATCCAAACCAAATCCAGCCCGTTTCATCTTCTTCTTAGACCTTGCCGAAAACCACCAAACCAGACTGCCGAAAATCACCAAACAGTTTTGAAACAGACCTTGCTGTGATCTGAGAAGAGGTCGAAAAAGACCAGACCAGAAACAGCCCGACACCTCTGGGCAGCAACCCCCCGGACGTCTCTCTTTCCTCTCCCTCGATCTCTCGCCTCTCTATTTCCTTCTCTCGCATCTGTGTCCCTTCCGTTGACATTCAACGATGGGTCACTGCCGGTAAGCATCGGCCGCCTCTCTTCCCTCCATCTGCTTGTCTCGCTCTGCACCTCTTTTGCCGAAATACCCAGAGACAGCAGGTGCAGAAACATGAAACCAGAACCAAAAAAGGCCAAGAAAAAGAAAAAGAAAAAGAAAAAGAAAAAGAAAAAGAAAAAGAAACGGATGTTGGGTGCACCATCAAAAGCATTTCCTCTTGTGTGACGTCGTCACCAACCGTGCAATACCCTTCTCTGCACAGCTTCTCAACGAACAAAGGGAGTCACTGTTTCCTATCTCTCTTTGGTTTTATACTACTGGTTCATTTTAAAAGTGTATCAATTGTTTTTTATGTGCTACCGTTACCCGTAGTATTTTTATCCAAACCCAATTGATTGGACCCCTTAGTTTCTCTGTGGATAATTTTACCCCACATTTGCTACAACCCAATTTATTCAACACTTGAGACTTTGTCTTGCTTCCTATTCCTTGTGTTCCCATTCTTTCATTTTCATAGTCCGTACTTTTGTTTTTCATCTTTTCATTTATTGTTCCAAAAAAAAAAGAAAATCAATCCTACGTGATTGGATTTTCTTGATTGGTATTTGGTCCTTGCTTTGTTATTTTAAATATCAGCATTATTTGTTTGCCATATTTGGATTTACTTAATCCCAAAAAATTTTTTTTTTAGCTCAGGTTGATATTTTTCATTGCTTGCACTTATTGTTCATTGATCTCTCTAGTGCACTCCATTTAGCTGGTGTTGCATTGCATGCAGTTGCGTAGTGGTCATCTTGTCACCTCTAGTTCCAGTACCTTTACCATGGATCCTTCCCAATTTGATGCTCTCACCTAACAATTAGCACAACTAGCCACTAACCAGCAGCATTTACAGACTCAATTAGCGGCTGTCCAAACTGAGATGGCTGCTACTCGTGAGGCGAACAGGGACCTAGCTGCTAGGTTGAACAAGTTTGAGGAACTCCCTCATTCCTCTAACAACTTTGAAGCTTGCCATAATAGACACTATCGTCGTCGACGAGGTGGTTGACAACATTTTAGACGTGATCGTGGGGATAGGGATTATGATCGTGAGCAAGAACGAGACTATCACCGTCAGGGTACTCAGTCTCCTACTTGCCATGAAGAGCGCTTATTTAGAAACATCAAGTTAGATGCCCCTACTTTTGATGGTTGCTTAGATCCTCGAGTTTTTACTCAATGGATTAGGGATATGGATCGTTTCTTTACTTGGTATGGGGTCCCTGAGGATCAGAGAGTTAAACTTGCTAGTTTGAAATTAACTGGCACTGCCCAACTCTTTTGGGAAAGTGTAGAGGATCTCCTTGAGAGGCGCCATGCGCCTCCTGTTGGAAGTTGGGAAGAAATGAAACGCTGCCTTCAAGAGAAGTACTTACCCCAATCCTATAGGGGTAATTTGTTGGACCAATGGAATGCCTTTACATAGGGCAATCAGCCAGTGACTAAGTATGTCACTCAATTTGATGAATTCCGAATAAGATGTCATGTAGTTGAGGATGAGGCCATGACTTTGAGTAGGTTTAGACAAGGTCTAAAAGATCTTAGGTGCGAGCTTGTCCTTCAGGGTGTCACTACTCTTGACCACGCTTACTCCTTAGTCTGAGTCAGTTACTAGGACTCCGTATAGAAAGCGTGGTGACAACTGCCCTTCCATCACCCCAGTGTCCACTCTTCCCCCTAAGTCTCTCCTAGGGCCTCCCCTATCTAATGTTCCTCCTGTTTGGGAAAATGAGGGTAAAGGTCCTGAAATTCCCAGGACTTCCTCCCGCTTGCAGTGCTTCCACTGTAAGGTTTTGGCCACATTTCCTTCAATTATCCTAGTCGAGCCCTGGTCACTGAGGAACATGAGGGTGTAGTTGATGAGCCTTTAGAAGATCAAGTCTATGAACCTAAGCTTGAAGAGTTTGGTGATTTGGGTGTGATGAGGATACCTTCTTAGGTTGTATCCAAACCCTTCCTGTGGGTCTAGGTCCTGTGCCCCTTGTTCCCAACATACCCGGGTTAAGTGTTGTACGTTGTACCCTAACCGAGCCCAAAGATGCTGATGATTGGCGTTGTCATGCCATTTTTCATACTTACATCAATATCAATAACAAGGGTTGTAAAATCATTGTGGATAGTGGTAGTTGCATCAAAGCGGTTTCTGTGGCTACTGTGTCCCGTCTTGGGTTGCAGTCAGTTCCTCACCCTCAGCCGTGTTGTGTCTCTTGGGTTGATACTTCTTCCATAGCTGTGAAAGAGCGTTGTCTGGTGCCTATCTAGTTCCTAGAGTATAAGGATTGTATAAGGTGTGACGTAATTCCTATGGATGTCGGTCATGTCATTCTTGGTCGGCCTTGGTTGTTCAACTTGGATGTGACCATTCATGGTCGATCCAATTCGTGTTCCTTTGTGTTTAATGGAAAGAAGATTCATCTTAATCATTTACCCCCAAAACTTGTTGGCTCACAGCAAGCATAGAAAATTGTGGAACGGAAAGGGTTAAATATCATTAACCCTACGGAGTTTGAGCGTACACTTGTGGGTGATTCTGTTGTGTTTGATGTGGTTATTATGGAGGCCCAGTTGTTTCTCCAATAGTGGCCCCTGTTGAGGCCCAGTTGTTTCTTCATGAGTTTTGGGATGTCTTCCCTAAGAACCTCCCTAACCAATTGCCCCCTTTACAAGATATTCAACATGCCATAAATCTTGTTCCAAGAGTGTTTTTTCCAAATTTGCCTCATTATAGGATGAATCCCACTGAACACATTGAGCTTTGGAGGCAAGTGGATGAACTCCTTATAAAGGATTTATCTGTGAGAGTTTAAGTCCTTGTGTAGTTCCAGCCCTTTTGACTCCTAAGAAATATGGCTTTTGGAGGATGTGCATTGATAGTCGTGCCATAAATAGGATCACAGTGAAATATCGTTTTCCCATCCCTAGGCTTGATGATATGTTGGATATGATGGTTGGTGCCACAATATTTTCTAAGATTGATTTAAAGAGTAGGTATCACCAAATTTGGATTCGCCCGGGTGATGAGTGGAAAACTGCCTTTAAGATAAAGGATGGTCATTATGAGTGGTTGGTCATGCCTTTTGGACTAACCAATGTCTCGAGTGCTTTTATGAGAGTGATGACACAAGCTCTTCGGCCTTTCATGGAAAAGTTCCTCGTCGTCTACTTTGATGATATTCTCGTTTACAGTAAAACTAGGGAACAACATCTAGATCATCTCACATAGGTTTGTTCTACCCTTCGTGAAACAAGTTTGTATGTTAATGTGAGGAAATGTTCTTTCTTCACCGATCGAGTTGTCTTTCTAGGATTCATTGTATCCTCTACAGGAGTATCTACTAACCCCACAAAGATTCAGGCCATTGTTGGTTGGCCAGAGCCCAAGACTATACATGATGTCAGGAGTTTTCATGGCCTAGTTACATTTTATCGTCGCTTCATCAAGGGGTTTAGCACAATTATGGCTCCTATCACGGAGTGCATGAAGAGAGGAGAGTTTCATTGGACACCAGAAGCGACTAAGGCTTTTAAGTTAGTCAAGAAGCGAATGACGGAAGCTCCTGTCATGCGACTTCCCGACTTTTCCAAAGCTTTTGAGGTCGAGTGTGATGCCTTAGGGGTAGGAATAGGTGGAGTCCTTAGCCAGGAACGCCGCCCTGTTGCTTATTTCAGTGAGAAGTTAAATGATGTCAAACAACGGTACTCTACTTATGATAAGGAATTGTATGCAGTTGTGCAGGCTTTGCGCTATTGGCGCCATTATTTATTGCCCCAGGAGTTTGTTCTTTATTCGGACCATGAGGCCCTCAGCTACCTTAACTCCCAGAAAAGATTGAATTCTAGGCATGGTCGTTGGGTTGAATATTTGCAGGCTTATTCTTTTGTTTTGAAACATAGAAAGGGTGTTGAGAACCAAGCAGCTGATGCCTTGAGCCGCCGCATCTCGCTTTGTCTATCATGAATTTCAAGGTCATAGGTTTTGAAAGACTTAAGGAAGAGTATGAGTCTTGTCTTGATTTTAGGGAGATTTTTCTCGCTTTGCAAAGTGGGCAGTTGGATACCACTGATGGTTTCCGTCTGGAGGTTGGTTATCTTTTTAGAACCAATAAGTTGTGCATCACTCGGACTTCAATTCGGGACTTTATAGTTTGGGAAATTCATGCTGGAGGCTTGGCCGAATGTTTTGGATGTGATAAGACCATAGAGGAGATTGAACGTCAATTCTATTGTCCTAGCTTGAAGAAGGGATGTGGCTAAGATAGTTAGCACCTGTAACTCCTGTCAGTTGGCCAAACAAAAGTGACAAAACACTAGTCTCCACACAACCCTTCCCGTCCCTAGTTGTCTTAGGCAAGACGTCAGTATGGATTTTGTGTTAAGACTTCTACACACTCCAAAGAAGCATGATTCTATTTTTGTTGTAGAGGACCGTTTCTCGAAAATGGCTCACTTTATCCCTTGTAGCAAGACTTCAGATGTGTCTAAGGTCGCTAGCTTGTACTTTAATGAGATTGTTAAGTTGTATGGTCTTCCTAAGACTATTGTTTCAGATAGGGATGTTCGTTTCACTAGTCATATTTGGAGAACCCTATGGCATATGGTTGGCACTAAATTGAAATTCTCCACCGCTTACCACCCTCAGATGGATCGTCACACTGAAGTTGTTAACCGCAGTCTTGGCAATTTATTAAGATGTCTGGTCCAGGAAAATCTTCGGAATTGGGATTTGATCCTCCTTATAGCTCAAATTGCATATAACACTTCTGTGAATCGGTCTATAGGTATGAGTCCCTTTGAAGTTGTTCATGGCTATAAGCCTAGGAAGCCTTTAGACCTTATTCCCATGTCCCCACATGCTAGTGTGTCTGTGTCAGCTGAGGCATTTGTTCAACATCTTCATGACTTGCATATTGAGATCAATAAACAACTTGAGGCCAGTAATGCATCATATAAACTTTGAGCTGATTTGCATAAACGACATGTTGAATTTAAGGTTGGGCATTATGTTATGATCCGAATTAGACCGGAACGACGTCCACCTAGATCCGCTTCCAAATTACAAGCCCGTAGTGCTGGTCTTTTTAAAATTTTAAAGCGTGTTGGTCCAAATGCCTATGCCATTGATCTTCCATCACATTTTGGTTGCCACTCTACTTTCAATGTTGAGGACTTAGTTGCTTACAAAGGCCATTTCAATCCCTCCAACGATCCTCTTCTACCTCCATCTGTGGACCTTGACCCTAACCCTTTTGTCACTCCTACTCCAATACCATCTATCACAGCACACAAAGATAAAATTGATGTCATTTTAGATGAACAGATTGTGTTGACCAATGATGGAGGGGTTCAGCATTTCCTTGTTCGTTGGGTGGATCGACCTGATTTCGACTGTACATGGATTCCTAGAGAGACTTCAGCAGCTTGATCCAGATTTATTGGAGCTTTATCAGAGTCAGCAGGATCTTCTTTTGCCTGGGTCACCATCCACCCGTTCCGGGGGAGTTGGTGGGGACACCAGATTCAGGCCTTCACTCACACGTGTTTATGGGCGTCGGAAGAAGCTTGCTCAACTACTTAGCTTATGGTTGGGTGATTGATTGCAACCATATTGTGTTTTGTCAACTCAACGGAGTTGAGTTTTTTCCACCCCGGGAGAGTTGATGAGGACATCTTCTATTATTGTTATTTTGGTTATTTTACTTATGTTTTATTTATTTTATTTGGGTTTGTATTAATGGGCTTGGGCTTTAGCCAATAGACTTTCTAAGGTTTATTTAGGGTTTGTGTTATTTTACTATTTAAATGCTTGTAATGAATCATTAAAGAGCAGTTTTGGAGATTAAGGGCAAGTTTAGGGAGTGAGATGAGAATTTTTTGTTTTAGATGAAAGTTTAAAATATTAATTTTTAATATTATTATTATTTTGAGATTTGAAAAAGTTGAATTGTTTATTATATTTTGTATGGAGATTTGAAAAAGGTGTAATGATGAGATGAGATGATAATTTTATGTTTTGTCTCACCTCCCAAACCTGCCCTAAACAATTGAGGCTGCTGCCATCTTCCATCCCATTTCTCTGTCTTCTTCTTCTATTATCTTTCTGGCTTCTTTCTTTGCCGCCATTGTCTTTTCTGTTCTAGTGTTTTCTCATCTTTCATCCTACATCAGTCTACCAAGAGAATTTATAAGAAGAAAGTTTACGAATTGGCGTGTATTGATGTGATAGATCGGGTTTACTTTACAATAAAATGAGCCTTAGAATATGGTGTGCCACACAAAGCTACTAAGTAATATTTATTTTGTGGACTGAGCATATCGCCTGGTGAAAATATATAATTTTTGCCTTCAGATTGGATTCTGTTTCCTTTATTGATTTCCCCTGGGTTCTTTTCTTTACACTGCCTTCATGCATCTATACGTGGCATTAGTTTTCACTCATCAATTTGTTTCTGGTTTCCTTTAGGGAGTCATTACTCAACTCTCAGAACAAATTTCTACACTGAATGAGAGAATGGACGAGTTTACATCTCGTATTGAAGAGTTGAATTCAAAGATCTCTATAAGGAAAGTTTCAGCTAGTCAGCAAAACTTGGCTCTGCAGGCTGAAGCATGCAATGGCTCAGGACCCACTTCTCTTTTTGCGACTGGATTGGGGAATGGTTCATTGACGGGGTCATTACTGCCCAATTCTTCATCTTCTTCTCAATTGGCTAGGGAGTCCCCACTAATGGAAGAGGTACTCTAATGAATCTCATCTCCATCTCTACAATTATGATATGACTGTTGTGTAGCATTTATGAGATTTCATTTATTAGTATTTTAGCCACCCAGTGTCAAAAATTCAAAACATATTAGAAATCAAAGAATACTGATAAGAATGACATGTAAACTGTCCCTAATATTGTGGAAGAATGGAGGTAAATAATTATGACAATCAATTCTTTAACAGTAACAGAACGCTCTTTTGGGATATAAGCTTTTTGATTCATTCTATTAATTAGCGTACAAACAAAACCTGCAAGAGTGTCAGTGCCAGCTCAATAACCTTCTGAAATCACCACATTGGAGGTGATATCTTGTGCTCCATTTCCATCAGAAAATTTATAGAGAATGTCAGCCAACATACAACAGTGACTTCTATTGCCAACCATGATCTATCAGAGGAATAATGCACAATGACAAGTAGCTTTAAGCATCTAGAGAGTTGGTTTTCTTGTTCTTCTCTTCATCCTTGACAACCAGGAGCAGTGAGAACTAAGTTTGGATATTTTTTTCCGTTGTGGTTAAATGTTAACAAAATTGACTCAGATCTATCCATAATTCATTGCATCAAGTCATACTTGCCCCTAGTCAGAGCTGGTCATTGCCATGTTGCACTGGATGTATGATCAAATACAAAATTGAAGATAATTGTCCATTACTGTTTGTATCTGAAACACAACTCCGATTTAATATTCCGTTGAACGCTTCTGATTATAGGAATTGTTTCCTGAACAGATACTACTAATTGCCCGTGGACAGCGTCAAATCATGCACCAAATGGACAATCTAACCAATCTTCTGCATGAGTACAGGGGAGAGAGATCACAACATGGAAGAGTAGATCATACAAACAGATTGATTGATGTTGATTCCATCAGCATCCCTCTTATTCTAACTTTAGTAATTGGCGGTTTAGGTATCGTCTTGTTCAAGGGTTTGGCATACCGAAAATAATTCTTTATCTTAGGGGGGCACTCAAATGGAACTTTCTTGCCAAGCTCCTCACTTTTCAGCATGAAATAAATATTTACATCATACCACTTTAGGCTTCTTGTCAACAGAGGGAGAGATTCGATATTAGATAGTTCCATCATCTATAGTTTTGAGAGTTGTGGCAAATGTTGAGATATATTGGAGGATGGTCCTGTAATATCATAAAAGTCGGATATCTGTAGGCTTTTAAATAAGGGGTCCGTTGACTTTTACGGTTGTCTGCGTACACACTACTTGATGGACTGAATCTGTTGTAAATGTTGTATCCTCTCTGATTTATATAACATATCTGGGATTCCCTTCCCAAGAGAACATCCAGGTACAAGCACCAAGCTCGCATGTCTGGGGCAAGCCTCTGCATTGCATGCTCATTGAAGATTTAGGCTCCATTTGATTGCAAGATTCAGTTGAGATTAATTCAGTTTAGTCTAATCTTAAGCTGAATTTAATATCTAAACACATAACTCTCAAATTACTAAATTTATTTCAACTCAACTTCTTTATTCGTGGGATCTATAATCTGAGATTCATAATCTTTTTCAATTTTCTATAAATAGTATTAAACTCATCTTAACATCTAAACTCATTTTAGATGATCTTCACATAACTCACTCCATTTACTCTACTTATTATCATTTATAAAGAGCTTAGCTCAATATCCAAATACAGCTTTAATGTAGCTTGTCAAACCCCCAGTTTGAAAGTCACCATTTTCAGACAAAATCCCAACCCGATATAGTGGTAGTTCGAATTCCCTATTTGAAACTCACAATCTCTTGACTAATCCAACCATTTTTGGCCTCATTTGTTTTTGCAAATGAGATGAAATGTTAAGATAAAGTTAAAAGTTGAATAATTATATTGTGAGAATCTATTTTTTTAATATTATTTTTATTTTAAGATTTGAAAAAGTTGAATTGTTTATTTTATTTTTTATGAAAATTTGTAAAAGTTATAATGATTAAATGAGATGAGAATGATTGTGAAAATAAACAAAGCCTGAAAAACTTTTTAGGCAATTCTTTTGTCCAAGACGTTTAAAAAATTATTTATTCTTCCCCAAATCAGACAGCATTATCTCCCTTGATGCTTGTAACATTTTTTCCCTAATTGTATCAATCTCTGAGTCCTACAGATGTCCGCAACTTCTTCAGCGATGCATCAACCATTTGAAAACTCCATTGAAATTGTCCAATTTCATATGGTAGAGACAAAAGATTGAGAAATGAACAAAATGAAGTTTTTGCATCATATTTAAAAGGTACTGTATTGAATACAGTTTGCTAGACTTGACGTAAGAATCTTACTCAAAATATTTCAGCAGTTGGATCTAAAGCTCAATGAACCAATGAGGATCATTTCTCACAAGATACCCAACCACTCGAAATAAAGAAATAGCTCTACCGACATCAGAAAATACATGAAACAACAGACATTGTACCAGCTTAGGTAAAGTACAATAACTTTGTTCTGTCCTTCAGAAAAGAGATGATGTAAGTTCAGACACATCCGCTGCAACCTGGTTATAATCTGCTTTTAGTTTTTCCTGCTCCTCCGGACCTAATTCTCCCTTGTTAGGCTTGGTTTGCACCAGAACACAGCATGTTGGCCTCTTAGTCGCCCCTGCATTTGCCAGGTCCTGCATAGTATATTAACAAGAGAAAAGCGAATGGAGTTTAACCAAGTCGAGCAACAAAATAGCGAGATTGAAATATCACCATAAATAAAGCACATCACCATAGATGAAGCACATCGATAATGAATATAAAATAAATTACCAAACAATGAATAAAAATGAGGTGATGCTTTTTATCGGCAAATTAGTCTCATATAACAGCCGACTAAACGTGTATATAAGCATGAGAATTAAGACTAGAAAAGCCAATCGAATGAAAACCAGAACAAACATAATGTCAGCAAGGATAAGCTGTGCATTCGCCAAAAATCTCTATTGATTATCTTAAATAGTGGAAAGGCTTCATATCAATGAGTTTGTTTGGGGACACTTCTTTGAATTGAAGTCATTTGAGTATTTACATTCAGTACTCACAATAATCTTATAGCAGTTATCTAAGGAGAAGCCTGTAAGGTTCAATTAAAATGGAAAGCTTTACCACCATAAAAAACGAGGACCAGTCAGTCATAATGAATGAAGTGAAAATTGAATTCTAAACCTCTTGCTAAATGAAAGTAGAAATTAGAAAAGAAACTTACGATCTCATTGTAAACAAAAGGAAACATCATCAAAAGCCAGAGGAGAAGACACACGCAGAACTATATGGCACATGTGTGTCATCCTCTCGAGATAGGAAGAGGCAACAACAATCAAGATCGATGCCATAAAAAATAGATTAAAGGAAGTGCCACAAGCTTACTTCTTTTGAGTGCACATATACATAGGGAATTTCAGCCTCTTCGCATAAGATTGGAACGTGGGTAATCACATCAATAGGAGATATGTTCCCAGCTATAACACACAATCTGCACTCAACAGAGAAAAATAACCATTTATAAGTTCCAAATGAAAAAAATACCTCCAGCCTATGCTTTTTGACCAGACCATACTAGTCAATATCAAACTAATTTGAACTAATCAAAATGAATCGCTCAGTATTTTACTACAATCTGAAAAGTAACTATTTTTTTTAATAGGTAAAATGAAAAGTACAAAACTCTCTCCAACAAAGAGTAAATAGTTTTTCATTCTTCTGAACTGATTTTTATCTATTTGCAAGACATTTTTCCTATCCACAATAGCTCTAATACCAGTACTGCCTTTGAATGATATTTTTCACATATTCGTTTGAGTTTATGTATTCATCAGATAAGGCATGAGACGTCACCAGCTTCCAGTTTATATGAGAACATAAAAAAAAGTAAATAAAATTTGTTTCATGCTTCCGAAGCCAATGCAAATGCATGATGCTAAACAAGTACCAAAAAAGAAACAATCATATTACAAGGAATGTGAGGTTTCTAAGTCTTTTATGAATGCATGAAGTAATCTTTGCCCTCATCCTTCACATAATATATTTCTTCAAAAAAATTCAATTATTCAGTTAAACATCTTTGGCTAGGATTAAGCTACTATTTCTCTACAGAAGAATGGGTGAAAAGTGGACAAAAATGCAAGAAACCTCTTTTCTTTCAACTCCACTTTAAGAAAAGTATGCAGCCTTGTTGACATGCATTTGTAACACCAACAGAAAGAAGAGGAATCTCACAGAAACATACCCTTTCTGACCACGCCTTATACTTTTAACCACTTCTTTTACTCCTCTCTTCAGGCATTTGTGTTCAGCAGCTGCAATGACAAATACAAACAATTAAAGTCCATTTTTGTTAGTAAGTTGCATATGCACCTAATTCGTCTGAACCCATGACCTCACCCTCCATCCCATTCTAAAATCCCATAATTGTCATCATTGAAAACCTATAACTAGAAAATATCTCATGCAGTTGCAACAAATCCAACAATGGTAGCCAAATATTTATGCAAAAGAATTCTCAAGATCCTTCACAAAACTCCATAAAATGGACCAGAAATTAAACACAATGTTACATGTTTGGTCCTCAATGAATTTGGTACATATGCTAAAATTGGAAGAATATAGTTATTTTCAATAATATTTTTTAATTTACATAAAAGTCATATTTAATCCTAGGCGTGCTTGCATTCCGGAACCTCAGGCAAACACAAACCACCATCATGACTTGGCCCAATAATACCAAGTGCCATGTTCGAGGCTCTTTTTTCCTGATAAGTAATTTCCCGGCTCTTTTTAATTAATAGAGAGGGGGGGGAGGTGGGACAGACAACCGTAACATTCGAAATTCCAGTCTCTGGTATTTTTCAGCATTTTCTCAGCAGTCAAACAACTTTGCAAAATAAAATGAAAACGTTAATAAGTCGTCTCTCTCTCTCTCTCTCTCTCAAGAACAAAGTTTATCTCCAGAAATTAACACAATGAACATTCTTCTGATAATAAACGAGAGAGAGAGAGAGAGAGAGTTAATTTACACCCTCCCTCACTCCCTCTCCAAAGAACAAATCTTCTCACCAGAAATTAATTCAAGAAAACAAAACAAAAAAACAATAGAAAGGTTGACTATTGTTCAAATACAGGAGTCTATGCAAACTTTCCCCAGAAAAATCTTCACGTAACTAATTCTAGCACGAAACGAAAAACATCCATATCTATACACCGTAAACCAAACAGACAACACAAACACGTACAAAAAATCACATTTGTGTGTGTGTGTGTATGAATATACCTCTGCGGACGAGTTTGAGGGTGCGCTTGGAGAGCTTCTTGCCAGCGAGGGGTTTGGCGATGGGGGCGATGGCTAGCAGCTTCTTCCTCTCCTTCTCCTTCTGCTGCGTCTTCTCTGCTTCGCTATCGCTTCCCATTTTTCAGCCTGCCTTGATTCTTCCTTAGCAGCTCAACTGAATGGAAAGGCTCGAATTAAAGGTCGTGTGTTATAGCCTTTGCTGCGCTGGCGGAGATTAGGGTTTTTACTTTTTTCACCAACAGGGTTTTAAGGAGCAGAAGATGCTGTGTGTACTGGTCGATGCACGTGTGTACTGATTTTTTAAAGGAAAAATCTATCCTAAGTTTCTAAAAATTACATGTTCTTTATTTTTAGAGCTGTTCACGGGTTGATGCATAGCACACCTGATGTGTCTTTATGTGAGTGATTTAGATGTGAGTGATTTGAATGATATGAATGGTTTAGATAATGACACATAAGGTGTGTTGTGGCTGCTCCTCAATAGTAGGATGATGTAAAGAATTTTCCTTATTTTTATTATTATTATTACATTTTTAAGGTATGAAACGACTCATTATCAGAAATAAGATGAGATGAAATGAAAATTTAATAAATAATAATTAAATTATTTATAAATAATAGTGAAATAATTTGAATTAAAATATTTTAAAGATGCGTTTGGATGTTGAGATGAGTTAGGTTGAGTTGAGTTGAGATGATAAAATATTGTTAGAATATTATTTTTAAATATGAAAGTTATTTTAGGATTTGAAAAAGTTGAATTATTTATTATATTTTGTATTGAAATTTGAAAAAGTTGTAATGATGAGTTGAGATAAGTTGGGATGAGTTATACATCCAAACGAAGCCTTAAGATTCATTTGGAATATCTCAAAATATTTGTGAATAATAGTGAAAAAAATTATAGATAATAATAAATAATTTAAATTAAAATATTTTTTCAGATTTTGGATAAGTTGAGAGAAAAATTTGAATAAAAATATTATGAATTTAAAAATTTTTAGAATATAACTTTTGAATATTATTTTTAGCAATTTGTTTGGGAGTTTAAGAAAATTGTAATAATTAGCTAATGATTTGATGAAAATTTTAAAAATTTGAATTGAAAAGTGTTTTATATTTGAGTAATTTTGGAAAGGAAATATCTAAGAAAACTCGTGTTCTCAAACTAGCTCTTATTGGATTTGGGAAATGAGAAAGAACGAGGTGAATAAGAATATTATAAAGTTAAAATATTTTTAGAATATAATTTTTTGTTTCAAAATTTGACAAAGTAGTATTATTTTTTGTATTTTATTTAGAAATTTGGAAAAATTATAATGATTAGATGAAAATTTAAAATTGAAAATTGAAAAATATTTGTATTTAAATGATATTTAGGAAAAAAATTAGAAGAAGTTTTGAAATGAGATAAGATGAGATCATCTCACTTTCCAAACAAACTCTAAAAGTCTCATCACTTTAAAAAAGCAAGTAAATATGCAATTAACATGAAAAAAATAAACTTTTTAAGTATAAGCCCCATTATTTTTTAAAGGGAGTGCGAGATTTTTATACCCTAAAACTATATTTAGTATTATTTTTACAAAATTATATATAAAAAAGTTCAATATACATTATAAATTATAAATATTTATATTGTATATCATCGTTCAAGACGATGAAAAATAAACCAATATAAAACACAATCACGGTTAAATCTTAACTAAATATCCAATTTGTGATGCTTTAAAGGAGTAAATCCATATTAAAAAAAAAAAAAGGAAAAAGGAAAAGGAAAGAAAGAAAGTTGAAGTTCAAAGAAATGTTGTAATGAAAAAAAAGGTGTACTTCATTGTGACCATTTGTAAAATACTAAAATTTATATACAAAGATGTGGAATTATTTTATTCCAAAAATGAGAGACATGTGGAAGAGCCTAATCATTCCTAATAAGGCCTAGGAATGAAGCCTAATGGGCCTAACGTGCAACCAAAATGCTGAACCTAGAGAACTGAGCATTAGATGGACCCTTGACCAAAATTTGAATGTCGATAATTGCTCCCGTTTTGCAAGGGATAAAGGGCCCAAAAAACTCCTGACAGCTAAGGGTCCGAACCACTCTAAAGATAAGATAAACTACCCATGTCGAGGGAAATTCAAATAATGAAACTCAACTCAAATTCAAATAAACGATTAGGCGGTTATGAGACTCAAGGGAGAGGTATTTCGCTCTATAAATCTCCATCAATGGTCACTCTAGAGGTACGAACAGCTTGGTCCCTATATTCTACTAGATATTTCATCCAATCCATCTGACTTAGACATTAGAGATGTTTCTATACACTCTAGGTCAATTCCCTCCTTTGGTAGCAGGGCACAGAGTGAGCAAGGGCGTGGAACATGTCTTTAATAGTTGCCTGCCACTACCCCGTCCCAAGCAACCCAAGACCAGGAGGCATCAATAGCAAACATGGAGAGCAGATTGACAAAGTTGGAAGACAGGTTGAAAAAAGTGACATCAGAACTTGAAAACATGCAGCGCGAGAATGAGATCCTCAAAAGGAGGAATGGGTCGGGAGAGGGCGCTGGTCCCAGCCATGTTGATAGGGTTGAGGCGGAGTCGCAAAGCATGGCCAGGCTGCTCCACAAAGACGAGTGGGTGAAGAAGATGCATCATGACTTGTCAAATACGAGGAGATGACACAGAAGATAGGGGGCGACTTCCTTGGTAGACTAGCTGCTCACTAGCACTAACTTGCCATAGAGCACAAAAGTTATGTTGGTTCCCCTCCCACCAAAATTCAAAGTCCTATCAATAGAGAGATGTATGATGGGTCAAAGGATCCTGTCGAGCACTTTAAGACTTTCAAAGTCCATATGACTCTCCAAGAATTCCCTTGCGAGATCGCATGTTGGACATTCCCACTAACCCTAAAAGGGGTAGCCAGAGGATGGTTCATAGCCTTACAGCTAGGGTCCATTGGCAGCTTTGATGAACTAGGTAGGCAGTTCTTAACCCAGTTTATGGCAAGTCGGAGGAGGAGACAACCGGCCACGTACCTCCTCACTTTGAAGCAAAACGAGGATGAAAGCTTGAAGGTATATCTAGCTTGGTTTATCCATGAAATAATGATAGCTGGCGATCAGGATGAGAAGATCCTGTTGGTCGCGTTATTAGGAGGAATTTGGCTGAGGAGCCCCTTTATGGCCGAGTTGACCCGAAAAACCCTAGCCACCCTGAGCGAGTTTATAGACAGAGCCGATGACTTTGTCAATGCAGAGGACACGTTACGTGCCCTAACAATGCCCAGAAGATCGGAAGAATGGTCGAGGAGGGGAACACTGAAGCAAGATCGGGAAAGTGGTTCGAAGACAAAGAAAGGCCAACACGAAGGGAGGCGAGAGACGTCTAGCCATGTGAGGGGAACTTGTGGCTCCTAAGTTCAAGAGAAAGCTTGAGAACCTACCCAGAGCGGCAGGCAAGGACACCAACCCTAGAGGTTCTGCACTTACCACAACACGAGTAGACACCAAATGGAGGACTGCCATACCTTAAAATAGAGGATTGAAGAGATGAGGGATAATGGCGAACTTGAGCGTCTTGTCACCTGAAATACTACTCCACTAGGGCGACCTAGCGAAAAAAAACAAGATTGAGAGCACAGGCATCAAAGGAGTGAAAGCTCGAAAAGAGAAAGGACACCCCCGAGATCCTGTGAAAAGCATCCTAGAAGAAACCTGCCACTAGGCAAAATCCGCACGATCGCCAGAGGGTTCACTGGAGGTGGCCCCACTTCCTCCATTTGAAAGGCTTATGCTCTAGAGCTAGATACAGAGAAGTCCTTAATGTAGAGAATCCAACGAAGCAACCTAGGGTGCAACCCACACCCATAATACCCTTCAATGATGACGACTGTAGAGGAACAACATACCCACACGATGATGCATTAGTAGTGACGATGCTTGTAGCAAATTCCAACACCCGAAGGTTATTCATTTACAATAGCAGTTCAACATACGTCCTTTTCTAGGATGCATTCACAAAAATAGGAATTAGCTAGGACTGGCTGTGCCCAGCCTCGATCACCCTACTAGGGTTCTCAGGAGAGGCAATGCAACCCATAGGTTCCATCATAATGCCCATCTCAGTAGGGTCAGACCCTTGCATTGCAACTATGATGACAGATTTTCTTATACTAAGGATGCACTCAGCGTACAACCCCATCATTAGCCGACCTACATTGAACGCCCTTAAGATGAAGTTTTCCACAAAGGCAGGGATAGGAGAAGTTCACTACGAGCAAGTGCTCACCTGAGAATGCTACATACAAGAGCTTAAATAGAGGGAGAAAGACGTGAGAATGGCAGAGTGTTTGGTAGAAGGAAATGAGAAGGTGATTAAGCAACATGGAAACCACCTTCCACACCCCCCCCCCCAGAAGCATTGATAGTAGAAGTGGAAGCCAGGGACGAAGATGATCTGAAATAGGGTGAAGCCGATGAGCCTCTAGAGGTCATGACTCTCGATCCAGCCCACCTAGAAGCCACAATAAGAATTGGGACCAAATTGAAGATGGAAGAGAGAGAACAACCGAAGCAACTCCTCACTGAACATAGGGAAATCTTCGCTTGGAGCCACAGAGACATACCCAGTATTGACGAAGAAGTTATGGAACCTCGATTGAATGTCAACCTAGATGGATGATCAGTCAAACAAAAGAAGAGAAGTTTTTGCTCTGAGAAGTATGTCACTATTGCGAGGGAGGTTGATCGGCTCCAAGCAACAGGGTTCGTCAGGGAAACACAGAACCTCGAATGGATCTCGAAAGGAGTACTCATGAAAAAGGTGAGCTGGAAATGACGAATGTGCATAGACTTCATGGATCTTAACAAAACTTGCCCGAAAGACAACTTTCCCTTACCTGGAATATATCTCATCATCGACTCCACTGCAGAACACAAAATGCTAAGCTTTATAGACACCTATTCAAGGTACAATCAGATCCTCTATGAACCAAGCCGACCAAGAAAAACAACGTTCATAACTGACCGAGGGCTATATTGTTACAAAGTCATGCCCTTTAGTTTAAAGAATGCGAGACTAACTTACCAGAGACTGGTGAACAGGATGTTCAAGAAGCAGATAGGAAGGAATAAGGAGGTCTATGTTGATGATTTGCTAGTTAAGAGCATTGAGCTTGAGCAGCATGTAAGGGACTTGAGAGAAGCTTTTAGAGTACTATGTCAGTATAAGATGAAACTCAATCTAACAAAATATGCATTTAGGGTATAGTCAGGGAAATTCTTAGACTTCATGGTGTCAGAAAGAGGAATTGAGGCAAACCCCAAAAAAGGTGTGGGCGATCGATGAAATGAAGTCACCAAGAAACCTGAACGAAGTATAGAAGCTAGCGGGAAGGATAGCGGCCCTTAATAGATTCGTTTCCAAATCAACTGACAAATTCTTGCCCTTCTTCCAAGTGTTACAGAAGGTCCAAGACTGCGATACCGAGTGCGAGAAAGCCTTTGAGCAATTAAAAGAATATTTGATGTGCCCCCCACTTCTTAGCCAAGCTAGACATCGGGAACCTTTACGGCTATACTTAGTGGTCATGCTAGACACTGTGTCAGTGGCGCTAATACGAGAAGAGAAAAACGTACAAAAACCCGTATACTACATAAGTAGAGCCTTGAGGGGAGCTGAGACTTGATACCCAAAGATCGAAATGATCGCTTTCGCACTAGTAATGGCTGCTCGCTAACTACGACCCTATTTTCAGGCGCACCCCATAAAGGGCATCATGACATCACCCCTACAGAAGGTACTGCAAAGCCCAGACACCTCGGGCAGGCTAGCCAAGTGGTAAATTGAGTTGAGTGAGTTTGACATTTGCCATACACCCAAAACAACGGTGAAAGGACAAATCCTAGCCGATTTCGTGGCGGAGTTCACAAATTTCCCAAAAGAAGTACAGAGATCCCTAAAGGGAGCCCATGGAAGGTGTATGTTGATAGCTGGTACTACCGAACAGGCGATGGGACCAAAACATACTACATAATAAGGCTAGGATTTAAGGTCACAAATAATGAAGCCGAGTACAAGGCAGTGCTGGCAGGACTCACCATAGCCAAAGCCCTAGGGGCGAGAGAAGTCGAGATGATAGCAGACTTACAAGTGGTGGTAGGCCAAGTAAGTGGAGAGTACTTGGCGAAAAGCTCGACCACTTTCTCTACTTCTGAATCAATTGCAACCCAAGATCTGACAATTGGAAGGCTAATTGACTAGCACGAGCGGCATCGGCATAGGAAGACGAGACTTTACCCTAGGACGTCATCGCATGGACCTTAGAGACATCAGGCATCAGGGCTGAGATTCTGGAAGTAGACGGTAGGGGTGTAATCGGTCCGATTTGGTCCGATTTTGGATATATTTTAGAACAGAACCAGTATATACCTGTTTTGAGATTTGAAGAAATGAAACCTCACTGGTTACACCCCTAAACCAATACTTTTGGTTTTACCAATTTCGGTCCTGTTTTTCCAATTTTTTATATAGTATATATAATATAGTATATTATAGTATATAATAATATAGTGATAATATATTGTAGTATATTATAATATATAGTATTAGTATAACTATTACTTCAATAGACTATAGTGATATAAGATTTTAAAATTTAAAATTAGAATAATTAGTAATTTAACATAGAATGCAAAATTATTTTACATATAATTATATATATTATATATAATATAAACAAATCATATAAAAAATATTTTATACAATATAAAGAATTAATATATATATATATATATATATTTATATATATGAACAGGTCTTGTTTGGTTTGGTCTAATGTTAGAAAAAGAAAAATGGGAATCGAACTGATTTTGACCGGTTTTGAGAAAAATGAAACCGGTACCGAACCAAAACCATTGGTCTGGTTTACCGGTCCACCTTTTTTTTTTACCCCTAGTAGACAGGAATGTTCCGGAGTGGGTTAGCGACATTGTTAGATACTTAGCTATCGGGGAACTCCTGATCGCCAAGGAGGAAGCAAGGAAGATCAAGAATAGAGCTGCCCACTTAACCATGATCGATGGAACGCTGTACAAATGAGGACTTTCAGCACCTCAGCTAAAATACGTCTTGAAGGATGAGGCCGATTACATCATGGAGGAAATACATAATGAAATATGTGGAAACCACTCAGGAGGAAGAGCTTTGGTGGCAAGGATCTTGAGAGAAGGGTACTACTGGCCGCATGACCTTAGAGATGCCCGAGAATTCACCAAAAGATGCGTCCAATGACAGTTGCATGCACTAGTTCCAAGCAACCTGCCTGAAGAGTTGAAGTCCATCACTTCACCTTGGCCATTCACCCAATGGAGAGTAGACTTGGTCGAGCCTATGCCTTCCGGAAAAGGAGGAGCCAAATTTATCATCGTCGCCATCGACTACTTCACAAAATGGGCAGAAGCCAAGGCCTTGGCAATGATAACCTCCCAAAATGTCACAAAATTTCTATGGAAAGCAGTGATATGTTGGTTTGGAATAACTCAAAGCATCATTTCTGACAACGACAAGCAATTTGACTCTGAGTACTATCAGAACTGGTTTTCCAACTCATTATCAAAGTCAAATACTCATCCCCGGGGCACTTGCAAGCAAACAGACAAGTTGAAGCAATGAACAAGACCGATAGTAGGCATGTTAAAGAAGAAGTTGAGGGAGAAGAAAGGAGCCTGAAGGGAGGAACTCCCAGGGATACTTTGGGCATATAGGACAACAGTGAAAACTCCGACTAGAGAAACACCCTTCACCTTGGTGTATGGAAGTGAGGAAGTAATACTTGTCAAAGTCGGGACACCGAGCCATAGAACGTAGAACTTTAGCATGGGATCGAACACCAGAGCATTGGAAGAAAACCTAGATCTGCTCGATGAGAAGAAGGTCAACGCACAAACTAGGGCGCCCGCCAGCAAGAGGAAGACAAAATAATATTTCAACAAAAGGGTCAGACTATGGTCCTTTAAAGTAGGAGATTTGGTTATAAAAGAAACGGGAGTTACTACAATCGAAGAAGGAAAGATCGGATCACGGTGGGAAAGGCCTTATGTTGTAACAGTGAGTTGTCGCTTAAGGACCTACCATCTTAAGGATGCTGAGGGAAGAGAGCTACCACATCATTGGAATGCGGAACATTTGAAGAAGTATTTTGTATGACTCTACCTCTGTAATAATTCCAGTGCAATAAAAGAAGTTGTTTGGATTCATATCTTTTCTCTACCCTTTCTTTTTTAACGCCTCACTTGCCTCCCTTATGTATTTCACCCTTAAGTAATGTGGTCAAGGCATCCGTGCTTGCTGCGAGCACTTTTTATGCTTTCACATCTCTTACTGAGGTTTCGAGCATTGTCTTCCCCTTCATGGTGCTAGCTGAGGTGGCAACACTTTCTGTTCTTTCACCATGCTCGCCATGAGCACTTTTGCCTAATGGTGCTTGCTGGGGTGGTGAGCACTATCTGCTTTTGAGGAGCTTGCTGAGTCAAGGTCTTTGGTCGTTGGCTACCAAAGCACAACATTGCAAGCGCTATGGGTGCTCTAAGCACTAAGCTCACTCTTGGATCTAGGCGATGGAGAGCATGGAGCTTGCTGTTAGAAGTGTAGTGGGAAAGCTGGCTCAGTGGTCCCCAACCATGGGTGCACGCTGGCATGCTTTGCTTCCAGATGCAGGTTCTGCAGATGCTTTGCATGCTAGCTGACGCACCCCGTTCTAATCGGGATATTGCAATCCTTGCATGTACATTATGCACACACTACAAGAAAAGGGGATATGCCAACGTTTACATTCCTGGCGTTTATGTATGCACCGATAAATATAGATTATTGCCGATGCTTAATTCATGTGCCGGTAAATAAGAAGTTTTGTCGGCGTTTATCCAGTTATGTCAGCAATAACATATAATTAAGCTAGCATTTACAAAAATGCCGAAAACATATCAATTATGTGACAGTAAATAAGAGTTTTGTTAGCATTTATTCGGTTATGCCGACCATAACATATAATTATGTCGGTGTTTATAAAAACGCTGAAAATTTATCAATTATGTGCTGATAAATAAGAAGTTTTGTCAACGTTTACATTGTTACGCCGGCAATAACATATAATTTTTGTGACAATTTTTGTACTGATAAAAAATATTAACATAAATTTCTATTTGTAATTCAAAATTATTTTATTTATATTTAAAAAAAAATATGAATATATTTTCTCTTATATTTTTCTCATGTTAGTCCCATGAGAAAAATAAATTCATATTCATGTAAATAAATATGAAATTATTTATATTTTCTCTTTCAAATAATTCCAAATCGCCCGGAATAATATTAACTTGTAAAAAACAATAGGTTAATAATGGGATGGGTAAAATTATAAAAAATTAATAAGGCTCAAAATTTTAACTTGCGCTCTCCTCCGTCTCAAATTTTCAGTAAAGTTCTAATATTGTATTATGCTTATCAATGAATTCCATCCGTTATCATCCACTAATTGAGTATATTGGAGGCCAGGCCCCTCGAAGAGCTAGTTACAATTTAATTATCATAATTATTTAGTACAAGCAGGACCATAACAATCTTCAATCCATACTAAAAAAAGATTCAAACCCATTACTCAAAGTTAAAGAATTATCAAAACCGTGCAATATTCAAATTTGCATGAAAATGAAAGAAAGAATAAGAACCTCAAAGTCCTTCATAGTTCTGCACTGCCCAAAGAGGTCCTTCATGTCCTCTCATGGAACAAACAATAATTTTGTTAAAAGTCGACCACTTCAACTTCTAACCAATCGGGCTAAAAAAAATTGAAGGAAAAAATAAAAAATACCTCAGATAAGGTGGAGAAAGAGGGCTAAGCATGGCATGGTGAAGGTCAAGAACTTAAAAGACTGATTCGGAGAAGGTTTCTTGCTTTAGCCCCATGGATTCCTCTCTCTCTCCCTCTCTGTTAGTGAATGAAAACGAGAAGCTCTGCCTCTCTTATGCCAAGTTCAAAACTCAGTTGAAATTTTGAGAGGTAGGTGGTCGCTTACGTACAAGAAAGGGAGATTTAAAACTTTATTGAAAATTTGAGAGGGAGGAGAGCGCATAAGGTGAGATCCGTGTTGAAGTATGCTCTGAAGTGTTATATGCATACTTAGCTAGTGATAGCCATGGAGCCCAATCTCGTGGTCTGTCTCCAGAAATGCATCTCAGATAGCATTCTAAAGCCTTGTTCATGATTTCAGTCTGACCATCGGTTTGAGGATGGTAGGCTGAAATGAGAAGTAACTCCGTGTTATTGATCTTGAATAACTCATTCCAAAATTGACTTGTGAAAATTGGGTCCCTATCACTAACAATAGATTGAGGCAAACCATGTAATTAAAAATATTGTCAAGAAAAATATGTGCTACTGTGAGAGCTATATCTGGATGTGAAAGTGACGTGAAATGAGCATATTTGCTCAATCTGTCTATTACAACCATAATCACAGTTTTCTCTCCTGAGGGCGATAGTCCTTCGATGAAATCCATACTGATGTCTTCCCAATTCCTTGTAGGAATGGGTAGTGGTTGGAGCAGACCCTTGGGTTGTATGACCTCCACTTTATTTCTTTGGCATGTGTCACATTCATGAACAAAAGCCCTTATATCCTTGTGTAAACCAAGTCAGAAAAACACCTTTTTAATTCTTGAAGAAGTTTTATAAACACTTGTGAGGCCCCATAATGGACTGTTGTGGAATTGATGCAGGACTTGCTCTAGAATGGCACCAACTTCCCAAGGTGTAATTTGCCCTTGTAGAAGAGCAATCCATTGCGGATTTTTTTTTTTTAATCCAACCCATTGCGGATTTGGTATTGAATAAGGTCCAAGATTCCTTGATGGTAGTTGCTAATAAGCTCCTACAACTAGGAATCTTGGGAGTAAGATTTTTTTAACTCCTCTATCTATTGTGTTTGTATGAGACTTACTACTTGTAACTGGGAGTTTGTGGTATTGGTTTGGTTGATGGTGGTGTTTGGTTGTGGTTGAATTTGGAGATTGGGTTGTGTTTGGGCTGTTGGCTGGATTGTTGGTTTTGGTTGGTTGGCATAGGGTATACGGGATAAGGCATCAACAACTGTATTGGTTTTCCCACTCTTGTATTCCACATAGAAGCCATAGCCTAACATCTTTGAAACCCATTTCTGTTGGGCAGGGGTTCCTACCCTTTGTTCCAATAAGTACTTCAGTGCCTGCTGATCATTGTGGGCAGTGAAACGTTGTCCCACTAAATAATATCTCCATTTCCTTATAGCCATCACCAATGCTAGGAGTTATTTCTCATAGGTGGATAGTGTCAAACTCTTCCCTTTCAATCCCTGGCTGAGATAGGCAATTGGTTGTCCTTCCTGCATTAAAACAACTCTCAATCCTTCCCCTGAAGCATCACATTCCACAACAAAAACTTTAGTAAAATTAGGCAACCTTAAAACTGGTGGACTAACCATAGTTTCTTTGAGTTTTTCAAATGCTACCTGTGCCTTGTCAGTCGAAACGAAGGAATTCTTTTTGAGTAGAGCAGTCAAAGGGGTTGTTATAGCACCATAATTCTGTACAAACTTGCGATAATATCCTGTGAGTCCCAAGAAACCTTGTAATACTTTAAGGTTTTTGGGTAGTGGCCAACTTTGCATATCTGCAAGTTTTTAAGGATAAGCTTTGACCTCTTCCTGAGATATTAGATGCCCTAAATACTTCACCTTCTTGCTGCCAAATACAAATTTAGAACCATTGGCAAAAAACTACTGAGATCTTAGGGTTTCCAACATTGTACGCAAGTGCTGTAAATGCTCCTCTAAGGATTTCCTGTAAACCAAGATATCGTCAAAAAATACCAAAACAAACTTCCTTAAATAGGGCTTAAAATGTTCATTTATCAAACCTTGAAAAGTAGAGGGTGCATTGGTGAGCCCTAAGGGCGTCACCAAAAATTCATAGTGACCTCATGGGTCTTGAAGGCTATTTTGGGTATATCCTCTGGATGCATTCTGATTTGGTGATAACCAGAATGCAAATCTAATTTAGAAAAATTTTTAGCCCCATGTAATTCATCTAACAATTCATAAATATTCGTGTAATAGCCAGCTCCTTTTTCGCTCAGTCGGTCATGAGTCTCGTCTAACAATTCATCTTTGAAGTCGTGTTTTTAAATATAGTGGGTGATTTCTAGAGCAAGCCCAGTGTTTTAAAGCCCTTGAAATATTTTAAATGTATGCGAAATAATTTAAAGGGGGCACTTCTAGTGTTATTGAACCAAGCCTGATTTTAAATTAGACAATTATAATATTTTGGGAACCCCAAAAATATTATAATTGTAGAAAATCATTTTATCTAAATAATTTTAGTTATTTAAAAAAATTATGGGATTTAAATTATGTTGAAAACTCTAATTAATTAGATAGTTTTATTTTCTTAAAAAAAAATCTAGTAAACTTCATCATTTATTTCATGATGAAAGACTAGTATTTTTATACAATGAAGTTGATTTTAAATGAATGATATGGTATTTATATTTTAATTATCTATTTTAAGTTAGTTCATTTTCATGTTTAATCCTCACCGTTGGATCTAGGTTAGGGATCCTAGATGAAGGGCTAAGATTAAATACCCAAAAGGGAAACCCTAGCCCCTCATTCTCCCACTTTCCCCCTCTCTCTCCTCCCTCCCTGGGCTCCTCCCAGCCACAACAATGCCGCTGTGGGCCACCCATGCCTTCCCACGCCGACCACTTACCCACCTCACCGTCGAGCCACCTCGGGCCTCTCTCTCTCTCCACGTAGCAGCCCAGCCCAATAGCCCCCATGTGCAGCTCCCTCCTTCGGCCAGTAGAGCCACCGTAGCCTAGCTGCACCACCACTAATAGCCACAGCACGAGCTCCCCTTTCCATCGGCGACCACCTCTCATGGACCCAGCCCACGACATCTCTCTCTCCTCCACCCGAAATGGCTTTCCCTCTCTCACAGGTTCTCCCTCCTCAGCCCAATGCTGTTGTGGCGGCCAGCTACACCACCATACCACCACCATCTCGTTGACAACCCTTCCCTCCACTGAACCCAGCTACCCCCTGCTCGATCTAGCTTCCCTCACGCACACACGCTCTCTCTCTCTCTCTCTCTCTCTCGCACGGCCATAATGCCACCCATGTCGCCGTCGTATGCCAGCCCAACCACCGCCACCAAGCTCCACCAACCTCTCTATTCTCCTCCATGCCTAGCCTAAGCTCCTCCAGCTTTCCCTCTCCCTTTTTACAGTTATGCCATACACGGCCTCCACTGTACGCTGCCTTATGCCGCCACCCCCAGCCACCACAATACCACCACAAGCCATCCACTACCACCCTTAGCCTATCCCTACGCCCAAACAGCTCCCAACCACCATGAACAACCACTTAACATGGCTAACCGCCATCGTACAAGGTGTTAACCGCCACCCACAAACTACCCACTGTGTCCGCCACCCTCCACAGTCATGTTAAACCCGCCATAGCCCGTTCCACCGTCATGGTAGTGACCACGACAAAACAGTTACCACACAAGCTAATGGCTTCCGATGCCACTGGACGTGCTGAACAGTGAGCAATGCACGAGTTATCCCGATGATGGTATAACTCTCTTTCCTTTTACCCTCTTTATTATGTTAGTTGGTTGGTTAGATTGTGGACTGTGCTGTGGTGATTGTGGAATTCACTATATTGTGGAGTTCGCTGTGAAGTGTGGCTGTGTAAACGAAGTGCTAGGCGTAGTTAGGAAATGTGCTGTGTAATCTTGTTGTGGATGTGCTATTAATCATGGTTGTGAAGTGTGTGTTGCGGCGTGGATTGGGAAGAGTACACGTAAAGTGTAATCTCATGGCGTTGTGTACAATAGAAAGAGTATACGTGAAATGTACCCCAAGTGGTGAGGTAATGCACCTATGGCATAGTGTGGAGTGAAGGGAGTACAAAGTGTATTCTGTGTGGTGAAGTTGTGATGTGCCATATGGCGTGTTATGAAGTGTTGGATGGTTGCATAGTTGAGAAGTGTGGAGTGTGATATGGAGTGTTGGGAACTGTGGAACAATGTCCCGAAGTAGTTGTGATGTGGCCGTGTGGTCTGAAGTGACAGGTATCACTGTGACTGTAAGCATGGGTAAAGTGACGGAGTGGTGTAATAGTGATGTAGTGGGAGCATGACGGGATGTTACGGAGTGATAGGAGTAAGCAAGAAGTCGTACTTGTGATGAGTGAGGAGTTAGTGTAGAAGTGAAGTGGCAGGATGCCATGTGTCTTGACAAGGTCACGATGTAGTTTCGAGCTACGTGATGTGATGGGAGATGTAACTGTGAATGGAGTTATGTCATGTTAAGTGTTGGGATGAGCTATGTAGTTGGATGAGTATCATAAAGAGTCATGTTATTTGGATTTAAGAGAAAGTTAGTATTAGAGTATGGAGTTTGCTTACACAAGCAGGCGTTAATGGAATATATGTTGGTTTTAGGTAATAAAAGGGGTAGGTGATAAGTGTGACTTTTATATGATTTTTATTACTATTTTATTTATAAAAAGTGTCATTTTCCTTCAATATGATTGATTTTATTTTATTTTATATATTTCTCTTCATTTTCTTGGATTTGAAGGAACGAGAAGATTTAGTGCAAAAGTAGAGCATTTTGGTACAAAAGAGAAGGCGTGACCAAGAGGCATGACCCGAACTTGCGACTAGAATTCACGGCCAGAATTAGGCTTGAAGACTTGGCGCCAATATATTTTACCTTTTGGGCATGAAGACTTGGCGACAAGGCTCCGGGTGATTAGATTGGGTGATTAATCTAATCGACCAACTTAAAAGACCAACCTAAATGACAATGTGGGCAACAATTAGAAAATGCGAGAGTAGTCTTTCATCCTGGTTGGGAGTCTTTCCACTCGATAGGCGAGAGAGGATTGTGTGGTCATTGTGACCTCCACGCTCGTTTATTTGTGACCTCCACGCCAGTTATATTTAGCGTACACGGCATCAACCTGATAGGACCCTTCTGAGTTCTGCAATTAATCTGCTGACCACTAAATCCTCCTGAGCTCTGCAATTCAAGCTGCATATCACTGAATCTTCCATTTTAGATAATTCTAATAATCTTGGGATAATTTCCTTTTATGTTAACATCTATATTTAAAAACTATTTTTTCAGATTTTTAGCCTAGATTGTAGCACATTTATTTTGTTTCCGGATTTGAGTTTTAACATCTATTTAATCTCGTATTGTGGGATGAATAGAGAGTTTGAGTCGTAGTCTAGTTTTAGAGTTTAATATTATTTCAGATTTTATTCTTTAAGTTTTCGAGAGGCCCATGCTTCATCAATCGACTCTAACAAAGAATACTAGTTTTATTCTTGTTCTTTTCAATTTCATTATGAACTAATTTTATTTTCTAGAGTTTTGATGTAGTCTAGCATTGAACACACAATTTATATTCCAAGTTATTTTATTTTCAATATTTTCATGATTGAGTGTTTATTCATTGTTCTCAATGCGTACACTTTTCTAGCTAACTATTGTTCGATCTATTGAATCACAATGAGTTCGAGAGATGATTTGTGATTAGAGCTCTAGCATTAAGCACCACTAGTTGAGTGAAAGTAGAGATGCTTTATTACGATTATTGTGATTTTAAAAAAAAATTCAAAGAACTTAATGAGTTTTCAATTAGTTAAATTCACATAGAGATATAGGGTTATTAGTTGGAAATATTTTTGGTATTGTTCGAGAGAAATTATTGAATAATTAAGGAAATTTTATCATCGACTAGAGATAATTGGAATTATATAAAAAGGAAAACTAAATTGTGTAGGATTTGCTAGGTGAAATCAATTGTACTAAATCTATTCTTATTACTTTTAAAATCTTAATTTTAATGCTATTTTCTTTAGTTTAATTTAGATTATCCATTCTTCAAAATTTTAGTTTTTCAAATAATAATTAATTTAGTCAATTTCAATACTCGATTGTAGAATTATTCCTTATGAGTTCGATATCCATTTTATTCAAAACACTTTACTATTTGTTACGATTCTGTGCATTTGTAGATATATATTTTGTGCGAACAAGTTTTTGGCCCGTTGCCGGGGATTAGTTATTTGTTATTGATATTGATACTAGCTAGATTTTATTTGAGTTTAAGAAAAAATAAAAATATATATATTTGGTTTAAATCTGATCTCAGTTTGATTTTTCTTTTCAAGAATCAGAAGTGTATGCGCTGATTTAAAGCATTAGAGCATACACTTTTCAATCTCGAGATTGAAAGAACCTTACGTCGGATCAATAAAAGGAGAAGAAAGAGGTCACCGCATCTAAATTTAATATGGCCAACCAGGAGTACAAGGCGTTCAGAGATTATGCTATTACCATATTGGCGACACATATGGCAAATCTATCACAACAAATAGGTAAGATGAATGTTAATGCTATTCAAACTAATGCTGTTTGTGATCATTGCGTAGGAAATTATTCAAGTGTAGATTGCCAAGTAGGAAATCCTTTTGCCCAACCGAGTTATGAATAAGCCCATTACGTGTCCAATTTCCAATGTCAAAATAATCCTTATTCAAACACATTCAATCTCGGATGTAGAAATCATCCTAACTTTTCATGGAGCAATAATCATGGGCCGGGTAGACGACCTCAACAGTTTCCATAGCAAAAAAGAAGCCAACACTTTCTTATGCAGTACATGTAAAAGACTGATATGGTGATGCAAAACAACTCGGCTTCAATCCGAAATCTTGAGGCTCAAATCGGTTAGCTCTCAAACATACTTTACTGAGCAACATTGTGACCAATCTGAAGGAACATGTCAAAGTCATAACATTAAGAAGTGGGCGGACATATGACCAGGAGATAAATATCGAGCGAGATGTAGAAGCTGCCAAAAACATGGAATCTAAGATGAAGGAAGCTGAGTCCAAGGTGAAAGAAGTAGAGCGAGAGGTGACCGACCAACAAGTCGAAATGACTAAGGAGAATAAAGGGGTTGCAAAACCAAAGAAATCCAGGGAGTTTATATCTGAAACTTATTCTCCTTCAATTTATGATCCACCAATTTCTTTTCCGCAGAGATTAAGAAAAAATAAGATTGATAATCAGTTCTCTCTACAGTTGGTGACAGAGGAGAGCAGTGCAATTGTACAAAAGAAGCTACCGCCTAAGGAACTAGGTCATGGAGAAGTAAAGCCGACCACCATCTCTCTATAGTTGGCAACTGAGGAGAGCAGTGCAATTTTACAAAAGAAGTTGCCGCCTAAGAAACTAGGTCTTGGAGAAGTAAAGTCAATCACCATCTCTCTACAATTGGTGGATAGATCCATTAAATACCCAAGAGGACTCATTGAGGATGTACTGGTAAAAGTTGATAAGTTCATCTTCCTAACTGACTTCATTGTACTTATTATGGAGGAGGACGAGGATATCCCTTTGATACTGGACCAACTTTTCCTTGCAATGGAGAGACTTTAATTGATGTGCATAAAGGAAAACTCATTCTGAGGGTCGGCGAGGAGCAGGTCACTTATGATGTATTTAAATTTATAGAATTCCCTTCTGAGCTACCACGTAAGGAACCATCCAAGCTTGAACTCAAACTGCTTCCATCAAATTTATAGAATGAAGAGGCCAGGGAGATCTCCAAGGGGTACATAGCTGCATCTTCAATGAAAATATTTAATTGGAAGACCAGAAAAAAAAAAAAAATTAGGGGAACATCTTTTACATTCTCTCATTCTTTACTTTAGTTTTCTTTCTTTTTCCCATTGAGGATAATGTGATATTTAAGTTTGGGAGGAAAGGATATTATTTTATTTTATATAAAATAAAAAAAGAAAATAATAATAATAATAATAATAATAATAATAATAATAATAATAATAATAATAATAATAATAATAATAATAATAATAATAATAATAATAATAACAATAATATGGTTTGATGAATAAAAATCCTATGATAAGAATATGATTAAAATTGATTATAATTTTTAGGAAAAACTCTTATTGCTTAAGTCTAATCGTTAATTCTTCAATTGATAATTCTTATTGCTTAAGTCTAATTGTTAATTCTTCAATTGATCTTACTTAATTTGATATTCTCTATGTTCAATGAATGCTTCTTATGATCACTAATTGTTCTGAGTACTTAAAGAAATTTTATGTGAATTTTGTGAATTTTTATGGTCTCAACTTACTCTAGAACTTGTTTGATTACACTCAAGATGAAATCCTAGACAGAATATTACTGAGGAAATGATTAAGGCATTCTTTAGACCGATTGAACCTTTCAAGCTTACCCACTTATTATCTTTATCACTACCCACCCCTTTGAGTTTTATTGAATTATATTTTGGTCTTATATTCTTTTTTCTTGTAAACCTCATATTTCCTACTCTATTTGAGTTTAAACACTTATTTTCTTACCTTTCAAGACAAAGTCATAGGCTCACAAGAGCATGAAAGGCAAGAGAGATAGAAGGTCTACAAGCAAAGTTAATTGTAGCAATATTATCAAAATCATAAGCTTGGGACTGTGAAAAGTCAACTCGTCTACTGTGTGGCCAACAAGAAAAAGCCTACAAGAGTCTTACACAAAGGCAGTCGAAAAGGTATGAAATATTTCCATGAAATAAGAAAAGAAAAGAAAGAAAAGAAAATGTCTGAGCTGCCGAATAGAGGGGTAAAGAGAGAGATACTTGAAAGTGCAATAAAGAGAGGTACGTTGAGAGATTTACAATAATTGAGAAGAGATGTTAGAAGTGAGAATGCTCTATTTGTCTGTTGAGAGATGTTGGTGTTCAAACTTAAGTTCTCTTGCTTTGTTTGAATCCTACATTTTTTTTTAGCCCTCACCCTAACCTTATATTACAAGCTTAATAAAGACCTATTGATCCCTAGTGATAGTTTTTATTTTACATTAGTGGAGAGTGATTTGAAAAGCAAGCCTATGGAGTTTTGAGAGATCCATTATTTATTTACTTGTTTGCATAAAACTATCCGGGGAGCTAATGATGAAGTGAGTGTGATAGGTATGCATGAATGTGGAGATGGATTATGCAGTGAGATTGAGTTTTGAATTAACTTTTAGACTTAATTGATCTTGAATAATTCCTTTGAATTATAGACTTTAGAGTATCTTTGAGGCAATAAAATTTTATGAATCAAACTAATGCTTGTTTTAATTGTCTTTCTTTTCTTCTTTACTCGAGGGCGAGCAAAACTTAAGTTTGGGAGTATTTGATAAGTGTGATTTTTATATGATTTTTATTACTATTTTATTTATGAAAAGTGTCATTTTTTCTTCAATATTATTGATTTTATTTTATTTCTATATATTTCTCTTTATTTTCTTGGATTTGAAGGAATGTGAAGATTTAGTGCAAAAGGAGAGCATTTTGGTACAAAAGAGAAGGCGCGACTAGAACTCGTGACTAGAATTCCCGACCAGAATTAGGCGTGAAGACTTGGCGCCAATATATTTTACCTTTTGGGTGCGAAAGCTTGGTGACAAGGCTCAAGGCAGTTAGATTGGGCAACTAGGCTAACCGACTAACTTAAACGACATCGTGGTCAGCAACTAGAAAAGGCGAGATGAGTCTTCCATCCCGGTTGGGAGTCTTTCTACTTGGTAGGCGAGGAGAGGGCCATGTGGTCTTTGTGACCTCCATTCCTATTCATTTGTGACCTCCACGCCAGTTGTATTCAGCACACACAACATCTACTTGGTGGGACCCTTCCAAGTTCTACAATCAATCTGCTGACCACCAAATCCTCCTCAGCTCAGCAATTCAAGTCGCATATCACTAAATCTTCCATTTTAGATAATTCTGATATTCTTGGGATAATTTTCTTTTATGTTAATATCTATCTTTAGAAACTATTTTTCTAGATTTTTAGGCTACATTGTAGCCGCATTTATTTTGTTTCTAGATTTGAGTTTTGAAAACCATTTAATCATGTATTGTGAGATGAATAGTCCTAGTCTTAGTCTGAGTTTTAAAGTCTAATATTATTTTAGATTTTATTCTTAAAGTTTCTTTAGAGGAGGCAAATCTGAAGGGCAGAGGCAAGAGCCACATGCTTCATCAACCGACTCCAACGAAGAATACAAGTTTTATTCTTGTTCTTTTCAATTTCATTATAAACTAATTTTATTTTCTAGAACTTTGATGTAATCTAGCATTGAACACACAATTTATATTCCAAGTTATTTTTTTTTTCAATATTTTCATGATTGAGTGTTTATTCCTTATTCTTAATGTGTACAATTTTCTAGCTAACTATTGTTCCATCTATTGAATCGCAATGAGACTGAGAGGTGATTTGTAATTAGAGCTCTAGGATTAAGCACCATTAGTTGAGCGAAAGTGGAGATGCTTTACCGTGATTAGTGTGATTTTCAAGAAAAATTCAAAAAACTTAATGAGTCTCCAATTAGTTAAATTCACATAGAGATATGAGGTTATTTGTTGGAGATATTTTTGATATTGTTCGAGAGAAATTATTGAATAATTAAGGGATTTTTATCATCAACTTGGGATAATTGGAATTTATAACAAGGAAGACTAAATTGTATGGGATTTGCAAGGTGAAATCAAATGCTCTAGATCTATTCTTCTTACTTTTAAAATCTTAATTTTATTGTTATTTTCTTTAGTTTAATTTAGATAATCCATTCTCCAAAAATTCAGTTTTCCAAATAGTAATTAATTTAGTCAATTTCAATACTCGATAGCATAATTATTCCGTGTGGGTTCTATATCCGTTTTATTCAAAACACTTTACTACTTGTTACGATTCTGTACACTTACAGATATATATATTTTATGTGAACAGTAGGGTACATGTGTAATGTGTCGGACAGATTTACCATATGTAATGGGTAATCTGTCGTAAGCATAGATACACGATGTTTAAGCCTCAGAGTTGGTTTAAAGTTGCGTGGTATGCATGGAAGGGAATGGGGATAAAGTGTGAGTAGGATACATGAAGAAAGGGATGTGTGTATTGACTAGGACTAGGATGCATGACTTGGTTGATCCAAGTTATGCATAAGGATAGATGGTTTAGTAGGAAGAGAATGATGGAGGCGGCTGTGTGTCTTAGTCCTTAAGGTGAATCAAGGAGGTTCACCTTAAAGGATAAGAACATGAAGTAGGAAGCATGTAAGGAAGGGTTAGTTTGTCTTAACTTTAAGGTGAATCATGGAGGTTCACTTTAAAGGAGAAGACCTCGAAGTAGAATGCTGAGTTTGGAAAAGGTGACCTCAAGAAGGTCCCAGAAAGAGGAAACGTGATAAAGGAAAAACATTGAAGACAGGGATAGAAGAACATTGAAGATAGGGATAGAAGGAGAGTGTGCCTAAGTGAGGAAAGTCTAAGTGAAGTGTAGTCTGTATTTTCAACTTTAGTTGCTTATGTACTAGATAGAAAATGACGTCAAGGTTATGTGTGTGCATGTAGGTTTCCATTTGACATGAACATAAATGGACTACATGAAATGAGTATGGCATGGAGTCCAGATAAGTATTATGTTCATACTCTTATAAAGTTTTTTAAAATGATATGAAATGAAAAAGAAATGTTTCTCTCTACGATGCTTTAGGAAATGAAATTAAAGGATGTTTATGAAAAGTATGCTAAGTGTTTAAAGGTATATGTATGTATGGCCTTCCTTGGCAACCCCTGTTTGTGCACCCAAAGTATTAATTGTATACATGTGAATGAATGTTATACGTAGTACTTATTGTCTTTATTTTCCATGAAACGAAATGTTGAGGTTTATGCCTTATGCTTTTAATTGATGTTTTAAAGGACGCCAAGAACTGAGTTTTGAAGGATGCCTTGAAAGATGATGTTTAACCTTATGCTTTTAAACGATGTTTATGAAATGAATGAGAAAAAGACTGAAAGGAAATGAATGTTTTAATATATGGAAATACGTAACGACTATAACTGAATGAATGATAGTACCAAAAGAAAGGGGTAGATTGCAATGACGAGTAAGTAGTACTAGCGGTGCACCCAATGCTACCCCCTGACTGAAACGGATTCCCAACTTGTGGCCACAGGCTGAATCGAGGTCCAAAGGAAGACAACTAACCCTAACACACGAGGGGTAATAGTGTGTACCGGCCGAAGGAAAGTGATAAGAAAATGTATGTATGCTCTAGTCTTTAAGAAATAAAGGCACATGGTGGGAGAAAAGTTTTACGAAAAGAAAACCCTTTTAAGGAAAACCCCACCTCGTAATGTTTAAATGAATGTATGTCTTATGTATAATATGTATGGAATGATGAATGCATAACTAAAAACCTATGTTGGTATATTTTAACTGCATGAAATAATGCTTACTGAGTATTCGACTCATTTTAGTTTTTATGTATGTCCCTCCCACCTCACAGGGACAACATGAGGATGAAGCGTCAGGACAGACATCAGCTAAGAGAACAGTGACCGAAGCCTAGGCATTTTGTATAAAGTAAGAAAGAGTATTTTTGTAAAAGGCCTTTTATTTAACTTAATGATTGCCACTACAAAAACCCTCTCTAATATTTATAGAGTCGAATTTAGTTTTAAACTTAGGACCTTTCATATCGTGGGAAGGAAAGAGAATTTTTTTTAAAATGATTAGTAATTCCGGTCTCCTTTGCTTAAAAACTATTTTCTAAAGTCCCACTACAAGGATGGGTGTTACAATTTGGGATAGGATACTTATCTTTCACTGTGTCTTTATTGAGGGCATGATAATCCACGCATATTCTCCAACTTCCATCCGCCTTCCTGACCAAGAGGACAAGAGAAGAATAGGGGCTTTCACTGTGGTATTTCATTGAGCGATGATGGACTAAACCCGAGACAACTGTTGATGCTTGGACAAGAGATGAGATCATCAATTGTAATTGGAATAGCAATAGATTTAATGCTATCTTTATGACAGTTTCTCATGAGGAATTTAAGAGAATTTTCATGTGTGAAGTTGCCAAAGAAGCTTGGGATATCTTGGAAGTGACACATAAGGGAACTAAAATCGTAAAAAGTTCTAAATTGCATTTGCTAACCTTAAAGTTTAAGGAAATTAGAATGCTGGAAGATGAAAATTTTAATGAGTTTTATGCAAAACTTAACGATATTGTGAATTCTAGGTTCAATCTAGACAAGAAGATGGAAGATTCAAGAGTTGTGAGGAAGATCCTAAGATCTCTACCTGAAAGATTTCGCCCAAAGGTGAACGCCATTGAAGAAGGTAAGGATTTGGATGCTATTAAGGTTGAAGAACTGGTCGGCTCATTCCAAACATATAAGTTCTCTCTTCCTCAAACAAGAAAAGGTAAGTACATTGCTTTAAAAATTGTGGAAGAAGATCGAGGTGATTTTTCTGATGAAAAAAATCTGAACGATGAGAATATAGATCTCATTGCAAGGAAATCCAGAAGATTCTTATTTAACAACAAGAGAACAAATGGAAAGCACAAGAGAGGTATGAAATTTCTTGCTAAAAAGAGTGACTCTGAAAAATGGAACAAAGATAAATCTGAGCAAAAAGATAAAGTTAAGTACCATAAATGCTCAGGTTATGGTCATATAAGAATTGAGTGTCCAAACTTTAAAAGAACCAAATGAAAAGCTCTTAACGTCACACTTAGTGACTATTCTAATTCTATAAATTTTAGTTCATCATTTAAGGATGAAACTTCATTTATAGCCTTTTCTGCTATTGTCAGTGATCTGATGTTAATCTAACCAAATTTGAAAGTGATGATGATGATAGTGATTCAAAGGTTGCTCTAGTTGTGGCTGATCATGAGCTAAGTTTACAAGAAGCCTACAATGATCTATGTGAAGAGGTGGTCAAGTTGAAAAAACTAAATAAGAAGCTGTACAACAAGTTTACAGTCGTGGAGAATGAAAATAATAATTTGTCCAAGGCATTAAATATTTTTGAAGTTGAAGTGTCAAGGTTAAATGGTCAACGAGGTGTACTTGAGAAGGAATTGAAAAGATTCAAGAATGCAAATAAAAAAATGCAACTCAGAAACTTGACGAGATTTTGAGTTCTCAAAAATCTAGTTGTAATTGCACGGGTTTGGGGTACATGTCTTCCCAAGGTATAGAACTTAAAGCCTCATCATCCGCTGCCACTACATCGAAAGGTATCATTTTTGTTAAAGGAAAAAAATATATACAGGGAAAGAAAAGAATTTAGAAAATAAGGTTGATGAGTTGAGTCATCAAATAACCTCCATAAGCCTTAAACTTGGTGAACTAGCAGAATTTTATCTTCTCAATAAAGGAAAAAGTGTGCAAAGTGATATGGATAAGTCCAAACTTAAAGCAAAATGGGTGGTCAAAGAAGATAGTGAGTGGTACTTGCCAAGAAAGAAAGCCATTGGTATATGTAACATCAAGTGAGAGACACACTACACACTTGCATTAGTCTAGGACATGCATTTTTCATTTTTTTTTTCATTTTTTTCCTTTTTTCAGTCTAAATCATATTCTATTTTGTTTATGTTTTGTGTCTCAGTTTACTTTTTATTGTTGAGGAAAGTTCATACTTGGTGTGCCAAGCCTTGAGCACTTGGTCCTCACGCTTTCATTCTTTGAGCTGAAGCATCTCTCAATTTTGTGCTGTCAATTTTGAGTATATTAACCTTATGGTTCATCTTGACAAAGTCAAATTATAATGGATTGTGAGGAACTTACTTTCACATTTTTTATTTTTATGTTCCATAAATGTTTAAGAGGTGCTCACCATGCCTTAAATTGATTAATACTAGTTGAATCTAGTATTAAAAGCAAGAGATCTCCCCTTGCTAAACATAAATGGTTGATCCACATAGAAAAAGTCAGTGTTTAATCATTGCAGAAAAAGACAAACACCCTATACGGATTTGTCTCTTAAGTCCTTATAGAAAAAATTGTTGCTCTAATCATTGTGGGAAAAAAAAAGCAATAAAAATAGACATATCAAAGGGTTGTGCAAACTTGTGTTTGGAGGGGATACTCTTTCAAGTATCTAGGCCTTAGCATAAAATTTGACTTTTAAGGTGAGAGAAAATCTCTTGAGAGTATCTATGGAAAGAAAGAAATAATAAAAAAAGAGAAATGGAAAATATATATAGATGATTCATTGAAGTATTTTTACTTACATACTTACATACTCACATGAACTTTGATATTGATGAACTTATGAAGTATGAACAACCATTGTGATTGTTACAAATAAGAGAGTGCATTTTATTTTTTGGCTATGTAAGTGACACTATGCTTAGACTTGTGATGCACATAGGCATGTTCATTGACTCAATGATAAAAATAAAATAAACAAAAAAAAAAGGGAAAAGAATTTTCAAAAATAGTTGTTTTTTTCTTAATCTTTTATTTGAATAGTTTTTATTTTCGTTGGGTTATCTGGTCTATGTCAAGTTTTGTTTATTTTACCTTCTTGTGCATAAGCTTAGAACTGGTGGTTGTTTATTTGGGAGTGGGTCTCTATTTTAATGGCTTAAGTCCTAGTGGGACAATAAGATATGTACTCATGCACGGCACGGGAAGTCACTTAGTAACTTAAGTAATATAGCATGTGATAGACCCATATGACCCAAACCCCCAATACTCTCTCTCACTCACACTCACGGCACCATCACTCTTTGTGTGCCCGAGTTGAACCCCCTCTTCTCAATCCTATCGTATTTGAGTTCTTCGGGCTTAGTAATCACGCAGACTTCGTCGCCTACATGGTAAGTACCACAGACTCTTCCTTTATCTTACCTAGGGCTTAGTTATACATTGATTTTGGGATTTTCTTGTGGTGTGATTGTGAGATGCCAGCGTGGTATATTGGGTTTTAGATTGGATTTTGTTTATAGTTGGGTTGTCTATATTTGCTCTAGTACTGGGTATATCCTGATTTTCATGTATTAAGGAAGGTTTTTGTGTGGCTTACGATATTGTTCATCCCTGGTTTTCAAGTAGTGCCCACCAAGTGTTTGGTTTTTTGTCTCAACCAAGTTGCCTTACTCATTTGTTTATTGTTTGACATGCATTCATACTCATACATTAGGTTTATGGAAAATGCATGGTTAAGTTAAGATCAAAGGGAGTTTTGTAGTGTCAAATCAAGATCTTTCTTAGTGTCCTCATCTCGACACACATAGACTTAGTATTTATTCTTCTAATTTTGATGAGGAAGAGCTTTAAGCCTTGACAGATTTGTGACAAAAAGGGGGAGATGTAAGTTTGTTGCTAAAGGGGAGTTAAATGTCTTTTTTTGTGAAGGGTGAGTAAAAAGTGAGGGGGAGTAGCAACAGCAGAAGGCAGGGTTAAAATTTACGTTTGATATTTTAGTTCAGAAATTGTTTTGCTCATTTTGAGATATAATCTAGCTAAACAATGTCTTGATTTCTTACTTACTGAACATGGTTATTAATGATCACTAGAACAGAATTTTAGTAGGATTAGATTACGTCTAACCTTAGGTTTTGTTGAGACTAATTTCAATTAATGTTCTATGTGATTTCTTCTCATTACTGGATTAAGATTTTCTTCACGAGATCTTGGTCTGCTGGTTGTTTTTGTTTCAGGTACATACTACATTCATCAACTGAGTATTTTGTCACGAATTCGCCAAAAGGGGAGATTGTAAATATAAAAGTGGTTCACTAGGATTAGATGACTAGGACGTTAGAGATTTGTTTAAGTTGTTACATTGTAAGTTGGATGAATGCAAAACACTTTGATTTTATCTATAAACATTTGAAGTGTATCTAGAAGTTATTAGATAATATTTTGAATAAGTTAAGAGTGTAGGTATCCGAATTCTAAGGAATCTGAAATTATCCTGTGAAGAATTTGAATGGAAACTACATCTACTGCGAAGACTTAGCGCTAGGTGTCAACAGTCACGTCGGCAAAGTTTTTCGCAGCAGAGTCCTTTCGTCAGCAGAATCTTTCCGTGATTCAAATTCTTAACAGACTCAATCCGTCAGTAGAATCCAACTACAAATCAAATATTGGGCAGATTATTTAAATGAGGATTTCGGCTGAGGGAAGAGATCTTTTGATTAGTTATTTCTCAAAGCTTGGAGATTTGAGAGAGATCCAAGTGCTTGAGTGTGAGAATTCTTGCTAATGATTTTCTACTGCTTTTTTCTTTCTCTCTTTGAGTGCGTGCTTATTCTGTGTCGGAGTTGAAGTGATCGAGTTTAGCCACTGGAGTTCCAAGAGGGAAGTCAATAGTTTGAAGATCGCCAGAGGTTCTAGTTGCTACTGCGGTAGAAGACAAATAGGTCATTTATCTAGTCAAGTAAGAGAGTCAAGTAATTACAAATATTTGGTAATTGAGAATTACTTGTAATTAATTTTCGAATAAAAAGATTGACTTTTCTGGATCTAACTGCCTAGTAGGGTTTTACCTTTGAAGAATTCCTCAAAGGGTTTCTTTTCGTAACCAAAATTGGTATTTCGGACTTATTTATTCTATGTTATTGCTTAATTAATGAAATTAATTGCATGTTTGACGACTAACTAATTTGTTGAGTGAATTGACAAATATTTCCTTTACGATACAGGGGCATTTGGATAATTTCAATTCTCAAAGTTATTGACCATTTATTTCTCTTAGCTAACCCCTGAAATTTTGTAGGAAACCGAATTCAAGTCCAGGCCCTCAGCCATAAAAACGGAATTTTTAGCTAACCATAAAAAGATTTTTATGGTGTAGGCTGGACTTGAATTCGGGTTCCTTCAAAACTCCAGTGGTTAGCTAAGAGAAATAAATGGTCAATAACTTTGAGAAGGACAGACAGATGAAAGAAACGTCAAGTAGACTGTGCAAGTAGATATATGGTGCTCTCAAGCTTAACGAGAAAAACTACGACCGAGACCATTTCAAACCAGATATTCATGGAGCATACAATCATCTACTAGAAAAACATATAGTTTTGTTCGTCAAGGAATATATATATATTCACACTAAAAAGACTCAAAAAAGAAGCATGCCAATGCAGAGCCTGTCGTAGCTAATTGAATTTATGCCAGCTTCATGCATGCATGCTCGGTACTGGTCGGGATATATATATATATATATATATATATATATATATATATATACACGTACTAATCTGCAAATTAAAGCAATTATTTTTTTGTTTTATGGAAGATGAAGTTCGGAAAAGAATTCGAATCACAGATGGTGCAAGAATGGCAAAAAGCATACATGGACTACATGGGAAAAAGCATACATGGAGTACAACGGTCTCAAAACAGTCTTAATTTATTGACTAAGTACGTATGGGCTTTTGACTAATTGGAAAGGAAGGACTTAATTATTTGAGGAGGCTTAGGTACTAACTATATATGGAAGAAAATTTATTTGATGCAATAAGTAAGAGTATTAGCATTGGTGGACGTTTGTGTATAATTGTAGCCAAATTTGAGTTAAAAAGGACAATATTGATAAAGTGGCTTTAGCTAATTTCAATCAATTTTATCCAACATTAAATTAGGTACAAGGTTAGCTAAATTAGTTTTTTATTATTTTTTCATCCCACATTTGGAAAGCAAGGATATGACGGTGTTTGAAAAGCGCCGGCAATGGTTAAAATAAATGCTGGTAAATGAGTACCAGCATTTATTTATCGGCACAACCAAACGGCGGTATGGGGGGTCACTATTTACATGTTCCGGCATTTGCCCAAACACTAGGAATGGAAAAATCCATTACTTGAAGAAATTAACAACTTGTAGGGATGAATACCAATTCATGTTCTAGTTGCAATTTGACAGAAGAGATAAACATATAAAATAGTCTTTATAACATTTATTGTTACTTGCATCGATCCAATATTTCAAACAATATTAAATGTGTTGTAATAAATATGGTAAGATTTATTTTATGTAATTATATTCTTTCTCGTGTAGACCCTAAAACTTGAAAACACGTATAAAGATTCTTTTCGAGGGACAACTTGACATTCACAACAATTTCTCATAGCCCCAACGTATACGTCCGATCGACATGAAGGTCCCGGTCGCGACCTCAATTATCGGCGTTGGTTGAAAGAAACCGCGTATGGAGCCTCTATATATAACATTGAGTATGGATCCCATGTTCATAAGTATGTACCACTGCTACTACACCCACCTCTGCATGCGCGTGCACACACAGATATATATATATATATATATATATATAAATAATGTCTTGTATATGAGAATATCTATCCCACTATTTGACAAAGCAGTATCAAACCAACATGTCACCATTTTGTTCATAACTCATTTTAGAATCCAAGGGAACTTGTATCTTTTGTAGGAATGGATGGCATATGGAAATTTTGCATCATGGCGATCCAATTTTGAAACAATTGCATTAGCAAAGCATTTAACAGATTTCTGAAATTGTTTAAGAAAAACTTCAGGAATGGGGCCAAACTGGTGGCCACCATTTTAAGAACCATATGGGAAGTTTGCCTTTGAATTTCTTGTCAAATTAAAAAACCAGGAGTGACTCATATTTACAGTTTGAAACAACATTAACTTGGACCATGCATCAATGTAATCATAGTAATAATAAACAATTTTAGAGTTGGAAAGTCTTTTTGAAGTAAAGGGGTGAATATCATATTCTTCTTCTGTAATGCCCATCAAAATGTAAGCACTGTGATAAATAAATCTTAATTTATCAGTTTTATCATAAATAGGTTTAATAATAATGGATTCTGTTTGGAGCAGAATATAATACTTGAGATTTTTGGCATAACTCTCAAGGATCTAGTGAAAACCTGGAGGAAAATAGTTGGAAGCAATTTTGAAGGGAGCTGTATATATTGATCAATTAGATTCAATATAGAACAAATTTTGGGAAATTTTTTTTTTATGATATTCAGATTTTGAAGCAAGAAAATACTGAGTGGGTTTAACAGAAGAAATTGGTTTAGCATATGGGTCGTAAGGGGTAGTAATAGCAGAAGCAAATGAAGCAAGTTTAATAGTAGGGATACTCTCAAGGGTAGTAAACCTATTAGCAATTTCTAGTGGGGAAGCAGGCTCATTTTTAATGAGTTTGAGATCAGGAATTGTGGAGGTGTAACAATCTTTTTTCCTTTATCTTTCTTCTTACTCATGGTTGCTACAATAATTCACAAGTAAGAAAATTAGGAATAGAATTATCAAAATCTTTAATATATTCAATATCGAAGTAAAAAGCACTTAAAATAGCTTGCTATCAGGCAAAAATATGTTTTGATGCAATGTTTTCAACATCTTTTCTAAAACATATAGCACTTTTGCAATCAATATATAATTAGAATTTTTTGTTTAACAAATCATTTTGAAATTTTGAAATGCATAGTACTATAGATAAGATTTCTTTCTTAATAGTGCTATAATTAAATTGTGCACTATTCCAGACTCTGGAATGAATCGAACAATTTGTTCGGATGAGTCTGGTGAAACAATTTGTTTCAAAATGCCACCATAACCAATATTAGAGGCATTTGTTTCAACGATTTTAAAAAAACCAGAAGTAGGGATACCAAGACACGAAAGAGTCTTGACATGTGCCTTGATTTGTTTAACAAGAGTAGTATGAATTTTGGACCATGGAGGAAGATTGTTGTGTAGCCTTTCAAATAGAGGGCGACATTGTTTCCTCATATTTTGGTAGAATTCGGCAACATTGTTGAAAGAAGCAATGAATCTTTTGTAATTGAGTTTTATCAAGAATAACGTCAAGAAATTTGTTAGCAAATTTGATAGCCCTGTTGATGGGTCGGATTTTGCTTTCAGAAATATCATAACCAAGGAATCTGATCTTGGTTTGAAATAATTTAATCCTTTTAGCAGAAACAACAAGGCCATTCAATCTAATGATATATAGAAATGATTGTAAGTGTTTTTAGTGTTCATCAATAGATTTGGAAAATATGAGATCATCGTCAATATAAACAATGGTGAAATGGGTGAAAGGATTGAAGATGTCATTCATAATATTTTAGAATTAACTAGGGGCATTTTTAAGATAAAAAAAAATCACATTCCACTTGTAGTGGCTAAATGGGGTAGTAAAATAGTCTTATACCTATCTGACTCATTAATATAGATTTGTCAAAATCCTGACTTTAAGTCAAACTTGAAGAAGACAATTGCATCACATATCCTATGAATTAAGTCATTCTTGTTGGGGATAGGAAACCTAATCCACTCTAAAACTTTGTTTAAGGGTTTGTAGTTAATCACGAGGCGGGGTGTCTCTCTCTCAATTTCTGCATTTTTCTGGATATAAAAAGCAACATTTGTTTAGCAAGAAATCATTGATTTCATTTTTGCAAAATTTCAAAGTCTTACTATTCATTTGAATAGGTTGAGTTTTAGTTGGAATGTGTTTCTCACAAAAACTTTTAATATAAGGCAAAGAAATAATATGTTTCTTCTTATGCCAAAAAGCATTTGGAAAATCAGAACAAACATTATCAACCAGTTTTTTTTTTTTAATTAAAATCACTGATTTTTTTACTGAAACAAAGTATTAGAGAGTTGTTTTGAAATCTTTTTGAATTTGATTTCCTGTTGCAGGAAATTCAAATGAGTTTGTTTTTGCAGAAAGCAAAGATTTCAAATTTTTGTTAGTATCAATTTCAAATTTTGAAGCAAATTTAAACTTAACTTTTTTTTTTCAAAAGAATCAGTAGTAATTCCATCATTTTCAGAAATAAATGGATCTAAAGAAGAAATAAAAGGAATTTCTAATATGACTTTATCACTCATATTTTTAACAAGCACCAAAAGAATTTTAAAACAAACATTATCCTGGCAAACATGAGCTGTATTAAATTCATACTTGATCTTCATCTGAGATCCATTTGCCGAGAATAATCTCTCCATAGATTTCTCATAATATTTACTAGGAATTATCACTTTTTGGATACAATTTATATCTGATCCGAAGTCAATCATAGTGACCACAGAAAATTAGAATTCATAGCAAACAATAATAGAAACTCTAGAAAACTATTTAGGAGGAATAATATGATGAATTAAACAGATCTAATTTTTAGAAGATTTCTCTTCTTTTGGACTGGAATTAGAATTTGCTCATTATCATGAGAATGAACTTCTTGATCAAATTGCTTATCAATTTTTAAATACAATAATTCTTAGTTAAAAGAATCATTTTCAGATTTGAGATTATTAATCTCAGTTTTGAGTTCAATAATTTATTTTTTAATAATACCAACTTCACGTTGCAAATCAGTTGTAGAAATATATTTGGGTTTTCTCTTTTCAAATCTTCTCAAAGTTTCTTGAAAAATTATTTTTTATTTAGAAGTCTGAAGTTCTTGACGAACCATTTTCTTCTTGAGCTTTTGAATATATTTTTCTTTAAGCTCATGATTAGAACAAAAGATTTTATTGTTCTTCTGCTTTGGTTAAAACATTGATTGTTTTACCTAAAGATTTGCAACAAGAATCATTACAATCAACCTTAATATTGGAAGAATCAAATGATCCAGTTTCTGAGTGATATTCTGAATCACTAGAACTGAATTCATTAATGTCAGATGATGAGGAAGATTTTGTTTCTAAGAGGCAAAACAAATCTTCTTGATCATTGTCATTAATATTCAATTGGTTAAACTTGTTTTTGAATTTAATGGACTTTTTGGGACATTTGTTAGCAAAATGTCTAGATTTGCCGCAATTAAAACATCTTTCTTTTGAAGGGGTTTGAAAGGTCCTTTTCTTACTAAAAGGTTTTTTATTAGAAGGTTTTTTGTAAAAATCATCACGGTTCGTTCTCCTTTTCTCACCATGAGGTTTGGTAAATTTACTGAAATATTTTTGTTTTTGTCTAGATGGAATAATAGGAGGAAGGCCAAATTGTTCACAGAAATTCTCCATTTTATTTTTGGCTTTCTTACTATTCTTCATCTGTTGGCAAAACATTCTTTGATCATTACACATACTAATACCAAGTTTCTTAATTGTGCTGAATATATCACCATAGGTGTAATCATCATAATTAATGAGTCATGAGATATCAATAAGTTCATCCTTAACTTTGTGAGCAAATAAATGAGGTAATCATTCAATAAATTTTTCTTTCCAGTAAGGCTTATGACTATCATCCCTAAGCATTACTCTAAACATGAAAACATCTTGATATCATCTATAATCAGACATTTGATGACATCTCAATTTATTCAAATAATCACTAATACGATTAGTAATGTTGGAGGGAGTTCAAACAAAATGTTTAACAATAGTGTAAATCAAAGTATTAACATTATCAGGAATTCTCATTCCTATGGTTTAATAAAAAATCGGCAACCCTTCATTATTATGCTTGATAACATTTTGAATGGTTTTCCTTGATTCTGCTGTGAGATGTTTATCCCACCAGTGTCGAAGCATACCAGAAACTTCGGTAGTTAAAATAGCAATAATCTCAAGTTGTCTGAGATTTTGTTAATATAAGCACCATAGACATTTTACTCATGGTATTGAGATTTTCTTGTTCAGATAATCTGTCAATATTCCATTCATAAATTTTGTCAGCAAAATGAGAGGATTGGGTTTGAAACATTCTTTCTTCAAACTGTAAATCAGGAGGTGTTGGTCTGAGATACCAGTTCTTCGTCAAACTCATCGGTTTGGGTCATTTTGAAGAAAATCTGGCGATTTCAGGTTTTAAATCAATATCTTGAAAATTCTTTTCAAGTAAAGCTATATCTTTAATAGTAGATAAATCACTGTTAAATGATTCTTCAGTGGTTTTAATAATAACAACTTCTCTGTTATTGCTATTGAAAGCACTGGTAGAGGGTTGTTCTTTCTTAATATCCGCAAGCATTTGATTGATTTTATCAAGAGTATTGGCCTGCTTTTTGAAATTAAGTTTTGGCCTACCTTTGATAGTATAATAAGTAGAAGTAACTTGAGAGGCAGTAAAAACACCTTTCAGTTTTAAATCAAGGTTAATAGGATTGGCTGTTTTAAGAGAATCTTTTAGAAATTTTTTGAGATTTTGGTATCTTCTTTCTAGATTTTCCAAGATAGAACCAAGAATAGAGGATCTAGTTCCAACGAAAGAATTTATTCTTTCATTGTTTACTAGAGGTTGGTCAATACTGATTTTAGCAGTGTCATCCAAATATTGTTGAATATAATCAAGATTGAGTTCATCAGTTGAAGCTCTAATAGGAGGAATTTCATGTTCCAAAGTTCATTTATTGGGAAGAGAAATATTTTTCCAATAAATCATTTTTTGAACTTGAATATTAGCATTAGGAGTAGAACTATGGATTAACAAAATTTTATTTCCTGAAGTATTCAAAATAGCTTTAGGATTCAAATTAGTTTCTAAAATCCTATAATAAATACGGTAAACAATGACAAGAAATTTGTTACCTTCTTCCATTTCATAGAAATTAAAATATTTAAAGTCAAGGCTTTCAAAATATTAAGATCAAACCAAGCTCATCATATATATATATATATATATATATATACTAGGAAAGGACAACATGCTTTGCACGTGTGTCCAGTTTAATTTTATATAATTTTTTATTTTCTAAACAAATAAATTACTTTAAAAAGTAGAAATAATGAATTATAGAGAAAAAAATTCAGTCCATCATATACTATACTATACAGTAACGTGTGATTTCTCATTTTCACCTTTCAATTTAAACATATATATTTATATTTAAATATGTGTGTTTACACATCAAGAAAAAAAAATCACATATTGGTGTGTAGTGTAGAAATGATGAATAACATTTCTTTAAAAAAAATCATTTTAAATATAATATTTTTATTTTAAATCTAGCCGATAATTTTTAAATTGAGTCAAGTATTCTAAAATCTTCTAAATATTTTACCAAAATCATTTTAAATGAGGTATTTGAAGCGCCAAGTTCTCTTTTTTTCACATGTGAAGAACAAAAGTCTAAACCTAGTTTCTATCCAACCTTTTCACTTCGATACAAAAACACCCTCTAAAAAGCTGCGATCAGGGTGGTCGTTCTTATTTTGTTATCTTATACAAACAAGTGCATTGCATATGTGCCCAATTGAAAAAATATGAGAAATAGGCTACCTGTCAATCTACAATAAATAACAAAATGATAATTTAAATTCATATAATTTTTTTATTTTAAATATCAATGGACTGAATTTCATTTATATTTTAAGATTTTATTCTTGATCATAATAAACATCACATATGTTATGTGCAAAATATTGATAACTATAACATAGAAATTATAATAATGTGTTAAGTTTAAACTTAGAAAGCACATTACTAAGTGTTAAATAATTTAATTATATAATTATAATATAAATTTTCATCAGTTATAACTACAAAAAATATTTTGAACAAATTGTAATACATTACAAATTTTAAAAGTTAAATTTGGATTAGTTATTAAAGTACAAATTAAAGGAAAAAAAAATAGTGGAAAGAAATTAAATTTATTTTTTTAGATTTTATTTTGAATAAACTCGATCTTTATTCATAAATATGTAAAAGAAAAATTTCAACATTATATGAATTTTCAGGTAAGGAACAAATTAAAAATCTTCTAATATATATTAACATATTCTAGACCATATTATCTTAAATTACTTCAAAAGTTTTCATAACCCTTTTTTAATATTACTAAAACAGAAGCTCTATAAGAAATAATAATAATGAAAAACATTAATTTATTTAATATTTTTACACTTGGCTAAATAATAACATTTTCACACTTTACATTTTAAAAAAATTAAACAAACTATAGTACATTAGAAACTGTAGATCTACGTCAAATAGTGTAATTAATTTCAAATTAATTAATAAACTATTCAATTTATCCGGAAATGGAAAAAAATATTTAAGTTTATTTCCTAATAAATTAGTAAACAAAAATCATTAATAAAAGGGAAAAATTAGATTTATACTAAAATGTAACAATTTAATTCGATATTTACAATTTTACATCATTAAAAATTAAAGGAAATAAAATGATGCACAATATTAAAGTTTAATTTTCAAGATTTTGGTTTTTTATTAAAATTTTAAGAAGAGTTGGTATCAATTTGGAAATAAAAAATACTATAATCCAATTGTAAAGCTTAAACCGATTTGTAACATCACTCATTTTTCACATCTAAAGCTTAAGAGCAGTGCTACACCCTCCGAGACGGGTTCCCCCTCATTTTTTTATTCAATTCATTTTTTATTTACTCATTTGAGACGGATTCCGACTCGGTCTCAAATGTGCTTCTAAGTGTAGAAGTGTCAAGTTGTATCAAGGATAAGTCCATGATCGTATTCCACAGGGACAAAGGATTATCAAAGCATATGTGAGATTTTATGGTAAAAATTATCTTGACTAAAAGAGATGAAAAGTAAAAAAAAAATGCAATGTGCAAAAATTGAATTAAACTTGTAAGAAATAATAAAACAAACACTTGAGATACAATTTTCGCCCATTTCTGATTTGAAGTTGAATTTACCTCTAGTTTCATTTTCTCTCAACCATTTTCTCATTCCAAGAGCTTATGATCGGTTAATTAAACAATAAGCACATTTTTTAATATAATCAAGGTACTTGACAGATTGTATAACAAATGTAAAGTGAAAGAAAACCATCAAAATCTTGTTACGAGTTCAAGCATCAATCGTGCCTTTACGTCTACGACTGATCAAGTTCACGTACATAGAATTTTAATTCTTTCTATAGGCAAAATGAAATACAATCCATCAATTTAATCACTTAAAATTCTATAATCTTGAAGTAAATCCAACCCCAAATAGTCATGAGTTACTTATGGAATCCCAAGCTTAAAATCTAGCCTATCATTTCTAAATTAGAAAAATGCACAAAAATAATGAACCCTAACATTTAAAATTACTGTATAAATAAAATTACAGAAAAAAAGATAACAATGCTCAATAATAACATGTACTGAAAAGAGAAATGAAAATAACTAAAGAATAATAAATCGCCGTCCGAAACCAACAGGAAGAAGAAATAAATTGCCAAAACTCTCAAAAAGTATCCAAACAAAAATGAATATAAAACTGCCGACTGAAAGGACCAAAAATCTGCTACCGAAACAATAAAAAAAATAATCCAGAAGAAGAATAAACTGCTGTACGAACGAAAAGCAAGAGAACATAAAAACCAAAAAAGTAAAAATAATGGAATAAAATGTCGGCTGAAAAATTAACTAGTAAAACCCAACCAAAAGAATAAAATATATATATGCCAAGGCAAAGTAAATTGCTGAATCCCTTTCTTTCTTTCTTTTTTTTTTTCTTTTTCTGCCTTGCGTCAACTGCTCCTCGAGGCCACGTACGTGAATTCGTGCGTGAGTGCGCTGCTCCTCGTGTATCCTGCCGTCTATCCAATTGTGAACTGCTACGAGGCTCCGTGCGTGAGTGTTGAGGCCGAACTGCTCCTTCATTTCACATTTTAAAAATGCCCTACATCAATTTCTTTCTAAAAATATCCCTGCAAAAATTAAGATTTAAATATTCACAATGAGGGATAAAATTAAAATATAAATTCTGATGTGATTTTACAAATTGTAAATCATTTTAAGTGCAAAATATCAGAATTTATCAATAAGTCAAGTATTGAAAATAATTACATAATTAAATGCTTAATTCATTTTTAAATAAACAATTTAATTACTTTAGCAACTTAATTATACAATTTTGACACTTTATCATCAGTATCCAAATTTCTTCAACGTTTTAGCATGAATAAAATTATTAATATAATTATGAGCACAAATCTTAAATGCTTCGAGTACAAATCTTAAATTTGGCTACTTAATTCGAGCAACCAACAAACTATGCAGGACGACGTGACATTGCTACAATTTCTCGTAGCCCCAACGCATACGTCCGATCGACATTAAGGTCACGATCGCGACCTCAATTACCGGCGTTGGTTGAGTATGGATCCCATGTAATTTATAAGTACGTACCACTACTACCACACCCACCCCTGCATGCGTGTGTATATATATATGCCATAAGTAGGTTTAATTATATGTTATAATTAAACCTAATTATATGTTGTAATAGAACGTGAATACTATCATGTCAATGTCATAGCGTGTGTGTATATATATATATATATATATATATATATATATATATATATATATATATATATATATATTTATACGCACCTCATGTATCATTGTGATAAGCATGCATGTGTGATTTACTAGCTAAAATGGTATATCTTTGACTAAATTCATTTGCGGCATGCATATATCAAAGATGGATATGTTGCTTTCATGTTCGACATATATGCATGGTGACAAGGAATTATTTTGTTTGATATTGCATATGTATGAATAATTGTAGGTGCTCAATCCGTTAGAATAACTTTCATAAACAACTGTCCCAATACCATCTGGTCAGGAACCCTAACTGTTGATCAGAAATCTCAACTATCAACAATCGGGTTTGTGTTAGCATCCAAAGCATTCACATCACTAGATGTCCAAGCTCCATGGAAAGGCCCTTTTTGGGCACGAACTGGTTGCTCCATGGATGCCTCAAGAAGGTTCTCTTGTGCTACTGTGGGCAGAATGCGCCTTCGGAAAGGTTGCATGCATGGCAATGGTGCGCTCCCGCTGGCATCTTTGGTGGAAATAAACATAGTAGGGAAAGGTGGGCAAGACTTTTGCGATGCCAGCCTCGTCAATGGCTTCAATCTGCCTATTCAGTGAGCATAGTAGGTGGGAGTGATGATTGCCAGGCCACAAGCTGCCCAACCAATGTGAACGTAGCTTGCCCAACTGAGCTGCAAGTGAAAGCCGTAGATGTGGGTGTAATCGCATGCAAGAGCGCATGCATAGCACTCCATCAGCCACAATAATGCTGCACTGACGGTTTCAATACCCCAGCAACATGTCCTCCCACAAACTATTCAATGATCTTTCAGAACCAATGCCCTCAAGCCTATAGCTATGCTTATGATGATGTGAATAGCACCTGTACCTGCTCCGCTGTATCTGATTATGTTATCACTTTCTGCCCTTAAACTTGATTAAGAATTATGCATATATAATGCATGTATTCCCAGCTTCTCTTTTAAATAATTATAATAATAATCCACGTACTCAGTGTAACAAATAATAATGAATTACTACATATAGAAAATTAAAAAATAAATGCACAAACTATATAAATTTCTGGTGCTTTACTGTATGCAGCCACTCTATCTTCACATGCGGCTATATATTCATTCATGGAAGGGTACATGATACTACTCTGATCTTGTGATAATATGCCATCAGAAGCTGCTTTTTTGAATTGATCAAAATTATCCCATAACAGGTTTCTATCATTTTTACGTTTGATGGTTCACGTGCAATATTTATATTTAATCCAACAAAAGTACCGGCTTCCAAAGTTTACTAAATGACTCACTCAAGATTGTTTCTTTACTTACATTTGTGAGCTAGCAAAGATGCGCCCCCATTATGACCATGGTCTATTAATTCCATGCACACTAACACAAATGGTTGGTAATTCAATCATCAATAGAGATTATTCTAAGGAAAAATTACTGTGTTAGTTCCTGTGGTTTTACTTTCTCAGAATTGGCACATTTGTTTTAAAAAGTTTGGAATAGTTATGGCTAAGTTTTAAATTAGTCCTTTCGGCCGGACTTCGTCATTGTTTTCCTGACATGTCTGTTGAATGTCACGTCGGTATCAGTAAGAAGACCCCTTATGGAATAGTATCATGTACAGTTAACATTTAAAAGGTTAAAAAAATGCAAAGTCATGACCATGCATGAATAGCTAAAAGATAAATAAATAAAGGACCACGTCAGCTTCAGCTTTCTTGATCAGGAGACTAACCGTAAAACTAATTTGAATCTTGACCATAATTATAAGTAGTTGTTCTAATTAAATTTTTAAGGCAGACACAATAATACAACTAGTCTTTTGTGATAGAAGAAACTATCATAAAAAATAATCAAAATGTCACTAAAGGCATTTGGTGACGGTTTGAAACCGTCACCTAATGTGCGTCACAGAAAATATTTAGTGACGTTTTACAGTTGAACCGTCCCGAAAAATATTTTTAGTGACGGTTAGAGGTGTTCCGTTCGGAGGAACGTTCAAACGTTCTCTTTTTTGTGAAGGTTGATAACTGTCACAGTAAATAACGTTGGGACTTAAATTTTTATGTCCGAACGTCAACTCGAGCAATTGACATTCGAATGACAGAATTTAATGTTTGTTGATTATTGTTTGAATGTATCATATTTACTTTTGGACGTTTATACGTCCGAACATTAAAATACATTCCAACATTCAAACGTGAAATAATGTTCGAACGTTTTTGGTTTACATTCTAATGTTCAGATCAGAAATACTAATTTCATAAAATTAAAAAATATACCAATTGTATCATATTACACACCATAAATATTCTACAACTAACAATGTCTTATAAATTTTTAAAATTAGATACTAAAAGTTATATACAAGAATAAAATTGAGAAAATTCATTTCCTTTTTCCTCGCCCACCCTGTTGTTGTTGCAATGACATAACACGCTCCATTTGAATCATTATCTCCCGCTGCACTTGCTCTTGGACTTCACTGCGAATTCTTTCCTCCTGGTCTCTCTGTTGGTCTTGCAAATGAGACCGCCACTCTAAGAGGGACTCTAACTCTTGCTGTCTCGACCTCATATACTCATTCTCACGTTATACAGCTTCTAAATCTTTGGTAAGACTATTAATTTGTAAAGGTGAAGAGGATGAGGAGGATAAACTAGAATGCTTAAAAACTCGTCCTAAACCTATTGTCATACTAGAGTTGGGCCCTAACACTTGCATGAATATGTCTATATCACTCTGAGAGGATTCCCTAGAGGCTGACTGCATCTCCATCATTTTTTCCTGCAATGTAAAAAAAAACACACAATAAGTAACGTATTAAAAGAAATATAAATAAAAAATAAATTATTTACATGTTGAATAATTTATTTAATAAAAGTAGCAATGCTTACATAATTATATGTAGCGGCATGATCCATCTATTCACTACGCTCATTAGTGTGAGCAGCAGCATAGACAAGAATTAGGGAAAGTTTTCAGGATCATCACGTTTCTAACAAAGTGACATTAGCAATTTTAAAAAGATAATATTAGTACTTAAATAAAAAAATATAAAAAAAATAAATGAATTCTATAATTTATTAATTACCATTTTATCAGTAAGACGGTGGAATGAACTTAAGTGCTACAAAATTAATTAAGAATGTTAATTGTAATATATATGCAAATAATATATAGCTTAAATATAAATGTAAATAATCATTAGATATAAATCTAAAATATCTGATAATCTGAACTTGCGAAAAGATCACAATATTTTCTCCAATTGTCTAACTTCATCTGCTGGAAAGGAGATTACACAGCTTCTTTCAATATCTCAAACTTCTTGAAATGGTCATGACATCGTCCTTTGTGACACCGAAATAGTGTAGCCATCAACCCATTCACAGTTCTCAAATCCTCGCTACGGCCATAGTCGAGGTCAAATTCATCCTAATAAGTGAATTACGTCAAAAATATATTATACTAATCTAGTATACAAAAAATGTATTCTCAATGTAAACTCACCAACACACGACTCCGAATGTGCTCCTTAATCTCAAGCGGAACATCTAGCCATGATCGCACATAAAATAGAGCATAAGCTCGGACTACTGTACCAATATAGGAGGAAAGCACTGCTACACTATCATCTACTCCTCCAGTGGAATTATAAGGAATGGTGACCTTGAGTTTTCAGTGCCTTCGGCATTTCTCAAAAGAAATACCACATGTATAACCACGACCGCGACGAGCAGATGCATCAACTATTAGATAATAATATAATTATAGTTATATAGTTATTAAGATAAAAGTATTGATATTCTTTTAACTATCAACAATATTTTCTTACTTGAGGCATGATTAATATGATAAAGAAAATTAATTAGAAGAAATTATGAAAAGTTTAATATTCCATAGTCACCTATATGATTTCTATATTTATACTTTTATTCTTCGTCTTCGGATGCATTTTTCATGCTTGTTTCAGAACCTCCCTCAATAACATCTTCGTTGTCGTCATCAACCTCTTCTCCGTCCTCTTTATCCACTTCCTCACTGGATTCTTCTTCGTCTTCTTCTTCTTCTTCTTCTTCTTCTTCTTCTTCTTCTTCTTCTTCTTCCTCACTTACTTGAATTGAATGATTATTTAATACAGACGGGTTGAGAAAGACTGGTGGGACGTCATCTCTACACAAGGGGAGCAACTCGAGTGCACCAAGGTCAACAAACAAGTTAATACCCTCTCCATCTTCTTGGTAGGCCTCTACTATCGGAATGTCATCTTCATTTTCACTATTCTCGTAATCCGCACTTGTTCCAGCTTCATATATATTTAGAGTGACAGATTTTTGTACTACACGTCGAGTTATCTCTCCACTATCTTCATCAGTGCTTTTCATTGGATCAATCAAGTAATAGACTTGGGTAGCTTGACAAGCCAATACGAATGGATCATCTTCATACCATTTAGATGCAGTATTGACACTCGTAAAGTGATTATCCCTATGTATCGAACGTCGACCACCGCCTACGTCCGACCAATTACATTTAAAGACATATGTTACAGACCCACCGGGATGTTTCAATCCGATAATATCACGTACGACACCATAATAGTCAATATCATTTGATCCATGACTCCCCTTGACCAACACACCACAGTTTTGAGTTTTTCTATTACATTCATGGTCCAGAGTATGGACTCTGTAACCTCTAACCATGCATGTAGTGTATCGAAGTGCTCTATTAAAGGGACGACAGACCAATGTATACAATTTAGGAGAAACTGATCCGGGATCATGAGCACGCTGTTCCAAAATCTATCAATTAAAATAATATATACGTATTAAAAGTTAGCTAGAGTTAAAAGTTTAAAAATCTAACATATATGTAATTTTAGTTCATACACGTTGTTCAACCCATTCAGGAAATTCTTGCTCGTGTCTTGCCTCTATATTCTCTACGCCTTCCATCCTAAGTTTGTCCATTTGCTCACTGTATATAAGTGCAAAAAAATATTATTTTGAGCACAAAAGTTATAATTAAACTTTTTTAAATAGAATTTTTCGAAGCATGCAACAATATACCTAAGATAGTCATCAATCTCCCGGCAATTATTTAACACGTACCAACGAACTTTACCCAACTCTCCATCAATTAAATCATGACCCGTTTGTGTACCCAACGGTCGTACATTCTGGAAAAACACTGATGACTCACAAGGAGGCGGAGCAGCAAGATCAACATTTCTCTTTTGACGAGTAAATCGTGTCTCAACACCACAAATATATCTAGAGCAAAATGTTAACCATTCATCATGTATATAGGCCTCTAATATTGAACCCTCAGCTCTGGTTTTATTTCCAACAGTGCGCTTTAGTCTACCCAAATATCTTTCAACTGGATACATCTAACCGAACTACACTGGTCCACCCAACAATACCTCTCGGGGTAAGTGTATTGCTAAATGAACCATAACATCAAAAAATGATGGTGGAAAGATCTGCTCAAATTTATAGAGTATAGTAGCAATGTTTTCTTCCATCTTCTGCAACATATCTCGATTTACTACTCGAGCGCACAAATCCCTAAAAAACATACATAGTTTAGTTATGGCGACACGTACATTAGATGTCAGCTTTCCACGAATTCCCACCGGTAATAACTTCTACAAAAATACGTGACAGTCATGACTTTCCAATCCATTAATTTTCCAGTCAACAGGGCTGACGCATCTACCAATATTTGAAACATAACCATCTGGCAACTTCACACCTTGCAACCATTTGCAAAAATCCATCATCTCCTCTCTTATCATCGTAAAACATGTATGCGGCATGACCACCCTTTTACCTTCTACTCGCAAATGTAGATTATGTTTAATTCTCATTCTCTTAAGATTTTTCCTCGTCTTGATCATGTCCTTTCTCTTTTTATTAATGCTCATCAATCTACCCAGTATATTATCACAGATATTCTTCTCTATATATGCATTACATCCAAACTATGTCGCAACATGCAGGACGACCAATATGGTAAGTAAAAAAAAATACTACGTGTTTTCCAATTCAATTATGCGACGCCTCGTTTTCTCTTATTCTTACCCCAACTTTTGTCAAAATTGTTTGCTCTAACATGTACCAGTTGTTTAACTATCTCTTCTCTAGATAACTCACTTGATGTAATTATGACCTCTACTCTCCCATCAAATTTAGCGCATTCTCTTCTCCATGCATGATTTGCTGGTAGAAAATGTCGATGACCCATGAAACACAACTTTTAAGAATATGTTAACCACTTACTAGCAGTTTCTTTATTATACATCGGATACGCTAACTTCCCTTTAGTACTCCAACTGGAAATATTCTCATATGCCGGAAAGTCATTTATGGTCCACATTACTGCAGCATGCATCTGAAAAGATGTCAACGTGGATGGATCATAAGTTTTGATGTTTGTTTCCCATAACTCTTTCAACTTTTCAGTCAACAGAGGCATGAATAAGTTAATGTCATTCCTAGGTGATCTCGGACTGGAAATAAGTAAAGTTAACAAAAAGTTAGGTGCCTTCATGCACCTCCATGGCGGAAGATTGTACGGAATCAACACTACGGGCCAAGTGCTATAACTTGTACTCATATTCCCAAAAGGTTGAATTCATCTATTGTGAGTCCCAGGCGCACGTTCCGAGCTTCTGTCCCAAACTCTGGGTATTGATCATCAAAAGATCGCCATGCAAGTGAGTCAGCTGGGTGCCTCATGTATGCGTCATCCTTAACTCTTTTCTTCTCGTGCCACCTCATATCAGCAGCTGTTTTATTACACATATATAGTCTTTGAAACCTAGGTCTCAAGGAAAAATATCGTAACACCTTAACTGGCACATTTTTCTTAACCTTCTACTCCAACTCTCCGCATATAGGACATGCTTGTTTCCCCTCATTCTCCTTCTAGAAAAAAATACAATCATTCTTGCATGCATGTATTGTCTTGATCTCAAACCCTAATCTCTTTCTCAACTGTTTTGCTTCATAAAGGTTCTTTGGCAATGCAGATCCATCGGGAAGCACCTCGTTAAATAAGTCCAATACCATATTTATTGCTTTCGTCAACATCCCACACGATGAAGCAACCGCACAATAAACGACATTTTGGAATGTTTTGTACAACTTGGATAAAGTTCACGCTTTGTGTCTTCCCACATTGTAGCAAAATTTTCAGAATCAGTCTCTCGACCACTTGAGGCATTGTCGTCTACATCATCCATAAACGTCCCAGCTCCAATGTCACCCAACATCTCCTCCATCTCATCCCGCTCATAATCATCATTCATTTCTTGTAAATTATCATTTTGACAAAACAATGCATCCGCTGACTGTACATACGGCTCACCATGCAGTACCCATCGGGTATACCCCAGGTAATTTGTTAATATACTTAATTATCATTTCAAGTTATTATATTTAGTATTCCTACAACAATGTTCCTAAACTTATTAATTTTTCAATAAACACCATAAACTCACAAAATATTCACAAAATTCATAAGCAATAATCATAATATTCCCACAACAATATTTCTAAACATATTAATTCATCAATAAACACCATAAACTCACCAAACATAAATGTACTTAATAAAAAATAATCACAATATTTCAAATCCATATCATAACATTTTCACAATATTCCAACAATAAAATTATCTAAATATAACAATATTCTTATAATAATATTTATAAACATATTAATTCATCAATAAACACCACAAACTCATCAAACATAAATATACTTAATAAACAATAAACTTAGTTATTTCAACAACATATCACAATATTTTCACAATATTCCCACAATAAAATTATTTAAACATAACAATATTCCTACAACAATGTTTCTAAACATATTAATTCTTCATTAAACACTATAAACTCACAAAATATTCACAAAATTTATAAACATATATAACTAAAGTTTAGAAATATACCTAACACTTTTTAATATCCTCTTACAAATGATAAGTTTTCAATTTGCCAAAACAACTACCTCCTTAAAAAAACAACAATACTAACTTGTTAGAGACATATATATATAAAAGACGAGAGAAATATCATGAAATTCCAAATAATGAAAAAAATAATTTTTCCTTACCAAAATAGTTTCAAAATCCTAACCCTCAATAATCACTCTCTCTCACAATAACATTCTCTCTCACTCTAACCCTCTGTCACTCTACTCTCTCTCACTCTAACCCTCTATAATAGTACTCTCTCTCTCTAACCCTCTCTCACTCGAGCTCTTTTTCTCTTTCTAACCCTCTCACAATAACACTCTCTCTTACTCTCACTTGAACTCTCTCTTTCTCTCTTTAACCCACTGCACTATCACCCTTTCTCTCTATTTCGCGTAAGGGGGAAGCAGAAATGACTCTGCTTCCTCCCGTGCATGTTTTCATGTTAAAAACATTTCATTATCAATTAATGTTTGTTTAATTTTTACATTCGAACGCTACTTTTAACCGGTCAAATTTTCACCATTCACATTCAAACGTTAAGCTTAAACATTTGAACTTGAATGCTCAGAGCAAAAGACGATAATTGAGTGGAAAATTTCCCTCCAACAATTTTTCGTACATTCAAATGTATAGGTTTTAATGTCCGAATGATACAATTGAGCGGAAAATTTTCCGCCAACAATTTTCTTACATTCGAACGTACATAATTCATGTTAGAATGTGAATATAACTAGATTATTAGTAGTTAGAAATAAAAAATAATCTAGTATATATATATAAATATAGTATATATATTTATTAATTATAACATATTCATAATTACTATTATATATTATAGTTACATAATATATTATATACACTATGATAGCATAATACTTTAAATAAAAATATAATATATAGTCATAGACATTTGGCTATAATTAATAAAACTAACAACAACCTATATATATAGTATATATATATATATTATATATAAGTACATACATTATATATAGTGTATTATATTATATATATAAGTACATACACTATATACATACTATGATAGTATAATACTTTAAATGGAAACATAATATATAGTCATAGATATTTAGATATAATTAATAAAACTAACAACAACATCTATATATAGTATATATATATATATATATATATATTATATATAAGTACATACATTATATATATACACTATGACAACATAATACTTTAAATGGAAGCATAATATATAGTAATAGACATTTGGCTATATATATAGTGTATTATATTATATATATATATACAACATAAATATAATAGACAAAAAATGTAGATAATTCTCATAATAAAGAACAAGGAGATTGTTCAACAATAGTTATTAAAAATAAAACAGACAATTTCATTAATATCCTTGATAGAATTAGAAAGACGAGTCTCTAGGCTACTTATCAATTGAACAAAGATTACATAAAGTATTTCACAATAACATATACTAAACTTATATTATAATATAACATTAGATATAGTATACTATATGTTATAGTATAAATTATAATATATAACATATATTAATGAAATAATATATTATTAATATATTTTGAAATATCAATGAAGAAATGGTTGAACAATCATTTAGTATGTTCGAACGTCTTATTTCTCACGTTCAAACGTTTCATTCCACGTTGGAACGTTATAATAACTTTTGAACGTTATATTTATCACATTTGAACATTTCCTTAAACGTTGGAACGTTACTAGGAATAACGTTTGAACGTAAAATGTATATAAGTCTAAAACTGAATGCCCAAAACGTCATTTTCTTCGTTTTCTCCTAACCTCGTTTGCACACCGCCACTCCTCCGTTGCCACCACCGTTAAATTTCGCCACAACCGTCACTAAAATGAAGCATTAGATGTATTTTATACATAGATTTAGGATGAGTTTTGTTTAAAAATGAAACCCATGGTGGCCGGATTTTCAACTCTATTTTTCGGCCACTACGGGTTGCCATTGGCCAAAAAGTCACAGTAGAAAAATTTATTGAAGTGTATACTTCATTTCTATGGTGGCATTTCTGCATTTAGTTGGTATGTATGATGATTTTGGAGCTTTTGAGAATGGCTAAGTCAACTCAGCCATCCTGTTTCGCTATGTTCAGATGTATATTTTATACGTTTAGACGCTACAACATTTACTTCTGAACATATAATTTAACATTCGAACGTAATTCTTTTAAATTTATTTATCCCTTCAACAATTTGGCGTTTATCCTTTAAGTTTGAACGAAATGTTATTACGTGTGAACGTAAAATATATACGTCCATACGTTTTATTGGAGCGTTCAAACGTATGTTCCTCTATGTTCAAATGTTTAGTCAGAGCATTTTAAAATTATAAGAAAAGATGCATCAATAGTACTCAATTTTTTTTTCTATTTTCAGGATATGGCTCATCCCTTGCATACCAGGAAACGAGGGAGGGAATGAGCTACTCAGGACACTGCTCGGATCAGGGCTCCTACTGTTATGGTCGAGTGAGCGACCCTGATCAACGAGTTCGACGAGCTCAGATGGGAGTAGATGAACTTGAGAGATGTATTCCTCAGTAGAGGCTGGGGAAATATCTGCACATTGAGGGGAAGGTATACCCTTCTATGATTCAGGAATTCTATATGGGGATGTGTGACATGCCTCAGGACACATCCTCTCACACCGTGACCGTACGCGACTTGATGTTTGAGATTTCACCCGATGCATTGCTGAGCACCTCGGGATTCATCGAGGAGTTCAGACATCGACTGAGGCTGACTCTTTAGCCTTGCTTCGTACATCTACATCTGCTCACGGCAGATTCGATGCAGATGTAGGCACTTCTGCATCATCTACTGGTCCATTTGATCCATCATCAGTCAGAGATGCAGACAGGTTAGAGGCTGAGGGTGCTAGCCCTGAGGCTAGGGATGATGACCGAGAGGAGGATTTCTACATCCTCACCGGGAGAGACCGCATGCAGATCAAAAGGCCAAACTCTTTCCACCAAAACCATCTGCTACCGTTCTTCTGCATATTGCATTTTATTGTTGCAACAAACATAGATCCTGTGGCACATAAGACCACATTTAGTTGGCTTTGGGCACAGTTTTTTAGACGAACGACACGTGGAGATCCCATAGATTTGCCATAGCACATATGTGAGAGGATCCGTTACGAGGCGAGTATCGTCTCCACGAACAACCTCTCATACGGTGTCTTGATCAGCCGGCTATTACTTGCTCGGAGAGTGCAAACCCAGCCTGAGGAGCGGGTCAAAGATCATATGAGTGCTCTTGACATGACTACGCATCGATGTAGCATTGGACAAGCGAAGGGACGTCAGCCACCCCCTGTACAGGATCTAGTTCCTTCGACGTAGCCCAATCCTAGTGTGGGGAGTAGTGGTCAACAGCTGGCGAGTACATCTGCGCGAGATGCGTAGCCTGCTTGGGTTGATGCAGTGATCTCACAGCTAACTGCACATATCGATCGTAAGATCGATCAATCGCTCAGGACTGTAGAGGCGTCTGTCGTTGAGATAGCCCACCGTGTAGGTATCCTCAACGACAAGATTGATACCTTGACTGAGGAGATACGGGCTCTGAATTTCCTGGACAACGCCATCATCTGAGTGTTATTTACGTACTTTTATCATATTTTATATTTTGCTTTTAATATTTGTAGGGAACAATATTATTTAATATATCTATGATTTTTTAATTTCAATTCTCAATCTTCCTTAATGTTATATTTTTCAACTTTAATACTAAATCATTGCACTTCAAATATACATAAACATATATTTATATATATAAAGATATAATTATATTTTACAAATTATGTATATATAAATATATACAAGTCAATTTTTTAGACTTGTATACAAATTATGCATTATAAAAATCACATAAATTTTAAATTAGAGTCATATTTAATTTAAATTTACAATTAACGTTCATACGTTAATTACTAATGTTCGAATGTTTGTACCAAAACATTTCACATTCGAACGTAAGAAGCTACATGTCAAACGTATATGGGACGTTCGGACGCATGTTTCCCATATGTTGGAACGTAAAAGAAATCTCATTTGTTTTTAGTGACGGTTTTCAGAAATCTTCATAGAAAAGATTTTTTAGTGACAGTTTGGAGACTGTCACAAATTTACATCCATCACTAAAAAAATAATTGTGTTAAGTCAAAGGTACTAATTTCGAAAAATGAAAACCATATATATAGACTGAAAAGTACTGAACGTTATCTGTCCGTCGATCGTAAGCTAACCACTAGAATTTTGAAGGAAGCCGAATTTAAAGAGCAATTCTACACAACCTCCCCAACCTCCTCACACCATATTTTTTTAAATTTTAATATTTTTTAAAAAAAAAAATTTAAGTTTATTCTTTTTAAACTAATTTAATTTTTTTATTCATTATTCATATATTAAATATTTAATAAAAAATAAAAAAAATATGATGTGTAGAGGTTTTGTAAATAGTAAAAAGTTGAATAAATTTTTTGAAATTCAAATCCAGGCCGCCTACGCCATAAAAATATTTTTTATGGCACTGATAAAAAGGATAAACTTTTGCAGGATAAAAATCAATCTCTGTGGTAGTGTCTTCAATAATGTATGGTACGGAAAAAAATTATATTTTACCTAAAAGACAAAAAAATTTTAACCATAAGATTCTCTTCAATAATGTATGGTACGAATTTTTAGCTAATCCTTTTACTATATTACACCAAACATATAATTTTTTTTCGTACCATACATTATTGAAGAGAACTGACAAAATGCAATGGACCCTAGTTAGAGATTGGTTTGCGTGGCACCTTCGTAGCCCCAACCGCGTATACGTCCGATCGACATGAAGGTCCCGGTCGACCTAATTTATCGGCGTTGGTTGAAAGAAACCACGTATGGAGCCTCTATATATAACATTGAGTATGGATCCCATGTTCATAAGTATGTAACACTACTACCACACCACCTCTATCTATCTAGCAATGATGAAGAGTACCCTTTCAGTTTCCTGCCTCATCTTGGCTTTCTTTTTCCTCTCTGGTATGCCTCTTGATCATGATGATCAGCATATATCGAAATTTCTTCAACGTTTTAGCATGAATAAAAATATTAATTGCTTTTATTTATTTTGTCATTAAGCATTCATTTAATTATGAGCCCCGGCCAGGTACAAATAATCTTTAATGCTTTAACTATTGGATTTATATATATTTATATCTATTTTAGATATATGTATGATCACATTTTAATTTTTGATCTTCTTCTACCAACAGACAAGTTATGAATAAATATTAATAGATAATGTCAGAGAATGGACATATGGTATGCTCATCCTATCATAAAATGACATACCAATAAAAATTGGTTGTTTGCATAATTAAGTAGGTTTAATTATGACATGTAATAGAACGCGAGTACTATGTCAATGTCATAGCAATGCACCTGTATCATTGTGATAAGCATGCATGTATGATTTACTAGCTAAAATGGTATATCTTTGACTAAAGTCATTTGCTGCACATATCTAAGATGGATATGTTGCTTTCATGTTCGACATATATGCATGCAGGTCACAAGGAATTATTTTGTTTGATGTTGCATGTCTATGAATATTGCAGGTGCTCAATCCGCTAGAATAACTTTCACAAACAACTGTCACAATACCATCTGGCCAGGAACCCTAACCGCTGATCAGAAACCTCAACTATCAACAACTGGATTTGAGTTAGCATCCGGAGTATCCACATCGCTGGATGCCCAAGCTCCATGGATAGGCCGTTTTTGGGCGCGAACTGGTTGCACCACGGACGCCTCGGGAAGGTTCTCTTGCACTACTGCAGATTGTGCCTCTGGCCAGGTTGCATGCAATGGCAACGGTGCTGTCCCGCCAGCATCTTTGGTAGAAATAAACATAGCAGAAAATGGTGGGAAAGACTTTTACGATGTCAGCCTTGTCGATGGCTTCAACCTGCCTGTTTCAGTGAGCACAGAAGGTGGGACCGGTGATTGCCAGACCTCGAGTTGCCCAGCCGATGTGAACGCAGTTTGCCCAGCAGACCTGCAATTGAAAGCTGGGGATGGGAGTGTGATCGCATGCAAGAGTGCATGCACAGAGTTCAAACAGCCACAATACTGCTGCACTGGTGATTTCGAGAAGCGAGGAACATGTCCTCCCACGAACTATTCCATGATCTTCGAGAACCAGTGCCCTCAAGCTTATAGCTATGCTCATGATGATCTGAACAGCACCTTTACCTGCTCCGCTACACCTAATTACGTTATCACTTTCTGCCCTTCAACTTGATCAAGATTTATGCATGCATGCGTTCCCAGCTTCTCTTTATAATAATTATAATAATAATAATCTATGTACTCAGTGTGTAACAAATAATAATGAATTACTGCATATAGAAAATTAATAAAATGCGCAAATTATATAAATTTCTTGTGCTTTTCTGTATGCAGCCACTCTATCTTCACATGCGGCTATATATTCATTCATGGGAGGTAGTGCATGATGTTACTCTCTTGTGATAATATGCCATCAAAGTTACTTTATGTTTGAATCGATCAAAATTAACCCATAATAGGTTTCTATAATTTTAAGTGGGTCCCACTAATAAATAATAATTTTTTTACACTTTTTTAAGGTGAGGTCCACTTTTTTAGAAGGATTTGCATGTTGCTTGTCTATTTGAAACTTGTACAAATCATTTCTCTTAATCCAACACCGGCTTCCAAAGTTTACCAGATGACTCACTCAAGATTGTTTCTTTATTTACATTTTTGCACACAGACATGCACACCATGGTCTATTAATTCCATGCACACTGATACAAATGGTTGTTAATTAAATCATCACTAGAGATTATTCTAAGGGAAAATTAATGTTTAAGTTCCTATGTTTCACTTTCTCAAAATTCGTACATTTGGTTTAAAAAGTTTAAAACAAGCACTTATAGTTATGGTTAAGTTTCAAATTCGTCCTTTGGTCAGGATCACTTAGTCATTCTCCCAATGGAAATGCTGATATGGCTGTTGACTGGCATGTCAGCATCAATAAGAAGACCTGTAACACCCGGGTCCGCTAAGTCGTTTTTAATTTTTGTTAAAGGGAATAAATGCATGGAAAGCCACCAGCTGTAACCCCATGAGTGTACGTTCGGAGTATGCAGGCACTACAACCGACCACCGTGAACCATCCCACATGCATCCCTTTCCTTTCCTCCATCTTCTTGTGCTGGCCATCCTCACCAGCGTGAAACCACTTATATACATGATTTCGTTTCCTTCTTTACCTTGTGCTCACACGTTCCTCGCTTGCCTTTCCACCACCCCTTGTCTTTGCACGTCCACCCCAATTTTCTTTTCTAAAGTTTACACAATCCCTCTCTGTCTTTCTTTCTTATCTATAAATAGACAGGTATTTCTTCCCCTACAGATCGACCCAAACTACTGCACCTCCTCCATAGTTCTCAGTAAACTAAACTCCAACCTAGAAGCCAAACGCCGCTGTCAAAGGGAAGCCACCTGCCCGTGCACCACCAGCACCTCTCCGCTCCCTCCACCCTAAAGAATCACGCCAAAGCCCAAGCCCCACCGTGCCCCACCGCCCTCTCCACGAACCCAGCCCGAAACGCACGCGACGGACTACCGTGTGAGAGCACTGCATGCCCACAGCCCGCCCCTCCACGTCGAGCCACAACCACGTCAGCTCTCTCTCTCTCTCCCCCGTCGCCACCACCCCTCACCTTCCAACCCCAGCTCCTCCGCATACCAACCCATGTAACACTACTACCACACCACCTCTATCTATCTAGCAATGATGAAGAGTACCCTTTCAGTTTCCTGCCTCATCTTGGCTTTTTTTTCCTCTCTGGTACGCCTCGGGATCATGATGATCAGTATCCAAATTTCTTCAACGTTTTAGCATGAATAAAAATATTAATTGCTTTTATTTATTTTGTCATTAAGCATGCATTTAATTATGAGTCCCGGCCAGGTACAAATCTTAAATGCTTTAACTATTGGATGGTGGGTCCTAGACTAGTTATGAATAATTATTAGATACTGTACTCAGAGAACGGACATGTGGTATACTCATGCTATCATAAAATGACGCGCCAATCAAAATTGATTGTTTGCATAAGTAGGTTTAATTATGTTGCAATATTAGAACGTGAATACTATGTCAATGTCATAGCATATATATATATATATATATGCACCTCATGTATCATTGTGATAAGCATGCATGTGTGATTTACTAACTAAAATATTGGTATATCTTTGACTAAATTCATTTGCTGCATGCATATATCTAAGATGGATATGTTGCTTTCATGTTCGACATATATGCATGGTGACAAAGAATTATTTTGTTTCATGTTGCATATGTATGAATATTGCAGGTGCTCAATCCGTTAGAATAACTTTCATAAACAACTGTCCCAATACCATCTGGCCAGGAACCCTAACCGCTGATCAGAAACCTCAACTATCAACAACCGGGTTTGAGTTACCATCTAAAGCATTCACATCACTAGATGTCCAAGCTCCATGGAAAGGCCGTTTTTGGGCACGAACTCGTTGCTCCACGGATGCCTCAGGAAGGTTCTCTTGTGCTACTGCAGAATGCGCCTCTGGAAAGGTTGCATGCAATGGCAATGGTGCGGTCCCACCGGCATCTTTGGTGGAAATAAACATAGTAGAGAAAGGTGGGCAAGACTTTTATGATGTCAGCCTCGTCGACGGCTTCAACCTGCCTGTTTCAGTGAGCACAGTAGGCGGGAGTGGTGATTGCCAGACCTCGAGTTGTTCGGCCAATGTGAACGCGGCTTGCCCAACAGAGTTGCAAGTAAAAGCCGCGGATGGGAGCGTAATCGCATGCAAGAGTGCATGCACAGCATTCCATCAGCCACAATATTGTTGCACTGACGGTTTCAATACCCCACAAACATGTCCTCCCACGAACTATTCAATGATTTTCGAGAACCAATGCCCTCAAGCTTATAGCTATGCTTATGATGATGTGAACAGTACCTTTACCTGCTCTGCTGTATCTGATTATGTTATCACTTTCTGCCCTTAAATTTGATAAAAAATTATGCATATATAATGCATGCGCTCCTAGCTTCTCTTTTATAATAATTATAATAATAATCCAGTACGTACTCAGTGTAACAAATAATAATGGATTACTACATATAGAAAACTAATAAATAAATGCGCAAACTATATAAATTTCTTGTTCTTTTCTGTATGCAGCCACTCTACCTTCACATGTGGCTATATAATATTAATGGATGGGTACATGATACTACTCTGATCTTGTGATAATATGCCATCAGAAGCTGCTTTCTATTTGAAATGATCAAAATTATCCCATAACAGATTTCCATCATTTTTACGTTTGATGGTTCACGTGCAATATTTATATTTAATCCCACAAATGTACCGGCTTCCAAAGTTTACTAAATGACTCGCTCAATATTGTTTCTTTACTTACATTTGTGAGCTAGCAAAGATGCGCCCACATTATGACCATGGTCTATTAATTCCATGCACATTGACACAAATGGTTGTTAATTCAATCATCAATAGAGATTATTGGTGCCCTTCATGCAAACAGACTCTCAAAGGAAGCTCTTTTGATGCTGAAGCCTATGGAGTAATTCTGGCAACAATTTTCTACAAGAAAATTGGCCCAAAGAATTTCTGCCTAGATGGGGACTCAAAACAAGTTGTGGACCTACTGAACCAATGTAATCCAAACTGGAGCTTGGGTGGATGCCTCATTGCAGATGCAAGATCCATACTTGAATCGTATGCTACTTGGTCAGCTTCACATGTATATTGTGAGGCTAATATGGTAACCTACAATCTAGCAAAAGCTGCTCTTGAATGTGTAGAAGATGTGTATGACATTGAGGTATGTCTAACATGTATCACATTTCTGGTTAGTAAGGAAATGATGTAGTTTATTTTACTTGTTTATTCTTTCAAGTTTATGTAAGTGTTTGGATTATGATTGAGATCAATTTTTTTATAAAAAAAGAAAAAATAGAGATTATTTTAAGGAAAAATTACTGTGTAAGTTCCTGTGGTTTTACTTTCTCAGAACTGGTACATTTGTTTTAAAAAGTTTGGAATAGTTAGCCCTTTCGGCCGGACTTCGTCATTGTTTTCCTGACATGTTTGTTGAATGTCACGTCGGTATTAGTAAGAAGACCCCGCATGGAATAGTATCATGTACAGTTAACATTTAAAAGGTTAAAAAAAATGCAAAGTCATGACCATGCATGAATAGTTAAAAAATAAATAAATAAACGACCACGTCAGCTTCAGCTTTCTTGATCAGGAGACAAACCGTAAAACTAATTTGAATCTTGACCATAATTATAAGTAGTTGTTCTAATTAAATTATTAAGCCCGGGGTACTAATTTCGAAAAATGAAAACCACATATATAGACTGAAAAGTACTGAACGTTATCTTAGACTTAGGATAGGTTTGGAAACTACATCTCAAACAAAATTTTCATCTCATCTCATCTCATCTCATCTCATCGTTATAATTTTTTTAAATTTTCATATAAAATATAATAAATAATTCAAATTTTTTAAATTTCAATACAATTTTTTTAAATCCCAATTTAACTTTTTCAAATCTTAAAACTAAAAAATAATATTTTAAACTTTAAAACAAAATACAAAATTCTCATCTCATCCTCCAAACCTATCCTTAGTTTATTTTTAGATGGGTTGATATTAAAATTAAAAATTAAATAAAATATTGTTAAAATATATATATATTTTATATTATTTTTATTTTAAAATTTATAAAAATTGAATTATTTATTTTATTTTTGTTTGAAAATATGAAAAAATTATAATGATTATATGAGATGAAATGAATTGAGAAGTTTTCTAAAAAAAAACGAGACCTTAATTGCGATAAAGAATTTTTAAAAAATTGTATATCCAATTTTCATCTTACTTCATATTTTATGTTTAATGGACTTCATATATATATATGAAAAAAGCTATCTGCAGTTGCTGTGCGTAACCGCTATGAAGTGGTGTCCACGTGGAAAATGAAACAGCACCGTATCAATCAAATGGAAAATGATCCTCTTCGTCCCCTCCCCTTCATCTTCCCACAAACACTCCCTCCCTTCAAAGACCACTCTTCTCACGAACAACACTCCCTCCCTTCGAAGACCACTAACAAGCCCTCCTCCCTAAGTCTTCCAAGATCTTTCCTTCCACAAAGCTATTCTGCCTCTCCACAAGTCTTTAGCTAACCACTTAAGGTTTTGTTAGTAATTTAGTATTATAATATCCAATGGATTTGGATTTCATCTCAGTCTCTACAACTCTCGAAATTCCATGTTTTTAAGGTATTATTCACTGCAAATTTAATGTCCCTTTTGCAAAACTCATCCGGGATTTGTATTGTTGAGCTATTGCATTATAAGGCCTTAATAAATTTTCTACTCTTAAGTTCAACAACCCAAAACCATATTATATGGATAGACTTTAGATGGGTCCTAGGTATAATGGTTTTTGTTTGAAGCTACCCACTGGCCATTGTGTTTTAATTGTTTGTAAATTTAAACCCCTTGTTTCCCTTATCGGGTGGATTGGAAAAAAAAAATACTTTAGGCATCTCGTGTATTTCTTAATAGACAATAGAAATTCTACTTCATTTTTGTGGTTAGCTGAGTAGGCTAGGCCAGGCCATATCCTCTCAGTTTCTTACATTTGTAGAAGCTATAGTTTGAGGGAGTTAATCCAAGACTTCTTTCAGATCCCAGTTTTTTTTTTTTCTTGGTGGAGCAATGCTTCAACGTACCAGGAATCCTTGGTTGTGCTCTAGTTTGCTACTCACTCGAAGAAGAAGAAAAATCTCACCCTTTCCTTCCAACATTTTTGTTTCTTTGCTTTTTCCTTTTTCCTTTTTTTCTTTTTGTTTTTTTTTCCTTCCATGTAAGGTCTCATATACAGCCGGTTACCCACTATTTGCAAATGCCTCTTGTACATAGCAGAGGTGTATATATATATTCACTTAAACAGGTAATCATTTTGAAATGTAATAGGTACAAGCATTTATCTAGAAATCCTCATAACTAGTACCACTGATTGCTTAATTTCTACAAGCCAATGGTAAAGAGCTTGAAACAATTTAAAAGAATGATTAAGCTTTAATTAGGCTCGAATGTGACAGTTTAAGCAAGTGACATGTTTGATCAAGTAAGCCATCTTTAACTTTCTTTTCCCCTTATAATGATCAATAGTCATCTTTAGCTTGATTGCATATATTACTACTCTCGTGCCATGCACATTACACTATATATGTATTAGTTGGTGTTTAATTTAGGAATCAGAATCGTGAACTCCGATTTCTGTCTTCAACTTCAGTCGGAGGTAATTTTGAATTTGAACTTTGTCTTCGAATAGGAGTGGATTCTTGATGCAAATCTTTGGGGAGCTTTGCTTGGTGCTTGCAGAAAACACACCGATGTCAAACTAGCTGAGCTTGTGGTGGACAGATTGTTTCAATTGGAACCTAAACGCAGAAGAGAAAAAAAAGCATGAACTAGAGAAGTCTCGATTGCTTGAGCCTTGCAAAGAATAAAATGCATAAGAAAAAAAAAAGGGAAGATGAACACAAGAGAAAGGGGAAAGGCAGCAAACTTGAAAAGGTGTTTAAAAGGTTACAAAAGAAAAGTGGCAGTTGGAAGACATGGGGAAGAAGCTCCAAATAGTGTGAAAAGTGGCAAACATTTGGAAGAAAAGTGGTAGACATTGGGAAGAAAAGTGTAGAAACATTGTGAAGAAAATAAATAACCTAAGGAAGAAAAAATGGAAAAGTGTCCTCTGCTGTAAAAGTGGTGTTGTGTTGAAAATATTTGTAAGTGCACAAAATCGTAACAAGTAGTAAAATGTTTTAAATAAAACGGATGTCGAACTCACAGAGATTAATTATACTATTGAGTACTGAAATTTGCTAAATTAATTACTATTTAGAAAACCAAAATTTAAAGAATGGATTATCTAATTCAAACTGAAGAAAAGAGCATTAAAATTAAGATTATAGAGATAAGAATAGATTTAGAGCGTTTGATTTCACCTAGCGAATCCCACACAATTTATTCTTCCTTGTTATAGAATCTCAATTATCTCACGTTGATGATAAAAATTCATTAACTATTCAATATTTTCTCTCAAACAATATTAAAAATATCTCTAATTAATAATTCTATATCTCTATGTGAATTTAACTAATTGAAAACTCATTAAGTTCTTTGAACTTTTCTTGAAAATCACACTAATCACGATAAAGTATCTCTACTTTTGCTCAACTAATGGCGCTTAATTCTAGAGCTCTAATCACAAATCACCTTTCGGTCTCATTGCAGTCCAATAGATCGAGCAATAGTTAGCAAGAAAATTGCAAATATTAAAAACAAGAAATAAACACTCAATCATAGAAATATTGAAAATCAAATAACTTAGAATATAAATTGTGTGATCAATGCTAGATTACATCAAAACTCTAGAAAATAAAATTAGTTCATAAAAAATAAAAAGAGTAGAAATAGTGTTCTTTGTTGGAGTCGGTTGATTAATCATGTTGCTCTCACCTCTGCCTTACAGATTCGCCTCCTTGAAATACACTCTGAAATACAAGACTCTAAAGCTCAGACTCTCTACTCACTCTAAAATGCAGACTCTCTACCTAGGGGTGTAACTGGTCCGGTCCAGACCAGTTTTGGACAAACTTTAAGACCGAACCGGTATGACTGATTTTGTATTTTTCAAAACTGATTATGCACCGGTTACCCTCCTAAATTGGTATTTCCAGTTTTACTGGTTTCCGGTCCAGTCCGGTCTGATTTTTTGGTTTATAAATGTAGTAACAAAAATACACATCGTAATAAAAGCAGCTATAACTATATAATTATTAATAACTAAACCAAAGGTGGGGAGCTTAATGCAGGCAAACTATCCAACTACTATATTTTGCTTCATTCAGTGTCAAAGACCAAGTCCAACCATTCTTTTAACTATAAACATCCATATGCTATAGTGGGTTTATATATGCTAGAATATATATATATATATATATATATATATATATATATATTAATATTATAAGCTCCAATTAATTTCTTCAGCCGATCCATATATGAAAGTCTCCTATCCGCATGCATATGTTAATTTCATAATAATTTCTTATATGTTATTATTCCTTATCTTATTTTTTTTTATTTTTGTTGAGCCTTCGCAGTTTAAAACAATATGAGATGTTGTAATATGCAGATGCAGATGATAAAATCATTTTGGAACATACATAAGAATAATGGGATTTTGGACTTAGCAGATGAATCGATGATAATGAATCAATGATATGCAGAATTGCAGATGCAGATGATAAAATTAGTTTAAAACAAATGATATGCAATGGAGCAAAGCCACTTGAAAGCTTTCATTCAACTCAAAATCTCAGATGCTTAATCAAACAAAACAAACAGAGCTTTAGGCTAACGTGGTCCTTAGAAAAAAAACTAGGAAGACCGCAACCCAAGCATATCATTGTAGATTAAACAAACAGAGCTTCAGTAATTCACTATTGAGTATTGACGTTAGACAAATAAAGATCCTCAAGAAACATTACCGTCGAAGCAAAGAGACGTGAGAGAGGGGCTGCCGGCTGCGTGAGAGATGGGAGGGCTGTGTGAGACGGTGAGAGAGTGAGGAAGAGAGGTGAGGCCGGGAACGTTGGATACAGAGGGGCCGAAAGAGGGCAAAGATGGAGGCCGTGAGGGGCAGAGAGTGAGGAAGAGAGGGGCGACGATGGAGGGGCTAGAGGATGCGACGAAGGCTGTTAGTATAACTATATAAACTTATATATTAATATAGCTATATAAATTATTAGACTATAATTATAGCTATATATTACTTATTAGTATTAGACTATTAGTTATAAACTATATATTAGTATAGCTATATAATACATGATCAATTAAATTTTTATTTTTAAAATTAAACTAATATATAGACTTAAATATATAGACTTATATGTTTGTATAGCTATATAAATTATAATATATTAGACTATATAATAGTATTTATATTAGACTATTAGTATAGTTATATATTAGTATTAGTTATAAACTTTTAGTGATTTAATATAACTATTAACTATATTAATTATAAGTATAACTATAGTCTATATTAGACTATTAGTATTAGTTATAAACTTATATATCAGTATAGCTATATAAATTATTAGACTATATAATAGTATTAATATTAGACTATTAGCTATATATAACTATATATTACTATTAGTTATAAACTATATATTAGTATAGCTATATAATACATGATCAATTACATTTTTATTTTTAAGATTAAGCTTTTATTTTATAATAACATTATCTTATGTATAATTATATTAATAGCATATTTCATATATGATATATAATTATATTATATTATATATATAAAAATTTTACATATAATTATACATTATATATAAAACTTATATATTAATATATATAAAATATTTTGTATAATTTTAATTTTGTATAAAATTTATTTATAAAATATTATTATATATATATATTTTCCCACCGGTCCGGTCCAGAAAATCCCAAAACCGGAATCGGACCGGTTCCAACCGATTTACGGATTGTACGAACCGGTGCCTAACCGGTCCGATCCGGTTCGGTTCGGGCCGGTTTACCGGTTTAAAATTACACCCCTATCTCTACCTATCTAACGCCTTGTATTTTAGTGTATTTTAATTGAAGGATTATTTTAATTAATTTAAAAATTAGTTCTCTTGTTTTAAAAATTATGGGGGTTTTGATATATTATTGTATAATATTTTTAAGTTATAAAAATTATTTTTGATATGCTTTCTTAATATTAATTACTGTTTTGTATTTAAATTGATTTTTAATTTAAATTAGTTTGTTTATGGGTTTTAAAATTATTGTTGGTTTATTTAAGTTTTTCACTGCGTTTGAATTATTTTATTAAACTTATTGTTTTAAAATAATTTTCGTTGGATCATTTTTGAGACCTAAGTTGTAAAGATTGGATCTCATTTCTTTCCTTTCAATTTTCTTTTCATATTTTCTTTTCTCTCTCTTTTCCTTTTCTTCCTTTTTCTTTTTCCCCATTTCCCCTTCCCTTCCCGCGTGTGAGCCTCCCTTTCTTCCTCTCCTTCGGTCGAATCTTCTTCTCCCAATCGGCACCGCTACGTGCCGTCGTAGTCGACACCGCCTCTCTCCCTCTCTTCCCCTCTTGCCGACGACCACTCACCATCAATTTCAGACCGTCTCGTGCCGCCATTGACCCGCATGCACGGCTTGAAGCCGCAGCATTCCATTCATTCCAGCGCCGCCATCCCACCACCACCAGCCACCATTTCTTCACCACATCTTCCTCGACCTCTTAACTACCTATGGACCCAACCCTATCTCCAATCCGTCACAGGTGAAGCCCCATTATCTTCATTTCCGATTTAGATTTTTTCAACTTTAAATCGCTACCTACGTTGCCACCCACGGCCAACCACCACTTTCACTAGCTTCATCGACATCCCTAAGCCCTACCCTAGCAATCTCAAGTCTTAGTTTGTCCCCGTTCAAAAGTGGGTTTTTGAGACCCACGGCCACAGTGCATTTTGCACTACTCAGTTGCTGTTTTGCCACTTTTAGCTCATTCGTAATCCTCCAAAAATTATAATATAACGCTGTAAGTATTTTCCTAAATAACTTTTGAGATTTAAATATATTTTTGTACTAACTCAAGTTTTACTATGTTTTGGTTGGTTGTGCCAGATTGAGTTCGAGAAATAGGGAGTTGGATGGATTGGAGGATGAAGTTGTTTGTGTGATTGGTTGATTTTGGAATTGGTTGATTGTTGGCTATTGATGTTGGTCTGGTACATTGTATGTGCACGCATGTTCATGTTTGTAAATGAAAACTGAATTTTCGGGTAATTGCATTCATGTTCATGTGGATATTTGAAAACTGGGTTTTCATGTGGAAATGATTTTGGGTGTGTGTGTATCATGACCCGAAGCCAAGATGTGGCATTATCTCGATGAAGCTCTTCTGGTCACTCGGGAGTAGAATATACTGAGTGACGTCTCATGGGTTGTCACCGGGCGACAACGGGATCGAACAGGATGGTAAAACTCTTATACTGACTCCGTGGCCCTTCTGCTGGCAGGGGCTAAAGGATGCTTGACCACGAGCGCATTGGCTGGAGAACTAGGCATCGTTAGTTTTGAAGCCAGGGTGTGCGGATGATCCCTAGGGGAGATCATGGTGCATACGGATAAAATAGATAATGGGTTATTTTCTGAGAAAATGGCATGTCTTGGATAAAGGATTTTGTGTGAGTCATTTTCTGGAAAAATGATAGATTATTGTTTTGGGCCATTTTCAGGAAAAATGGTGGATAATGTTTTGATGGAAATGTTTTGAGCCAAAATGGGATTTTGACGTTTGTTGGAAAATATTCATTTTCGGGAAAAATGATATTTTTAGATTTTATGCATATTACATTATATGCATGCATGGTTGGTTGCATTAATGTGTTTTTATCTCGTGGTTGTTTGGATTATAACTTACCTACGGTACCATTTAATGGTATCGCAGATTTTGTTGTTGATGATGCAGATGTTGAGATTAAAGATTTGGCTCCACCAGAGGAGTGATCTGGGATCACTTGTATTTGTAGTTTCAACTCTTGTATTATTTTTTGGGACATTGGTTTTTTTTTTTTTAAATGCTTTATATTTGGATATTTGTATTAAACAAAATTTTGGTACTTAGTTGACTTATTTATATGATCCGCTACTTATTTTTATTGTATACCGTTGCTTGTACACACACTTGGCACTTATCGTTGGGATGCGTGATCCGTGCTGTCATCATTCTGTCGTCACGATTCTCGAGCTTTTTCATACGTGGGAGTCGGGGCGTCACTGGTGGTATCAGAGCAGTTAGGCGCTGGGTAAAACCACATGTCCCATAGGTGTAGTACCAAAAAGTTTTAAAAATTGTGATTTGAAATTATTTGTTTGAAGTATGTTATTTTTAATGATTTTTATTTGTTGTATGTTATTGTATTTTGTTGGTTTTATTCTATTTTATTTTATGTTGTATTATTTTATTTTATTTGGGTGTTCCTTTTGCTCGTATTTGAAATTTTTGTTCGGTGACTTAAGTGGGGTTGAAGGTTGCGCTTTGGTAGGAAAATGGTGAGACCAAGAAGGCCGACTGATGTGCCCGAGGATGAGTTTCCATAGGGTGACGGGAATTATGCCATAGCTAGGGCATTGAACAGAATGATGAAGTTCCTCCAGCAAAATTTCTAGCCGCCACAAGGGGATTTGAATAAAGCGGTTCAAGCTGGGTGCACCTATGAGCACTTTCTTGCATAGGACACCTGCTTTTACTGGTGAAGAGGATCCACTTCGGGTTAGAAGATGGATAGAGGACTTGGAAAGAACGTTTGAGGTTTGTGGTTGTACTGAAGCTCAATAAGTCTTGTATGCGAGATGGTGTGGTGCTTTAAAGTCGCGATGGGCTGTCCTTTGGATTTTGGTGGAAGGACACTTGAGGCGGATCTAATTGTGTTTAAGTTGCTTGGGTTCGACATTATTCTTAGAATGGACTGGTTGTACTGGTTTTCGGCGTGCATTAATTGTAAAAGTCGGGTCATTGGTTTCCAGCTTTTGGAAGGAGATTATTTGGAATATGTGGGAAGTAAGTTGAAAGTGAAACTAACAATTATATCTGTAGTTCAAGCGAAAAGAGATATAGCTTGTGGAGCTGATGCATTTTTTGTTCAAGTTGTGTCTACGCCATCCGAGAAGAAGTCTTTAGTGGATATTCCAGTTGTAGAAGAATTTCCTGATGTGTTTGTAGATGATTTGCCCAGATTGCCTCCAGTTCGTGAGTTGGAATTTGTTATTGATTTGGAACCTTGAGTGGCTCCTGTGCACAAGGCTTCCTACCGTATGGCACCGGCTGAGCATAAAGAGTTAAAGATTCAGTTGCAAGAATTGGTTGATAAGGGATTTATTCAGACTAGTACTTCGCCTTGGGGAGCGCATGTTTTGTTTGTTAAGAAGAAGGATGGTACTCTCAAAATGTATATCGACTACCGAGAACTTAAGAAGGTGACTATCAAGAATAAGTATCCTCTTCCTCGGATAGATGATTTATTTGATCAACTTCAAGGAGTAGCTATTTTCTCAAAGATTGACTTGAGATCGGGATACTATCAGTTGAGGATAAGAGATAAAGATCTACCCAAGACTACCTTTAGGTTGCGGTATATGCATTATGAGTTTAAAGTGATGCCTTTTAGGTTAGCTAATGCTCCTGCAGCCTTTATGGATTTGATGAACCGAGTATTTTGACCTTATTTGGATATTTTTGTGGTGGTATTCATTGATGATATTTTGATTTATTCTCAAGATTTGGAAGAGCATGCTTATCACCTTCATCTGGTGCTTGGGAAATTAAGGGAACATCAGTTGTATGCGAAGCTAAGTAAATGTGAATTTTGGTTCGAAGAAGTCAAGTTTCTTGGCCATGTGATTTCCCGAGATGGAGTGGCTATAGATCCTAGCAATGTGGAAGCTATTTTGTCATGGTCTCGTCCTTCAACAGTGCGTGAGATTCAGAGTTTTTTGGGACTTGCCGGGTATTATTAGAGATTTGTGGAAGGATTTTCTCGATTATTCGGACCTCTCACTACTTTGACTAGGAAGAATACTGAATTTGTTTGGTCTGATAGATATGAGAGAAGTTTCCAAGAGTTGAAGAAGAGACTGACAATAGCGCCTGTTTTGGCACTTCCAGAGCCACACAAGCCGTTTGTGGTGTTTAGTGATGCATCCAAGTTTGGGTTAAGATGTGTTCTTATGCAGGAGGGACGAGTTGTTGCTTATGCATCTCGTCAGTTGAAAATTCATGAGAAGAATTATCCTACGCATGATTTGGAATTAGCAGCTGTAGTGTTTGCTCTAAAGATTTGGTGACATTATTTGTATAGAGAAGTCTGTGAAGTCTACACTGACCATAAGAGTTTGAAGCATCTGTTTTCTCAGAAGAATCTCAATATGAGATAGAGGCATTGTTAGAGTTGATTAGCGATTATCAATGTGAGATCAAGTATCATCCAGGGAAGGCGAATCTAGTCGTTGATGCATTGAGTAGGAAGTCTCAATTGGTGGATGAGACAGAGTCATTAGATTTGGACTCTCTCTTTTGTGGGATAAGGAGACTTCTTATTGAAAGTTCGCAGTAAGAAGAATTGCTATCTTCAGTTTTGGATGTTTGAGTAGTTGATTTTGAAGAATTGAAGACTCTACAGGAAAAGGGATCCAAAGTTATTAGATATCAGGAAGAGAGTCAGGAAGTTTAGAGAACCTAGGCACTACAGTTTGGATAAAGATGGTGTTCTTCGGTTTCGGGATCGAAGAGTGATTCCCAAAGATTCAGAATTTAAAGAGCGAATCTTGGCAGAAGCTCATGCAGCTCCTTATTCTGTTCATCCTGGAAGCACTAAGATGTATCGAGATTTAAAGAGAAATTTTTTATGGGAAGGCATGGAGGTGGATATCGCCATGTTTATTGAGAAATGTGACATGTGCCTTCAAGTTAAGGCTGAGCATCAGAGACCTGCTGGTAAACTTCAACCTCTCCCTATTCATGAGTGGAAATGGGATGACATTTCTATAGATTTTGTAGTAGGTCTTCTGAGGACTCCTAGTGGAAAGAACTCAGTTTGGGTGATTGTTGATCAGTTGATCAAGAGTGCCCATTTCTTGTCTGTCAATAATACTGACTCTTTGGGAAAGTTGACTCGGTTGTATATTAAGGAGATTGTGCGTTTGCATGGAGTATCCAAGAGTATTGTATCAGATTAAGACCCGCGGTTCACGTCTCATTTTTGGAAGAGTTTACAGGAAGCTTTAGGCACTAAGTTGAAGTTCAGTACTGCTTATCATCCTCAAACTGACTGTCAGTCGGAGCACACTATTCAGACTTTAGAGGATATGTTGCGGGCTTGTGTCATGGAATTTTAAGAGAGTTCGGAAAATCAATTGCCATTAGTAGAGTTTGCTTATAATAACATTTTTCATGCCTCAATTCAGATGGCCCCGTATGAAGCTTTGTATGGAAGGAAGTGCAGATCACTTTTGTCTTGAGATGAAGTGGGTGAGAGTAAATTAATTAGGTCTTAGTGAATTCGAGAAATGAAAGATCAAGTTCGGATTATAAGGAATAAATTGGTGGAAGCACGAAGTCGTCAGAAGAGTTATGCAGATACGAGGAGAAGAGACTTATCCTTTGAGGAGGGTGATTGGGTTTACCTTAAAGTCTCTCCTATGAAAGGCGTTAAGCGCTTTGGAAAGAAGGGAAAGCTTAGCCCAAGGTATGTTGGCCCTTTTCCGATTGTGAAGAGGGTTGAGCTTGTTGTTTATAGAGTTGCATTACCAGATTATTTTGGGGATGTTCATGATGTGTTTCATGTGTCATCGTTGAAGAAGAGTTTTGGGCAGTAAAAACAACGTTTTGTCGACCTGGAACGCATCCAACTTCAGCCTAACCTTACCTATGAAGTTTTTCCAACGCAAATTGTGGATTGGAAAGAGTAAAGGTTAAGGTCCAAGATGATACCTTTGGTGAAGGTGTCATGGGGTGATCTGTTGGCTCAAGATTTCTCTTAGGAGAGAGAAGCAGACATGAGGGAGCAATATCCGTATTTGTTTGGTTGACCCTGTCGGTATGTTTCTTAAGTCTGCTCTTAGTCGAATCTTATCTCTGTCTTAGCTTTAATATTTGATCTTGCCAATTTTGAGGACGAAATTTTATTTAAGAGGGGGAGAATGTAACGTCCCGTATTTTAGTATATTTTAATTGGATGATTATTTTAATTAATTTAAAGATTGGTTTTCTTATTTTAAAAATTATAGGGGTTTTGATATATTATTTTATAATATTTTTAAGTTGTGAAAATTATTTTTGATATGCTTTCTTAATATTAATTACTGTTTTGCATTTAAATTGATCTTTAATTTAAATTAGTTTGTTTATGGGTTTTAAAATTATTGTTGGTTTATTTAAGTTTTTCACTGTGTTTGAATTATTTTATTAAACTTATTGTTTTAAAATCATTTTCATTGGAACATTTTTAGGACCCAAGTTGTGAAGATTAGACCTCATTTATTTCCCTTCAATTTTCTTTTCCTCTTTTCTTTCTCTCTTTTTCTTTTCTTTCTTTTTCTTTTTCCCCATTTCTCCTTCCCTTCCAGCACGCAAGCCTCCCTCTCTTCCTCTCCTTCGGCCGAATCTCCTTCTCCCAGTCGGCACCGCTATGTGCCTTCGTAGTCGACACCGCCCCTCTCCTTTTCTTCCCCTTTGGCCGGCGACCACCCACCATCAATTTCAGGCCGTCTCGTGCTGCCATTGACCCACATGCACAGCTTGAAGCAGCAGTGTTCCATTGGTTCCAACATCGCCGTCGCACCACCATCGGCCACTATTTCTTCACCACATCTTCCTCGACCTCCTAACTACCTAATGGACCCAACCCTAGCTCCAATCCATCACCGGTGAAACCTCATTATCTTCGTTTTTTATTTAGATTTTTTGGACCTTAAACCGCCACCTACACCACCACCCACGACTAACCACCACTTCCATTAGCTTCATCGACATCCCTAAGCCTTACTCTAGCAATCTCGAGTCTTAGTTTGTCCCAATTCAAAAGTGAGTTTTTGAGACCCACGGCCACAGTGCATTTTGCACTACTCAGTTGCTGTTTTGCCGCTTTTAGCTCATTCGTGATCCTCCAAAAATTATAATATAGCGCTGTAAATATTTTTCCAAATAACTTTTGAGATTTAAAATATTTTTGCACTAACTCATATTTTACTGTGTTCTGGTTGGTTGTGCTGGACTGAGTCTGAGGAGTAGGGAGTCGGATGGATTGGAGGATGGAGTTGTTTATGTGATTGGTTTATTTTGGGATTGGTTAGTTGTTGGATATTGATGTTGGTCTGGTACATTGCATGTGTACGCATGTTCATGTTTGTAAATGAAAACTGGATTTTTGGGTAATTGCATTCATGTTCATGTGGATATTTGAAAACTGGATTTTCATGTGGAAATGATTTTGGGTGCGTGTGTATCACGACCCCAAGCCGAGATGAGGCATTATCTCGATGGAGCTTCTTTGGTCACTCGGGAGAGGAATATACTGAGTGACGTCCCCTAGGTTGTCGCCGAGCGACAACGGGATCTGACGGGATGGTAAAACTCTCATGCTGACTCTGTGGCCCTTCTGCTGGCGGGGGCTAGAGGATGCTTGGCCACGAACGCACTGGGTGCGGAATTGGGCATCGCTTGTTTTGAAGTCAGGGTGTGCGGATGATCCCTAGGGAAGATCATTGTGTATATGGATAAAATGGATAATGGGCTATTTTCTAGAAAAATGGTGTGTTTTGGATAAAGGATTTTGTGTGAGTCATTTTATGAAAAAATGATGGATTATTGTTTTAGGCCATTTTGGATAATGTTTTTATGGAAATGTTTTGGGTCAAAATGGGATTGTAGCGTGTGTTGGAAAATATTCATTTTCGAGAAAAATGATATTTTTAGATTTCATGCATATTACATCATATGCATGCATGGTTGGTTGCATTAATATGTTTTTTATTTCAGGACTGTTTGGATTATAACTTACCTGTGGTACCATTTAATGGTATTGTAGATTTTGATGTTGATGATGCAGATGCTGAGCCTGAGGATTTGGTTCCGCTGAGCTGTGATCTGCGATCACTTGTATTTGTAGTTTCAGCTCTTGTATGTTTTTTTTGGACCTTGGTTTTTTTTTGTTTTAAAATGCTTTATATTTGGATATTTGTATTAAACAAAATTCTGGTACTTAGTTGACTTATTTATATTATCTGCTGCTTATTTTTATTGTACTCCGTTGCTTGGACACACGCTTGGCACTTATCATTGGGATGCGTGACCCGTATTGTCATCATCCTGACGTCATGATTCCCAACTTTTTTCGTACGTGGGAGTCGGGGTTTCAGAACCTAACTCTAAAGCATAGACTCTCTCTTCTATTCATCCCACAAGCGGGATTAAATAGATGTCAAAATTCAAATCTAGAAACAAGATAAATGCGGCTATAATCTAGCCTAAAGATCTAAAAAATAGTTCCTAAAAATAAATGTTAACATAGAAGAAAACTATCCAAAAAATAACAGAATTATCTAAAATGAAGGATTCAATGATAAGCGGCTTGATTGGCAGAAATCAGGAGGATTTGGTGGTCAGCAGATTGATTGTGGAACTCGGGAAGGTCCCATCAGGTAGATGCCGTGTGCGCTAAATATAACTGGTCTCTTCGCCTTATGGCCAAGTAGTAAGGTTCCTGACTGAAATGAAAGACTCCTCTTGCCAACCTACCGAACGGTAAAGCTGCTCGCCTTTGCTAGTTGGTGATGATGGTGACCGAGTGTCTAGCCTTCTTGCTTGGCCTTGCACGTATGATAGCAATGATGGGTTCTTAGGTTAGTGAAGGTATGGTATTTAGTGATGAAAAGATGGTGATGATGATGAGTTCGGGTGATCTAAGTGATGGTTTTGGTGTGTTTGATACAATGTGGAATGTCTAGAAGGTTGCCCTTGATGTTGGGATAACTTGGATGATGATTAGAGTTGGTATGGTGAAGATAGGCTAGGTTTTGGATGGTGGCTATGGAGAATTTCGAGATTGGAAGAATTGGATTAGGGTTGGAGTGTAAGATGAGTTGCTAGGATTTGGAAGAGATGTGGATTAGTGGGATTATGGTTTGCTGGCTAGGGTTTTGGTAAGTGGAAGAAGTGTTTGGCTGACTAGGTGGATGGAGTGATTTTAGGGATTGGATATGGAAGATGAGAGGGAGTTTGAATGAGTTTAGCGTTGTTCCTTGGGTTTAGGGTTTGAATGATTCTAAGGAAGTTCCTAGAATCAAGGGATTTGAGTGGTATGAGTCAACTTTTCTAAAATTAAGGAAGTTGCCAAAGAGGGACTCTTGGGGGTTGGCTAGGGCTTGATTCTAAATAGTAAGATGCATGAGAGTTGTTGGGAATTGGAAGTTTGACTAGGGCAATGGTTGTATTTCGAATTTGGAGGGATTGGAAGATTTGTGGGATTTGGCTAGGTCAATGGGGGATTGGATGAAGGGTAAATATGGTAGGCGGCCAAATAAGTAAAGTAGGGCAAACACTTTGTGGGGGTAGAATTTATGGTTTGGGAAGATTGAATGGGATACAAGGAAATTTATGGATGATCAATATGAATGAACAATGTGGATGAAAAATATGAACACTCAAGAGCAATGAATGAACACAATGGAAAATTATGAACATTCAAGAACTTGAATGAATAAGATAATAAACAACTTTGATTCACGAATTTCACAAAATTGCAAAGAAACAAGATAGATTGAATCACACATATTCACGAATTGCAAAGTGATGATTCTCTACTAGGGATTCACGAATTTCACCCAAGTAGCCCAAGTGCTAAACACCGAAAAGTGATATCTCAAACAATAGTCTACCCACTTAAGGAATTTGCCAAAAGATCCAAAATGAAATGCTAAGGGTCCTATTTATAGAGATTACAAAGTGGAAACCCCCAATAGGTCTCTTGGAAAATAATTAAATAAAAATAAATAAATAAAAGCAATAACATAGTTGGCTAAGGCCAAGTTGGCCCGTGGCATGCATTGGCCCATGGATGGGCTACGTTGGTGCGTGGCCTTCGGCTAGGTTGGTCCAGTCCATGGCTAAGGCATGTGTGGCATGGCTAGAGGCAATCTTTCTAGGGGATCTAACATTCCCCCTCCCTTCAAGCAAATCCTTGCCCTCAAGGATCAAGTTTGGAATTTTCCATGCCCTCTCCTCTTTTTCTTCCTTAGCCATCTCCATGGCAAAACAATGTGCCCCACCTTTGCCCAACTTTTCTAACATGGAGACCCCACCCAACTTGGCTTCCATGGATGCTAAAGTTGCCCATACGTTCTTCTTGGATCCAAGCTTGAATTCCATGGTCCTTTTGTTATAGTCAAGCACTACCCTTCCAAGGCTCTTAAGCCATGGATTGCCCAATACCACCTCAAGCTCTACTAAAGGAAGCACATGAAGGTCCACCACTATTCTCACTCCTTGAACATTCATCTTTACTTCCTTTACTAGCCCTTCACATTTCATCTTGTCCCCACTTGCCATCCTCACCTCAAATGGCTCTATAGAAATTGGATTCAACCCCACCTTAGTGACAATGTTGGAGTTGATAAAGTTATGTGTGGAGCCACTATCTACCAACAAAGGAACTTCAAAACATCCTATCCATGCCATCACCCTCATGGAGGTATGCTTTTGGGTCTCGATTATGGTATTGAGGGACAACTCGGCCTTCTCATCATTTTTACTAACTTTGGCCCCCTCTTGATCGGACTCTTGGCTAGATGATTCCACAAAGTATCCATCATCCTCTTCATTGTTCCTCTCATCAATCAACATGTACACTTGTCCCGATCTACACTTGTGCTCTGTGCCCCATTTTTCACCACACTTAAAACAAAGGCCTTTTTTAAAATAAAGGAGAAGAAGAAGAAAAAATAAAAACAATTTTTCCCTTTTGTTCCCCATATCATTCGGCCACATCCAAGAAGAAGAAAAATAAAATTTTCTCTCCCTTTCCAAGCAAGCTAGCACACCTCTCTTCATCTCCTCTCTTTGGTTCTTCAAGAAATCAACTCCTCTCATTATCAAGCTTTTGATTTCCATAGCAAGGTAAGAGCATCCTCAACCCCTCTCTTGTGTATTTCAAAACCTAGCTATAGTTTAATCAAGTGGATTTTCCTTTGATGATTTTGATGTTTCGGTTTTTGGGGTTTAAAACAGTGATACCGTGTTGCTCTTCATCCACACGGTTGTTTCTCTATTTGATCTTCCACTTGTGTTTTGGAAGAAGCTAAGAGTTTAAGGTAAAAATCTTAATTTAACTTATTTACTTTTAATGTGATTTTTGGGAAGCCTATTGAGTTGTTTTAGCTTATGTTTTGATGAATTTAATTTCATATATAGCAAATAAGTATGTGTGCTCTAGTTTTAGCCCAAACCGAATATATTAAAGTGGGTTTTTGCTATGTGATTTCCTATATTTCGAATTTTGCTAAGTTATTCTTAAACTTGGTTTAATCATAGATGATGATTAAAGAGATTTTAATTTATATATATATATATATATATGTATGTATATTGGTACCATGTGCCTTTTATTGATGTGGTTGGTAATCTATTTTGAAGATGCTAGAGGTTTGGTTTAGAGGTTTTGCTTGGTTCTATAATGTTATATCTTGCTTTTAAGGGTATTAAATGAGTAAAGCATAAGCTTAAGTCTTTAAAAGTTTTAAAGTTTATTAAATGGGTAACCTTGCTATATTTTTTTATGTTATGCTTAATTTTAAAGGGTGGCAAACTTGTTATTTACTTTCATGAGTTTCTTTAAAAATATTTGGAATGAAGATTTTAATGTTTTGGCCTAGTGCCATGCTTAGAGGGTAGACGAACAGGTTAAGGAAACGTTCAATTCCAAGTTAGGATTTAAGTAAGCATGTGAGCGTATCGATTAGTAAGGCTCAAAGTAAGGTGGATGTTAATATGTCTATCTCATTTTATTGGATAGGACTAGGAGTCTACTTTCAAGTTCAAATGGACTCACTAGGAAAGCTTACAGGTAAGTAGCTATGACCATACTTCTTACACCATGCTTTCTTAATGAAAGAATATCTCTCTCATTGCAAATGTTTCTCAAATGTGAAAGAATAAATGTATATAGTATGTACAAGCCCTTCCTTGATAGCCCATGTTAAGTACCCTATCGATTATAATTGTGTGTACGTGTATATGGTAATACATGCATGTAGATTCTAAGTCATGAGATTTTTATGCATGTTCTCAAGAAACTTATGATTGTTCCTATATGTAGTATAGCATGAAAATGTATCCTGTTTATGAAAACGCATGTGCATTGAATTAAGAAAGATGATGAGAAGGTTTAAAAGTAAAGGAAAGGAAAGGAATGGAACGTCTCATGTTTTATGCTTCAAATGATGCTTTAAATAAGTTTTAAAATGTCCCTATGAATTGATACTTTAAATGTCCCTGAGAACTGGCGTTTTAAAATGTCCCTGAGAACTATTGTTTTAAAGGATGCCATGGACTGGCATTTTAAAGGAAGTCTTGAAAAGTGATGTTTAAGACCATGCTTTTATTATGATGTTTAAGTTCGTGCTTTTGAATTGAATGATGTTTAAGCTCATGTTTTAATGGTATTTAAACTCGTACTATAAACGATGTTTAAGTCACGTTTTAAACGATGTTTAAGTTCACGCTTTTAAATGATGATCGAGCTTCTGCTTTCTAAATGAGGTTTAAGCTTATATTTTTAAATAACGTGTAAGCTCATGCTTTTAAATGATATTTATGCTCGTGCTTTTAAAATGATGTTAAGCCTATGCTCTTTAATGATGTTTAAACCTATGCTTTTAAGAAATGTTTAAGCCATGCTTTGAATGATGTTTAAGCTCATGCTTTTATATGATGTTTAAGCTCGTGCTTTTAAATGATGATAAGCTCGTGTTTTTAAGTGACGTTCCTTTCCTATGAATGAACTGTCAAATGAAAAGGACCGAAATGAATGAAAGTACGAAAAGAATGAAAGGAAACGTAAGTTTCAATGAATGAAGATACGTAACGGCCACATGAAAGGAAATGGGTACCCAAATGAATGAATGGGCAAATTGCAATGCCGGGTAGTAGTATCTAGTAGTGTACCCAGTGCTGCACCCTGACGGAATGGGATTCCAACTTGTGGCCACAGGCGAATCCATTGGCCATAGGGCCGCTAACCCTAGCACGCAGGGCGTAACAGTGTGCAATGACCTATGAAAGTGAAAGATGAAAATCATGAAAAGATATAATGCATGAAAAGCATGTTATGCATAAAAGATGTAAAGCATGGAAAGCATGAAAAGAATGTTAAGCATGAAAAGATGAAAAGCATGAAAAAATGTTTATGCATGAAAGCTTAGTTATGCCTAAGAATGTTTATGCATGAAACGAAATGCAAATGTTTATGTATGGATGTTTTCTAAAGGAAAAGAATAGATGCCTAGTATGTTTACTGCATGGTGTACTACTTATTGAGTATTAGACTCACTTTTATTTTAAATGTTTTAAACATCCAGGAAATGAAGGAAAGGCTGGGGAGCAAGGCATTACTGCAGAGAGAGAGGCGGACGCTTAGTGTCTTCCCTATTGGTTCGACCATGTATGAAAAAAAAAAAAAGAAGAAGAAAAGGCAAAAAGAAAATACATAAAGAATAGGTATGTACGTGGCAATTCCGCTCTTCACGGGGCGGGGTCGTGACATGAATATACATGCATATTGTGATGGTGGGTTCCAGGCCCTACCTTTGTGCTTTTACTCTATACACACATTTGTGTGTGATTAGGAGTAATGATGAACCAGTGGGCTTGATGCCTTCAAGCCCATACTTACACATTCAATATAGAATGCATTGACGGACATCAAATACTTGTGTCCACATGCTTAGGGGTGAGTATCGGACGGTCCGGACCGGGAAAATCGGACCAGATCGGTCAATTTGGACCGGACCAGACCGGATCGAAATTGGTCTGGTCCAGTCCATTCTGAATTTTATAGGATCGAATATATTCGGTCCGATCCACGATCCAGAGGTTTTTCGGACCGGACTGGACCGAATGTATATAATTTATATATATATTTTATAATTTAGATATATATAATTAATTATATAAATTTCATCTAACCTAATCATATCACTAACCTAATCATATCACTAACCAATATATAATTATACTATATTATAATTAAGTATAGACTATAGTTATACTTATACAATTATACTTATACTAATATTACTAATATATAGCTATACTATATTACTAATAGTCTAATACTTTATACTAATACTATTATATAGTTATATTAATAGTTATATTAGTTGTTATATTAGTTATACTATATTATAGTGATTTATTATAACTATATTATATATTAATATAAGTTATAGTGATTTAGTATAACTATATAATATATTAGTATAAGTTATAGTGGTTTAGTATACGCATAAGTTATAACTATCGTCTATATTAGTATTAGTATTAGTTTAAATATTAGTATTAGTATTACTATATCACTATAATTAATAGTATCATATAGTGATATAGTATTAGAGTATTAGTATAACTAATACTATAGTGACTTATATAGTAATTTATATATAGATTTGAAGTGGATTACTAATAGTCTAATACTTTATAATAATACTATTATATAGTTATACACTATATAACTTATACTAATCATGACTCATAATAACTAATCACTATAAGTCTATAACTATATATATTTACTATTTAGTATCAATGTATTAATATATTCTTTGATGTATTACTAATACTATTAAGTATTAAGAGTTTTAGTATAAATTATAATATAAAATTTGTATATGGCTCAAAGCTTCAATGGCTCATTATGCATTAACATTCTTTAAGTTAGTAATAAAGTAATAATTAACATCGTCAATATAATTATAAATATATGTCTATATATTATATAGTATTAAATTATTAATATCACTACGAGTCTATAGGACTATGACCATATATTATTATATAGTATTAATATCACTATTAAATTATTAATATAGTATATAGTAATAATAGTATTAGTAATAATTTATATCAATGTATTATTATATAATATATAATATTAGTATCACTATATCATTATAATATATATATATACACACACTATAAGTCTATATGTAGTAGTAATAGTAACACTATAGTCTATAATAGTATAATATATTAGTATATATTAATATATCATAAGAGTTATAGGATTATAACATAATGTATGTATAATAGTATAGTATTAATATCACTGATTCACTATAAGTTATAACTATATATACCTAATAGGCTTATAGGCTGAATTTGCCTTTTCAATATATATATGTATATAGACCCTCTCTAGAAAGAACCCAGACCCTCTCTCTCTAGAACAAAACTCATTTTGGAGCCGGCCAGAGGGGGTGGGAGCTTCGGCTCCCTTCCCCCTCCCTCCTCCCTCCCTCCTCTTCTTTGTAGTTGTTTTTGCGTTTTGCTTTGTATTTTTCAGGCCTTTTAAGGATGAATCGCCGATCTAGGACTTCTCGGCGAGCACAGACCAGAACGCGCCACGCCATGGTGTTGCCCACCCTCCAATCTTTAAGACCACCGAACGCGGCGTTAAACGGAGCGGCGAGTGGCCGGCACACATGGGTTGAAGTTCCCGGAGTTCTCTAGCGCGTGGTTGCCACGCGCCACCGAAGAGCTCTCTAACGTCGCCACGCCCAGTGTTTTTGGCTTCTGCGAGTCCGGTACTTCCAAGATCGTCCACCGGTTCTCCGTCCAGTTGGGCGCGTGAGCTACACGCACCATAGCAGCCTTTTTGTGCACTACTTAGTGCACGTGCCATTGCAGTGTTTTTTTGTAATCCTTTTGTTTATAATTTCCTTTATGTAATATTGTTTTTCAGTTAATAAAAATCCAAAAAAGAAGTCCTCCCTCCGCGCTGTCGGATGGTGGGGTTTGGTGAACCCTACCCTGCTTAGTTAGGGTATGGGGGCTGTGTAACCTTTATCTTGTACAGAGGTGGTATTTCTCTAAGACTTAAGTCTTTAGAGATTTGCTATCTGGACTAGATCCTGTCAGACACGTATGTGTACTGGGGAGCTATTAACAATTGTAATTGGCTTGTTTTCAAGTCATATTTGTATGTCCTATCTTAATGAAGGGTGATCCGCTTCTTTAAAAAAAAAAAAAAAGGCCTATAGGCTAATACAATGATTTATAATCATATTACAAATTTATTAATCATAGATTCATAGAATCATAAATTATAATATTTATAATACATTGAATTTGAGTCATTTACATACTCTAAGTTAGTAACAAATTATATAATTTTCATCTAACCTAATCCTATCACTAACTAATATATAATTATACTATATTATAATTAAGTATAGACTATAGTTATATAGTTATACTTATACTAATATTACTAATATATAGCTACACTATATTATTAATAGTCTAATACTTTATACTAATACTATTATATAATTATACTAATCATGATTCATAAGAACTAATCACTATAAGTCTATAACTATATATATTTAGTATCAATGTATTAATATATTCTTAAATGTACTAATACTATTAAGTATTAAGAGTTATAATATAAATTATAATATATGTATAATTTATAAATTTATAATAGTATGTATAATTAAATATTTTATGCTTATTTATAATAGTATGTTAAGTATGTATCTTTCTCAATTATGGATGTAATATGTATGGATAATTAAATTATTTATGTTTATTGCTTCATATGCAGAATGTTAAAAGTTGTATATGACTTATTATGCATTAACATACTTTAAGTTAGTAATAAAGTAATAATTAACATCAGAAATAATGTAATTTTCATCTAATTTATTATCATTGACCATATAAAATATTTTTTTATTGAGTTTGTTACATAATCTACATTAATAAGTCACTTAGTTTAATTTAGTATTGTAAATAAATTTTTTTTATTAATTGATTTGAAAAAAAAAAGGCTGGACCGAATGGACCAATTGGACCGGACCGAACCGATAGCTGCCGGTCTTGTCTGGTCCCCTTGGGTATTCGGTCCGGTCCAGTCCAGGAAAAATGATGGATCGAAAACCTTCGGTCCATCGTCGGATTGGACCGTGTGCACCCCTACATATGCTTATATTCGTCTTGCCTGGTGATTTCATCATCTTCATCCACTTGCTCCTTCATGGATCATGTGACCTTTTGTTCAAAGAATGACTAATGAAAAAATCTACACAACCTTCTACCATTCATACAATTTCCACACACCACATTTTTTTTTCTTTTATCAAATATTTAATATATGAATAATGAATGGAAGAATTGAATTGGTTTAAAAAGAATAAAATAAAAAAAATTTAAATATTAAAAAAATTTAAAAATTTTAAAAAATGTGGTATGTGGAGGTTGGGGAGGTTGTGTAGCATTGCTTATAACTAATAAATCCAATTAACAAGCAATACCCGGGCCAAGCCCAAGCCCAAGCCCAGATACAGGCCCAGGCCCACGAGGAGCCCAGCATGAGAGAGGCCGTAAGACGTCATTTCGGTAAGCTTTTTCCCTCCTTTCAGTTCTCTTCTTCCCCAAAACTTCCTCTTCCCCGTTATCCCTCTTCCCCCATTTCTCTCCTCCCCGAATCACATTTTTCCCCCACGTCTCAGCAATTACTCCCTTTTCCTCACTCAAAAAATCTTCTCAACAGACTCTCTTCCCCTCACACGAAAACTACTGTGAGTTTTGGTTGTTGTTGCCCGTGGGCCTTCTTGGATCGGTGTCGCCGTTGAGCATCCTCATTGGAACGGTTGGTGACCGATGGTGAGTTTTCCTCTCACTCATTCACTGTTCTCACTTTCACACACACCCGCTTTGATGTTCTTCCACTCACTAATTTCCCTTCACAGAGTTCACACCCACCACCTTCTCGTCGTGCAGTCCCATCGCATTGAAGTCGTCGCTGATTTTCCTTTTCACGCAGGTAAACCCGTACGCCCAACCCTCTGCTTGTACACAATGCCCTCACCCACGAATTTTCAGATCTCTCCCTCTCTCTCAAAGTTTTCAGATATTTGTCTGTGTTCATCTCTATACCCGAGATGCATATATTTATTGTATGTTTATTTTTATTGTTTTCTTTCCACTGTATAGTCGTACGACACCACCATTATTCGAGGGTCTTGGTTTCCGTCAAACCTTCTCGCCGGACTTCTGGTTGAACAACGGTAGGCGCCCTCCCCTTCGCTAATTTTTTTATAACACTCCCGACACTCTGTTCTCACTCCCAGCCGACATATAAATTTCCTTGTTGCTAGTTACAGGGTAGTTTTTGCGCTATTGGACAACGTCACTTCACTCACTAACTTCGTTTGCACCAACGAGACTAGGTATGATTACTAAAGTGTAGACTCATTGTGTGCATTGAAACGTGTATGACTAGTAGTTTGCTGGAAAAATTGTATGGAAATGTGTTTAAATAAGGGAGCGCCTAGGTGATGTGGTTTGTTATTGGATGGTTGTTTTGGGGGAGGACGTTGGTGGTTTCTGAGTTTATATGTTTATTGTTTGCGGGATGTTGGTTGTTTGGATTGAGTTGTTGGTTGTTTTGAGCTATTTGTTGGCTGTGTTGGGATTTTTATATTGATGGTTTGAGTCCACGTTAACTGCTTTGGGGTTGTATCCATGCTGTTTTTGAGTTGATATTGGTTGTCGGGGTGATTTATTGGCTGATTGAGTGATGAAGTGTATTGGACTGTTTGTGCTGGAACTGTTGTAAGTCATGTGGATGTTTGAGTTTGACTTGTGGGCTGGTTGGGTATTATATTTCAGTGTAGTTTGCGTGTAACATGTGGAGAGTGGCTAGTGTAGTGTTGAGGGCTGGTTATGATTTGTGTAATAGTGTAGTATGTGAAATGGTTGGGTGGTTTACATACCGAATGTAAAGGGGTGCTGGTTGGTTGTTGGATTTGTTGGTTTGTGGGCTGTTTCATGTACTTAACTAGTTATGAGCTTGTTCTGTTCAATTCTTGTGAATGTGAAATATTTGTTAGCTAAGTTATGTACTAATGTGTGGATATTAAGGTGTGAACAAATATGTTCTAATTTAGGTTATTGTGACATGGCTAGATTACTATCTCAAATCGTAGATAATACGCTACAAGAATCAGGTAAGCGGGGTTCCTATGCTAGACTTTGCATAAAAAGAAATGAATTGAGGTTAATTTATGAAAATGTGCATGATATGTTTTGAAAAGAAATATGAAAACAACCTCAATTATGTGTTCTGCGTTACTCATGAAATTTGTATAGAAGGGAAAATGTTTTCTTGCATGACCGGTGTAGATTTGAGCAACATTTTGACATGCTGTTTTTGAAATGTACAAAAGAGAATATGAAATCTGGGAATTTTGTACTTGTTCTATGAAGATGTTTTGAATCTGTTTTTTATTATGTCAAAATAATATGAATAAGTTCAGCACTCGGTTCGATATGATATGTTCAGCACTTTAATGAACCCAGTTAAATTTGTACCGTGTTGTAATAAGAAATGGTATGGGAATGGATTAACGGCTGTTGTTTGATAAAATGAACAAGACGGTCACAAATAAGATGAAGATGAAAATGGCTACGCCTTGGGGCATTCGAGATCCCAAATTCCTCCAAGTTTAGAGTTCACACAAGCTGGAAATTCTACATAATAATCATTCCCATCTGAGTTCTACTTCTTATATATGGGATAACAATTCCCTTCAAAATTAAAATAATAGAAGCAACAGAAATGGAAATAAGGAGTAACCAACTACTTATTCTAGAATGTTCAATAAATGGCCACGTATTAGCTCAGGTCCTATTGCCATGCGTTAAAATGCTGCGTTGCAAGTCAAGGCTTTCCAGCAAACGATGCCGCATTACTCAGGGTCATAACAAACTCCTCACCTTAAATATCCTTGTCCTCAAGGTTTAGAACTGGAGTCATTCCTACACCTTGCATCTTTCTCTCCAAGGCAGCCACATCATCCACATCATCATCATTGTCACCAGCTTCTTCTATAGCTCTCCTCCTCAGGTCAACTAAATCCAACATAGATTGTTGCTCTTCAATTTATCCCAATGCCGCACAAGAATATCTGCCCATTTGTGAACTGGAGCTATCTTCACATTTTCTTCATATTTTCTTTTCCTCTTCCTCTATCAAAGGGCGACAAGCAATGTTCTCCTATCAAATGATATTTCCCAAGTTTTAGTAAATTCATAAATAGCTTGGTCTCAAGTGTCGAGAAAACAAAAGTGAACCCAGCACTCAACATTTCTACCGCATCCTTTCCCTTTCCTCTATCAAATGGCCACAAGATTTGTTTCTTTATCCCATGGTACTTCCAGACTTTTAGCAGATTTTTTCCTTCCCTCAGAACATCCCTAAGTGTCAATATTTGAAACAATGGAGGTGCACTAAACATTGTCCCAACCATTTCTAATCCACAGCTTGCTTCAGCTTCAGTATCAACCCAAATCATCTTGTAAAGATCTTCCTCATTCTTTATCACCACAATTAAGATTGAGAACATGACATTATTAGGGTGTTACCTTAAGCAACTCATCAGACATATTAAAGACAACCCAAGAATTTTTTCAATAAATCTCATAGCAAAGAGTCTCTCTCATTTCCCTTAGACAATCCAACAATATAATAGTAATCTGCTTACTATAGTGCAACCCCCCAACCCCAGTTGAAGTTCCTAAGGCAGAGAGATCAAGAGCTTGCAGCCCCCTAGGAGTTAAGATACCCCCAGACATAATAAACTCCCCGCCTCCCTCATATTCCCTTAAATAGTTAACAATTTCACAAACAACTTAAATCAAATTTCTACCAACGATCAACTGATTAAGGGTTAGAGTCCCAATTTTTTCACTGCCGAGAGCCTCCATGCCTGCCATTTCCTCAATGGCAGTCACTCTCTTTGTAATACCATCTTATTGAGAGAACCTGCAGAAGTCCACATCCATCGTGATAGAAAAAGTAGTAGGCATGGCAATTAGAATTTCCCCGATCAAGAGAACTAGCAGATTTTTAATACCATACGTATAAGTGCGATGATGTATTGGGTGGAAGACTATAACCTCAATGATAATCCCGATAGCAACCAAACAAATACAGAATTTACCACTTCTAATGGACAATTTTACAAACAACTGAGGCCTTTCTATCCTTGTGAAAACAACAAGAAAAGAAAAGGAAAGGAAATATTTCTTCAAGAAACTGATCAAAAAAAAAATTTCTTCAAGAAGGATTTTTTTCAGATTACCTCCCTTTTCACCTTCACGTTCCGAGTTGATGACCCACTTGGTTGTCGCAATAGAGTTCCTCGTGAGGTCAAGGACGGGGCCACCATTGAGATCAGGCTTAAGGTCCCTATGCATCACACCCTTAACGTGATCGATATGCATAACATGAACAATTGCAATACATATCAAAGCAGTAGTCCTCTCCGTATAATGCCCCTTCGCAATACTTTTGTCAAACAACTCGCCGCTGGCACCCAGCTCCATAACAATGTGCACTTCGCCTCACAATGAAATATCAAGATTCATCTTCAATTGGTCTTCGTCATCAACAAGTCTAAGGTTCTTCCTTCCTGGGCTCTCATAGATCGGGACAAGCAAGGTGGTGAGGAACCCACCAGTTTGCCAGAGTGAGTTCTGGTTGGGGTTGTAGAGCGAGTTCTGGTTGGGGTTGTAGAGCGAGTTCTGGTTGGGGTTGTAGAGCTCGATCTTCTTGGTCATTTGGTCGAAAATCTCATCGAACAGTGGGTTGGTGTTCACGAACATGAAACGGGCGCTCTGATTGGCCAAAGAGCCGATGAAGGTGAAAGCGTTGCGGAGGGAGAACAAGGTTTTGTCGGAGTCGATGATGGCCATGCTATTGTGGAAGCCGTAAGTAGCCTTGAAGTGGTTGACGGCAGAGAAGAACTTGGTCCCCGCTATGCTGTTTGCTACAGATGGACCCGATAAGCCAAAGTGATCAACGAGTCCTCTCGACATGAGCCACTATGGATTGGAATTGGCCTTTGAATCTGAAGTGTTGTTGAGCACCAATCAAAGTAGTCTTTGGTTAGCAGCGGTGGCGATGATAGTGACGGTGCGAATGCCAGGGTCAAAATTCCAAAACCCAGTAACTAATTTGCCCGAGAGTGAGGGTGAATGGGCAAGATCTTCAAGAATGCCTTTGAATATAGACATGGAAATGGAGGAGTTAATGAGGTTTAGGATTGTGAATGGGGAATTATGATTCTTGCCAGCAAAGAACATTATTCTGGGGTTAGCAATTTGAGGTTGGACATGGGAAGGAAGGAGGAAAATTTCATTGGAGTCAACTCCTGTGGTTTCTGCAATAATCTGTTCCATTTCCATAGCATTTCTAACGAAGACCACTGTATTCCCGTTGGGAATTTTGTTGTGATCCAGTGCAGTTTCACGAAGATTCACTGGAATGGTGGTGTGGACGATTTCTTTCACCTCTACTGTATTATTTTCCTCCTTCGTTGTATCTTCTACGCTGTCCTTCATAGTCTCTACTGCCTCGTCTTCGTCATCCTCCTGGTTGTGCCACTGCACAAGAGATTCCTGCATCCTTTTGTAATTTTGCTGCATTCTGTCGAGTACTTCGCTCATATGCTCCAATTTGTCTAAAATCTTTTCCATCAACAACAATTGTTGTTTATTGAATCGTATGACGTCCATGAAGAATCGATGGCTCTGGACACGAATTGTAATGAATCTAGTTAAATCTGTACAGTGTTGTAATAAGAAATGGTATGGGAATGGATTAATGGCTGATGTTTGATAAAATGAACAAGAGGGTCACAAAGAAGATGAAGATGAAAATAGCTACGCCTTGGGGTATTCGAGGTCCCCAATTCCTCCAAGTTTAGAGTTCATACAAGTTGGAAATTCTACGTAATAATCCTTCCCATCTGAGTTCTACTTCTTATATATGGGATAACAATTCCCTTCAAAATTAAAATAATAGAAGCAATAAAAATGGAAATAAGGAGTAACCGATTGCTCATTCTAGAATGTTCAATAAACGGCCACGTATTAGCTCAGATCCTACTGCCATGCGTTAAAACACTACGTTGCAAGTCAAGGCTTTCCAGCAAAAGACGCTGCATTACTCAGGGTCATAACATAACTCAACCCATGTCACTTGAGGCAAAGGCATGTCAATGCCATAAAACCCACCAATCGGCACCCTTGGTGCAAAACCATGCAACCCTTCAACAACTCACCAAAACCAATGCCTCTTCCACATGTTTTTCAAGAAGACTTTAGCACCATTCAAACCTCATTATGTCACCTAAAACCAGACCTAAGAGTTGGCCAAAAACAATTCCATAAGCCAACGCAAAATCACAACTATTCACTTAGGAAATGAAGTTTTGTCCCAAAACTGTATACCCTTGCTTCTTCAAGGATTTTCTGCACCTAAATTACCCACCTCCGCATGCTACCACCTATGCTAATTTCACCCTATGAAAGTGCTTCAAAGAACTCCATTACAAGATTGCCCAATCCCCTTCCATGAGCATCAAAACCAATTGGCAATTGGGATGGTGAAATAGATCATGTTGATCGAAACCCATGTACATCCAAACTTCTTCATTTTCTGCTCAAACCACATCAATTGGCAACCAACCCCACCTCTTTGCCCACCTGAGAAAGTCACTCAATGGTGGTAATTATGTCCTCAAATCAAACCAAGAGAATGGCACAATGGAGTGATCAAAACTGGACAGCTTTGTAGAACCAAAACCATCGGCCATCACTTGTATTTCCTTGAAATGTTTTTTCAAAATTCTGGAACTACTCATCCCCTACACCTATGGCCATCCTCTAGCACTTGACCATGAGGTATTCATGCATCTTTAGGCCACTATTCAACTGATCAAGCCATGACACAACTGAAAAATGCACTCAAGACCCTCCACGGCCCACATCCACCACTCACAACACTAAACCTTCAGCCATGCCGTGCACTCCTCACCTCTCACCCCTCCATTGAGTCCTATAAATACTCCCCTTTACCCCTCACTTCCTCACACAACTTCCTCAAGCATTCTCTTAGTGTTCTTGAGAGCAAATTACTCGTAGTCTGAGAGAATGGTGAAACCAAGTGGTTGAGTGTGAGATTATTGAAGTGAGTTGTTCTTGAGAGCCTTCAAAGCCACGGTTGGGGTAAGAAATCTTAGTATATCTTTTGTCGGGTGTTATATTGACATGTTAGGCTTTGAATTATGGCATGAGAATGAATATTTGATTGAGTTATATGAGGTTCAACTTGAAGACATGCATTTCAGTTCAGATTTGGAGTTTTGATTGACTAAATTATTTTGGGATGAAATGTTAGCCATGACAGTCTTGATATGATCTTACATGTTTTAGTAATAGCTTGAATGATTGATTGATGGTTTAAAATCAAGAAAAACAGCATGTCATGATAGGTTTATAAATCAATATCTTGTGTTGATCATCTAGCATGTTTCGGTTTCCACTTGGTTGAAGTTTATCTTGAAAAATCTTCTCTAAGTTTCCAAAGCATGAGTGTTAAATATCTAGAAATGCTTTGTTATCAAGATGAGAGTTAGAATGCATGACTCAATTAGGCTTTAAATCCCACATTAAGAAAGAGAAGCTAGAAACATCATGCATACACTCGGTTTGAAGGTTTTATGATGATTTGGTGTTAACCAATGCATAAGTGTTGAGATAAACTCATGTGACATGAATCCAAGTTATAAAAATGTTCCCAAGATCATATTTATGGTTTGCTACTATATCACACATGCATCTATAAGAGGTTGTAGGCTTGAAATCACAAAAGGCCCACAAAATGCATGCCACGGGTTGGATGGATTTGGCATAGTAGTTGATATATATGGATTTAAAACATGAAAAATATGACGTTTATGAAATATGGTGAAATTTGAGTCCAAAATACAAATAGTGAAAGTTTAGGGCCTTAGTGGTAATTTCAGGAAATACAAGGACACTTTTGTGAATATCATTCTTTGAACCCTTTGGATTCTGAACATCTTCCTTAGTCTTACAATTCCTAATAACTTTTATTGCAGTTGCACCAAATTCCTAAGTAGTAGGAAAATTTGTAAATTAGCTTCTAGCTTACTTTTAGATAATTTATTTATGATTATTGTATAAACGCCACATTCATATTAATGTTATTTTAAGCATGAAACACCATATGATACATCATTAAGCATTTGATTACTTTCTTACATCACATGTGAAGTTATCACCAGTTTAGCTTATTGCATATAAATGTCATTTTCACATAAAGCTTACTACATATGCATATGTCATCAAATACATTTTTCAAACATGCATAAAATAATTTTTGTCACGATCCCAAATATGAAGATGGGGAGTTATCCTAGTGGAACTCCTCTGTCCACTCTGGAGTGACTAAAAATAGAGTGGTAACCCCTTGGTTGACAAAAAATATCAACAAGTTTCGAATAGATTCTTTTTAAAGAATACCAGAGCGAAGTTGTATATGGCACATAATGTTGGTGGGTGCATACGTTATGATGATATTTGATGATGATAAAATATTATGATATCAATGCATTGAGTTATGAAGTCTACAGACAAAGATGTAGTTTCAACATGAGTTGTACCACGGTCATCGAAAGGTACTCATAGTGCAAATGATGAGTTGTAATGATACCATATGTTATGTTAATGATGGCTCTAATAGCTTAGAAAAGTTATGTTTTTGAAAAGATGAAGTGAAAAATATTTTTTGTAAGAAAATGTGCATTAATGTTTTTCTGAAAGATGTTGAGAAATCTGGATGAGAGACAAATACGGATTTTTCTGCATATCTAGCAAGCATCTCATGTTTATCATTAATCATGGATATCTTATCTCTGTGCAAGTTGGTTGTTTAACTTACTGAGATTTCAAGGAATCTCACTATGATAGTCTCACTACTATTCTTCCGGAATGGTAGAAGTTGTGTTAGGACCGGCATACGAAGAATATGATGACCCCTTGGCTTTAAGTTCGTCGCAAAAAAAAATTGCCGCAAATAGTCATTATTTGCAACGACTTCAATTTCGCTGCCAAATTCAGCACGAATTTGAAAAATCCAGAAGGGAAAATCACTGTTAAGCTTTTTTTGCGGCGACTTTTACACCTATTGAGGCGACTATTTTCACCGCAAAACATTATTGTTACTGTAGCTGCATTTTCTTTCCGTCGAAAAGAAAAATCGCCACAATAGGTTCTTTTTACCGTGAACATTGTGGCCGTAAAAGTTTTTTGCGACCAATGAAGTCTTATTAGCGGCAAATTTAACGCGCTGGAAATAGCGTTTTAAAAGATTTCTAAAATACTTGTAGAAGACTATTTTTTGGCGATTTTTAGTCTCCGCAAATGAGCAATTCCTCCATTTGGCGGTGGCTGTTTGATAATTTGCGGCGATGCTAACTCGCCGCAAAATGCTAATAAAATTTAATTGGCCCGCCTTTTCCCCTTTTTCATTTCCCTCCCCCCGTCTCCCACCCCCCCCCCCCTCCCCTCCTGCTCTCTGCATGCCCAATCCCTCATCCTCTCTCGCAGGGTGCTCATCTCTCTCTCGCAGGGTGCTCATCTCTCTCTCTCTCTCTCTCTCATTTGTGCTGTCCATGGGTTTTGGGGATTTCTCCTACGTTTTGTGTGATTTTTGGGTTGCTGCTGAGAATCTCTTACAGTGGTAAGCTCATACTTTTGGGAAATGCCAAAAGTATGTTTCATTCTTAAATTTTTTCATTTTATTCTAGTATCCATTTCTAAGAGTATCTAGAATTTTTGTATAATTTTTGGGAAATGCCAGATTTTTACATACTAGTACTAGCTCGTAGTTGTATAATTTTTTATTTATTTTAATGAATGACTGAGGAACCCTTGCGTTTGGTTTGTGTTTTTTTGTCTAACCTTTTTCATTATCTGTCTCTGCTATTGCTGTTCTGCTATGCAGAAGACTAGCTCTTATCATTGTTGCGGCTATCATGCTCTTTTTGGCATTTCTTGGATTTTGTGGGTCTTTTGTTCTCTTGGACTAGAAGAAGAATATTCTCATCATATGGCTTATTATAGTCGTGGCTTATTTACTCTAAAATAGGATTAAAGCTACCTGCAACATTAGATTTGCAGTCATGATAAAGTGCCCAGAGAGAGAAAATTCTATCATTCAACATCCACCTACGCTAGGTTAATAAATCTAAGTTTAATTATCAACACCCAAAATGCAGATGTATGATGAGTTTTGCATGCAGGTGTTTGGGACACAAGAATAAGGATGCTAGTATTTGAATCTTGTTACATAGATGGCACTCGCTTGACTAGGATTAGCAATTAAAGGGATCACAACATGTTTGACTGTCAAAACTTTAGAAGAAAGGAGGAATGTTTTTGAAGTGTTATGGATTCCTTCACTCAAAACCATGCACAATCTTCATATATACCATTGCAAAAACTAGAAAATTTACTCAAAAATAGGATTATCTGAAGCATAGGAGAGTTCATGCACCAAAAGATATGTAACTATTATCAGGAGGATTGAGAAAACCATGCAGGTAGATAGAGCAAGATCCATTTACTTATCAGTGAAAATATGATACATAATGGAGGGCATGATCGTCTCTTGAAAGGAAGAAAGAATGACTGACCTGCTTTACATAAATACTTTTTCCCCAATAATTAGGACCAGTACTGATGATTTGAATTCTTTCTGAAACAACACAATCATGAAAATTTAACAAGAGTATGATAAGATGGTGGTAGCATTTGTTGAAACTTATAAGTTAAGCTGAGATTCATGTGAGGTACTATGATTGAGTGTATCTTCCATTTACCATCATCAAGTATCTTTTTGTCATTTGGAATAAATGTATCTGCTGTCATTTCCTGCAAAATGTGCCTGAAAATGGTATCTAGTACAGCTTGTTTCTAATCCATGGATAAATCTCAAATTTCTTAAGCATCGGAACATAGGGAAATAAGCCAGACAACATGTTTGATATTTTTTCTGTTCTTCTAGAATTTTTAATGAAAATGCAATGAAAACTAATAGCTTTGGATATTCCAAACTTCAAAGCTATGTTCTGACCGTACAACCACAATTGTGAGTCATGTTTTCAGAATTATGAAGATTTGAATATATCTAAATGCCCCCTCTATCAAACCCTATTTGGAATTTGATAAACTATGGTTGACCATTCTTAATTGATTTTGTGACTCTTGTTGCTTTTTTCCTCAGCTTACTCCTGGTCTTCCAGTTCTCGTAGGGCTTAAATATTTCATTTTAATCATGCTTTGCCTCTTATATATTCAATACATTTTAGCTTTTGGCAGATTGTTCCTGCAGTTTCTATATTTGGTTCATCGTGGAAGGATTGGCAAAGCATATTTGCAAACACAAAGTTAGCTTCCAATCACTAGTTTTTTAGCTGTTTAAGTTGGCCAACGGCTTATTTTTTGCTTTATCACTAACGGGGATGGATATTTGTCGATGGAAAAACTGTGTCCAACATAACTGCAGATAAGAAAGTGATCAGTTCTGATTGAGAAAAGGGCCAAAGAATCTAACTCCAATTTCTTAGGACTAGGCTACTGCTCTACCCTTTTTTTTCCCGCATATCTATTCAAGAAAAATTCTTGCTGATTGACCACTAAGAATGTGTTTGTGTGTGTGTGTGTGTGAGAGAGAGAGAGAGAGAGAGAGAGAGAGAGATGGTTTACAGATGTGCAATTTTTTGGCTGCAAATGATAGCTAATTTTTTAAATAAATGTTAAAAAATTTCTCCTGAAGATTCTGTTGGCACTGCTGCTTTTTCTGTCTTCACATTTCTTTTATTGTTGCAGAACTTTCCTAGTGAATGCTTGCTACTAGTGAATGAGATGCTTGGTTCTACTGATGAAAATGAGCCGCTTCAGCTTTGCCCTTGCTCCTGGCCTTTAAAGTACAGACTTCTGGATTCTACTGTATCTTTTTTGTGTCATGTGATTAAAATTTTTTTACGAAACTCAATGAACTTTCCAGCTCGTGAGTTTTGGAGTCTCTTAGACTCACACAGGACATCGGGTATACACTAAAGAATTATGAGGTCCTCATATCAAGCTGGTGTATCAAGATTTTTAGGCTCGATTTTGTGTTCTCTACTGAATATATTCTACCATTTGTTGACCTGAACTTATAAACAAAAAAAACATTGGTTGACTTGACCATTGTGATGAGCAATTTATGGTATTTCCTTTTAGATAATTGTGTGTTTATAACATTTCAGCATCTTCATGATATGTTCTCTACCAAGTGCATGTCATGAATCAAATAATTGAAAACCTTCAAGCATTTAAACTTGTGAGTCTACTTTAAGCTGAGTATCTTCATTTCATTTGGCTGTGAAATTTTCTACACTGGTGATTTCTTGCTGCTGTTACTTTTTTTTTTAATAGAAGTTTTCTGGGTTGTGAGACTCATTTGATAAATTGTGACATTTTATTCGATTTTCATTCACAGCAGTTGCCATTGCTTATCTCAGCAGCTTGATTTGGATTCAACAGATTCATTGTGGTTAGTATTAACAATTATATAATCACTTCAATTTATCTCTCATTATTGCAAGGATAACAATTGGAACCAGTGATTCGATCTGTATTGGTTTTATTGATATTGCCAAATTGGCCTGATTAATTACTTCTGTATCATCAATGTTTATTGTCCAGTTTCAGTAACCTACAGCTGAATATATGGACTATAATTTGCAATTTACAGTCCATATATAGGGCAATAATATGTTATTAACTGACAAATATCTTACTTAGGATCACATTGGGGTACTCTCATTGTATCTCACTTAGAACATGTATCATAGGGCAGTTGTGATAACTTTGATATGCAACACTAACTGCATACATTACCTTCCAATGTAGATGCTGGAGGAAATGGGAGCACATGGACGTGTACATGTACTACCAAAGGGTTCCCTACGTTAGCTTCTGAAAATCTTGATACCAACTTTGTTACAGCCTGCCAATGCACTCTTAAGTATGTTTGGATTCTGTTTCCATGTTTTTCTTTTCATATCCTCATCAAGACCCCACACCTTTTTCCACAGCTTAGCAAGTTAATTGCTCATAACAGGGTTCTTCCAAGATAGGTATCTATGAGAACTTTCTCAAATTAGATTGTAATCTTTTGTTTTATTCTTTGGCAATCTATGCATAGAATCATGAATTCAAGACTGATTGATTACTTGATACTCTTCTTTGGCTTTAATTTATTTCTCTGCAAATGTATCGTGCATGCTTGGATATAGTTTTTCTATTTGCTGCACTATTTAGGTGAATTAATTATATCTTATAGTTATATATACATATATTATATATAAGGGTCTGTAATATGAATAATAGCTTGGGTATAATTCATCTCTATTTTTATGTATTTTTTTTTAAATTTTTCTGGAAAACTCTTTTGCGGCGAGTAAAATTTGCCGTAAATAAATTTTCCAGCGAAAATTACTTACCGGAAATATATAATGGCGACGATAATTTAAAATCATTGTGGCATTATCGAGTCATTTGCGGCGATTTCCTAACCTTTTGCGACGATGTATATCGCCATAATTGACTTTTCACAACGATTTAAGGATAAACGAAAAAGTTATTTCTGTCATTTTTTGGACAGTTGAGACGGATAAAAATTGTTGGAAATAGTACTTTTTTGCGACGATTTTTGTCTATCGCTGAAATTTATCAGAAATGGCACTTTAATTTCGTTGAATATGCAGCGAATTAGAATCGTCGAAAATGATCAATTGCAGCGATTATTAAGAGTATTTGCAACGATTGTGAGCGCGGGAAAAAACCTGATTTCTTGTAGTGAGGATGAGCCTGATCCTTAGTGGAGACTGGATTTGATATTAATGTTTATAGCAATGGCTCTATACGCCATAGAGCAGATGAGAGAATTGATCTAACTATGTACTATTTGTAATAAAGAGATTTAATCTTTATGTCTTACTATGTGGACCTCTAAAGTAAGACATTATCTATTTATAGTTAATTGATTTATTGGAATGTTTAGTTCATATTGGCATGAAATTTTTATAAGTCATCATTTTTCCATTGCGATTATTACACACTGTCATAATTTAGACGATAATTTTGTCCATTCCATAGATCACAAGACCAAGAAGCTGTAAACCCATGCAGTACCATTGCAAATTAAAAGTTTGACAGTCTCCAAAAACTCCAAGCTAATTAAATTTTCCGCAGTATAAAGTTGTCACGAAATATTACAGGTTGAATGATAAATTGTCGGGGGCCTGTATTTTTCTAGGGTGAAAAGTACGTGTAGGGACTCAAGCAATTAGACACGGTGAACCATAAAACTAAAACATTGACAAACAATTTGTTAAGGACGATCGAACGTTCTTGTTGGAAGTTGACAGCTAAGGGAAGATATTATATAGACGAATAAAGTGATCATGATCTTTACCAAATTCAGTATACATTGAAAAGTAATTGGACGTGGCGAACCATAACACTAAAAACGTTGAAAACCATGAATTTGTTAGGGACGAAAGACTTGTCTCCAAAAACTCCAAGCTAATTCGGTCTAGTCGTGCCTAAACGAGGAAAACTGATCTTCCGTGTATGAGCGAACCTCCCTATATATGTGTATATATATAGCACCAACCTAGTACGCAGCAGTAGTACTACCACACCGGCCCAACTCTGCATATTATATACATTGAGATCATCAAATTTATTACTTCGCCTATCTATCCATTAAGCATGAAGACCCTTTCACTCATGATCTCCTGCCTTGCCTTGTCCTTCTTTTTTCTCTCTGGTATGTCTGCTGATAAATTATTTCAACGCTTTAACTATTGGAAAATGGATTATATATAAATATATGTATGTATTTTAGATATATGTATCATCACATTTTTCCTATGAGTTGTGCTATACAGAAGCTCCACGCCCTGCACACCACTTAAAAATATGTGATTGTACCATTTTACCCTTATATTTCATGAAACATATTTCATGAAATATGAGAGTAAAAGGGTACAATCACATGTTTCTAAGTGGTGTGCAGGAGTGTGAGGCTTATGTTTAGAATTTTTCTTTTCCTATTGAACAATCTCTCTCTGATCTCTCTCTCTCTTGTATAGTTCTCCTAGGCTTATGAATAAGTATTAGTTACTGTCAAAAAACACGCATGAGGTACACTTATCCTATCATAAAACGACATGCTTACCAAAATTGGTGGTTTACATAAGTAGTACTATGTCATATATGCACATGTATCATGGTGATAAGCATGCATGTGTGATTTACGATCGAATTCATTTTCGACATATATGCATGGTGACAATGAATTATTTTGTTTGATATTGCATATATATGAATATTGCAGGTGCTCAATCAGCTAGAATAACTTTCACGAACAACTGTCCCAATACTGTGTGGCCGGGAACCCTAACTGCTGATCAGAAACCTCAACTATCAACAACCGGATTTGAGTTAGCATCCAAAGCATCCACATCACTAGATGCCCAAGCTCCCTGGAAAGGCCGGTTTTGGGCACGAACTGGTTGCTCCACAGATGCCTCAGGAAGGTTCTCTTGCGCTACTGCTGATTGTGCCTCCGGCCAGGTTGCATGCAATGGCAACGGTGCTGTCCCGCCGGCGTCTTTGGTAGAAATAAACATAGTAGAGAATGGTGGGCAAGACTTTTACGATGTTAGCCTTGTTGACGGCTTCAACCTACCTATTTCAGTGAGCACAGAAGGTGGGAGCGGTGAGTGCAAGACCTCGAGTTGCCCGGCCAATGTGAACGCAGTTTGCCCAGCAGAGTTGCAAGTGAAAGCCGCAAATGAGAGTGTGATCGCATGCAAGAGCGCATGCGTAGCGTTCAATCAGCCACAATACTGCTGTACTGGCGATTTCAATAAGCCAGAAACGTGTCCTCCCACGAACTATTCCATGATCTTTGAGAACCAGTGCCCTCAAGCTTATAGCTACGCTTATGATGATGTGAACAGCACCTTCACCTGCTCTGGTGCACCTAATTACGTTATCACTTTCTGCCCTTGAAGTACTTGATCATGAGATGAGATGATCAAGAATTATGCATGCATGCATATTGCATGAGTTCTGAGCTTCTCTTTATAATAATTGTAATAATAATTGACTATGTAACAAATAATAATGAATTACTACATATGGAAAATTCATAAATAAATGGGAAAATTATATAAATTTCTTGTGCTTTTGGTCTGTATGCAGCTACGTACTCCATCTTCACATGCAACCATATATTCATTCATGGGAGTACAATAAAGTACTAGTACTCCACCAAAATCTCTATGTTTGCGTTGATCAAAATTAACCCATAACACGAGGCTGTATCTATCATTCTTACATTTGAAGGTTCACATACAACATGACTTGATGCAACACTGGCTTTCATGGTTTACTAGATGACTCACTTAAAATTGGTTTTTTTTTATTATTATTATTTGCGAGCATGCAAAGATGCACGTATGCACACACACGGGGACAAATGGTTGTTAATTAAAGTTGTGTTTGACTAGTGAGATGATTTCAGATATTTTGTAAATAATAGTAAAAAATTAATGAAAAAATACTGATAAAATATTGAATTGTAGTACATAAATAGTAGTGAATAGTATTGAAAAGTAGATAAAAAGTAATAATAAAATAATAAATAGTAGCTACCCAAACTAGCTCTAAATGGATAGAAATTATTTGATGGGAAAATTTACTTTTCAAGTCTGTGGTTAATTCACTTTTCAACATTTAAAATTTTTAAAAATTAGTGCAAAATTAGCATGAATAGTAAAAACAGGAAAACTTAAAACTTCAATAAAATCTTAAAAAAGTTTAAAAAAAGTAGTAAAGATAAAAAATTATAAAATTAAAAATTTAATAAAGTAATAAATCTTAAGAAAAACAGTAGGACCAATTTAACCATAACTCTAGGTGATTGTTTTAAATTTTCTAAGCCAGAGATACTAATTTCAAAAAAGTGAAAGCCACAGGGATATGAACAGTAATTCTATCTTATTTAAATTGCAATAAATATTTTTAAAAGATGATAATAAAAAATGGTGAAAGAAATTATGAAAGATTTGGGCATTTTTTTTATAACTGGGATTAAAAGATTTGGGTTCGCAAGCTTAACCCAATTAATCCAGTCTTAAAAAGAAGTGGCTGCCTAATTTTCCCTCTGGAATAGCTTAAATTGTCATATGTATGCCCAAGATCAGAACCGGATTTTCTAAATTGTGATAACATTTTATCAGTGTCTGCATCACCAAAAAAATAATAATAATAAAAAATAATGAAAAAAATAAAAACCAAACAAACAAACAAAGGCTTTGAGCTCGCCATGAGAAGTTGAAAAACAAATTGATCTCAAAAAATTTCAAAAACTCTTGAAATCTTTCAAAAATATGAAAACTTTCTTCTAACCCTATCTAAAATTCTTGAGATATTTTTTAAAGGGAAATTTCCATCATTCATTAATCAGAGAAACTTATATCTATAATTGGATACATTCTGAGACGTCTCCATATCGAACATGACATCATAAATCAAAATAATGCATCTGAAACCCTACCAATACATTTTTTTTTTTGTGACTGGTCTGGTCTTCACTGTTGATGATACTTTCTACAGACAAACGTCAAAAGAGATAATACTCTCTAGTTAAACAGAGACTGATAAATCTCATAATTCATAAAAAGAGAAGACTCAACCTTTAAATATAAACGTACGAGGGACGATGTGTTTATAATGATTATAAACATCTCACTTCTGCTTATAATTGATCCGATGTGACAGCTTTGGATTGGATATGTATTCAGAGGTTGGGTGTTCCTAAACCCCATTTCGTCCGATCTTCTCTTTCCAGTAGTGAGAGTGCACTATTTTGCAACACTCTGCCTTCAAGCTGGACCCTTCTGATATTGCTCATATTTTGAACCCATATTTCATCGTCTTCTCACCTTTTGCTGCTGGTTTTCTGTAGCCTCGTGCTCACAGATAAACCAGAGATTCTGAACTTGTCAAGTGCGTTGCAACAAATTCTTGGTGGAGTAAAAAGACATCAAGCTTCTAATAGTGACATAGTGCTGGTTTGCTTCAGTCATCTTATTTGTTGCTTGTTGCCAATGAAGAGGACCAGTCCAGGTATGAGAAAAGTTTTGTAAACAAGAGGAATAAACTCCTAAAAGGCATCCTTCTTTTCCAAAAATTCTGGACAAGTTTATAATCTCCATCTCTGCTGTTAAGCTTGCGTGTTTAACCATCAAATGAGATGGCCAGCATATGAACCTTATGGTTTAGGGGTTCAGACAGTTTTGGTTGAAATGAGTATATACCATCGTTGCTACTGTTACCTACACTTTAACACAAGTATATTAGATGCACACCAGCTACTATTACACACATCTCTTAATGTATATGCCTTGCATTTCTGAAATTAAACCCAGAGCAGAGCTTAATAGTTATGCATTTCCATCAACAGAGATGCTACTTGCAACCGACAAATACAACCTTTGCGTAACCGGCAGACATTGGGACCCACTTATCACTTGATTCCTTCGCCTTTCTCTACCCTTTAATTTTTCCGTCTGTCAGTGAAAAATTTAAAAACTTGATTCTCTCACAAGATGGACTCTGCGCTTCATCACCCAGTCGTTCTTCTCTGCAGATTGTGGGAGTGTTTGGATTTAAGTGGGTGTTGTCATGTTGGTGTACTTAAATGACCGACGATAACTTTCCTTTTGACGTAGAGCCAGAGGAAAGTGATCGGAGAGAAACCTTGCCAATTAAAGGTGGAGTTGAAGGAAAGTGTGGATTTCTAGTGTGGTTTTAAGGCTGGCTAGAGTTTGATGTTTGGAAGGTGAAAATCAGCTTTTCAATGATTGATGGGAGACCATGAGCTCCATATCATGATTAATGGGCTTGGCAACGACCGATCGAGGGCTGAGGTAGCAGGCTAGCAGCATTGACCAAGTGGTCGGTGATAAGGGGTTTCAGTTCTTCGGGGACGGAGGCCATGAATGGCTAGCTCAAGGCGGGATTAAATGTTGAATCTGATGACGACGTTTTGAGTTCAGAATAACAGACTCATCCTCACATTTAAACAAATAGCTGGCAGGCAGAATGTGCAGCTCTCTCAAAGCAATCCGCAACATCACGTTCCACGTCCATTTACAACCAACAGCAGAATATTCTTCTTGTAGATAACCGTAGAAAAAGTTGTTAACAATTTATCTCAAGTTACCAGATTTTGTTTTATTCTTTATTCCTTATTTCGTTGTGTATAAATGTAACCGAAAGACCCTTAATGAAAACAGAGAAGTTTTTCATAGTTTTCTGCTCTTCTAGCTTTGAGAGATGCATTCATGATGATGATGCCTGCTTAAGAACGACTAAATCAACAGCCCCGATGGTAAGACTACTTCTTCCTCATCCAATCTTTCTTAGTTCAATACAATGGTTTATTCTTTAGTGAGAATGTGTAGACAAGCACGGTCTATGCAGGCAAAGGCCACGTTAATGTTCTAATCAATTACCATGTTCATAAGCTTTCTGAATCTCCTGAAGGTTGATGATAAATTGATAATTGATGAGTTCTTATCAATCTCCTAAGAGAAATACTTGTTGCAACCGCCTGGTGAAACCTCTTGCTTCCGCAACTCTCTCCATTTTCCCATTTCGCTGAGACATAGAACAAGGGATTGGATTAAAAAGGAATTAGTTTCCGTGGATTGGATTTTTAAGAGAAAAGCGCAAGAGTCATCTTGTCAGAGCTTCTAAATTTTTCACTGACAGACAGAAAAATTAAAGGGTAGAGAAAGGCGAAGGATTCAAGTGATAAGTGGGTCCCAATGTCAGCCGGTTACGCCAAGGTTGTATTTGTCGGTTGCAAGTAGCATTTCTGTTTAACTATACCCTAATTAGAATCACAATTATTAGAGATGTCTTTCTGTTTCTTTATAGTCCAAGTTTAACTTTGTCATCAATAGATCTAGAAACTATAGTAATTCTAAAAAATGCAGAATTTCTGGTTTATCGAATATGTTATACTTCTATGTTCTTAGATAAATATTTAAAGCAATGTAGAAATATAGGTTGAGATTTTATAACACCCGAGTCCAGCACCCAGCCTGCTTTCTAAAATTTTCTTGGATTTTTCTTTATGAAAAGTCCTTTTGGAATTTTGGATAAATTTTTAGAATGTACTACAAGCTTATTTGTTTTAGGTGGATTATGTTTTTGTTTTTCGCTGGGCTTGATTATGAGGTGAAAAATCTTTTTTATGGATTGAGAAAGTTTTTAGACAAGTTGGTTTATTTTTTTTAAAGTTGTGTCATGGCTCAAAACTCAGTGAAAAAGCCCACTCGTTATTCCTCATTCACTGCTAGACGTGGCCCCTAATAACTGATTTGGGGCCAAAAGCCCAAGCCCATGAGATCTTGTATCGGACCCACAGCTTACAAGTTTGTCTCGCTAGGGTTATAGGTAAACACTGCATATTTATAAGTTTTCACTTCATAAGTTCATCGCGCAGCCCAATAGATTTCTCTTCATGCACAGCTTCATCAAGTTCGTTTTCCTCGTCCGTTTTCCACGGCATGCATGATATTGCAAGTCTCTTTCCTCTCTTTCTCTAGGGTTTTTTTTATCATCGCCTATAAATTTATACATACGTACGGTCTGCATGTGTTAGTTTACCAAGATATGCAAACCTCCCACGGCAGTCTCCACCCACGCACAGAAGCAGCTCCATCCACAAACCATCGTCCACCACAAGCCGCCACCCTCCACAAACCACCTCTCTCATTTACCTCTCGGGTTTTCCTTGTTGCCGTAAGTCACAGAAGTTCCTCCGCAAGCTACCAGCCTTCGTCGCAGCAATGCACCACCGAGAGCCAACTCCACGCAGTCGCAGCAACAAACTGTTGCATTGGGAACGTCCACCATGCAGGCAACTTCGGCAACCGCCAGCAGCACCCACGCATGGCCAACAGCCAAACGACACCTCCACATAGTTGCCGCCAGGTTCATCCACCCCACGTAAACCTCTGCCCAGACCTCACCGCCATAGCCAGCTGTGAACCCACGTCGGAAAACACCACCCTCAAAACACACCGAAGGACCTCTGTTTTTGCATCTCAAAACAGGGCACTTCATCTTGTTCGGTGCCACCAGCCACGGCAGAGGGAAGCCCAGCGACGCCGACAACCCAACCACTCCGTGATCTGCCGCTGCCCAACCACCTTGTTGTTGTACAAAAACCACCCAGAAACACACCCAAACACAAGATAGAGACATATATAAGTGGTTTGGCAATTTTCCTACATCCACTGAGCGGAAACAATATATTTCGAAGTGTTTGTACAAAATTTACAAACTTAAACCAGACTATCTCTCATCTCACAAATGGCTTCTTTTTAGTATTTCACACTACTTAATTCGTTACAATTGATCTCCTTTTATAGGAGAAACCTCAAGAGACAACAATCATCATTATTGTCAATTAAAGGGCTGCTGCTTGACATTGGAGGGGCTGCAGCTTGACAATCTTGATATTGGATAGAGTGCAGCAACTATCCAAGACATTAGAGGGGCTGCTGTGATCACATTCACACTTGGGTTGATATTTAACAATCACCCCCTCCACCCATGTGTGTCATATTAGGATGCTACAAACTGTTGCTTCCTTCAAATGATTTCACCCCCTCATCGAAATACTCTTTTTATCTGCCATGAGAGATTTCCGCTATCAGATGTGCCCTAAGGCACCAATGCACTCGAAGGTGCTCAACAGTGTGAGATATTGATCAGTTCCAAACAGTGTTGGAATTTGATCCCTGTGACGACTTTTGTCAACATATCTGCTGGATTGTCTTCAGTGCCAATCTTCTGAAGTAGAATGTCCCCTTCATCTAATATCTCACGTATAAAGTGAAAGCGGACATCTATATGCTTTGTTCTAGAATGATACATTTGATTCTTGGCCAGATGAATTGCACTCTGCCTGTCACAGTGAACAGTAACCTCTTGCTGTTTAAAGCCTAAATCTGTTACCAGTCCCTGTAACCAAATGGCTTCTTTTACAGCTTCTGTTACAGCCATGTATTCAGCCTCTGTGGATGACAGTGCAATTGTAGACTGCAAAATAGATCGCCAACTAACTGGTCCTCCAGCCATAGTGAACACATATCCAGTTGTCGATTGTCGTTTGTCAAGATCACCTGCATAGTCTGAGTCAACATATCCAGTTACTAGACTATCCTTACCCTTCTCGAACTTCAAACCGAGATCTACGGTTTCTAGAATGTACCGCAGAATCCATTTAGCCGCATGCCAATGTGTCTTTCCAGGATTATGCATATATCGGCTGACTAAGCTGACGGCCTGGGAGATGTCAGGTCGTGTACACACCATAGCATACATTAAGCTTCCCACAACACTTGCATATGAGATTTTTTTCATATAGTCCAGCTCCTCATCATTTTTAGGAGACTGCAATGCACTAAGCTTAAAATATGGGGCCATTGGAGTACTTACTGGCTTTGTCTTCGAGTCAATGTTGAAGCGTTGTAGTACTCTCTTCAGATACTGCTTCTGAGTGAGGTGAATTGTGCTTTTCACCCTATCTCTGTTAATCTCCATCCCCAATATTCTTCTTGCTTCTCCTAGATCTTTCATTTCAAATTCTTGACTCAGTTGAGCCTTCAATCGATCTATCTCCACCTTGCTTTTACATGCAATCAACATATCATCTACATATAAAAGCAAATATATGAAAGATCCATCTGCAATTTGTTTGAAATACACACAATGATCGTATTGGCAACGAGTGTATTTCAAGTCAATTATAAAGCGGTCGAAACGTTTGTACCACTGCCGAGGACCGAGGTGACTGCTTCAAACCATAGAGAGATTTCTTCAGATTGCAAACCAATTTTTCTTTACCAGCTTCTTTAAAACCTTCTGGTTGAGACATATAAATCTCCTCCTCCAGATCACCATGTAAGAAAGCCGTCTTCACGTCAAGCTGGGCTAACTCAAGATCATATTGTGCAACCAAAGCTAGCAATATCCGTATGGATGAATGTTTCACAACAGGAGAGAATACCTCACTATAGTCAATTCCCTCTGTCTGAGCGTAGCCCTTGGCTACCAATCTAGCTTTGAATCGCACCACACTTTTAACAGCTTGATCATCTTTCTGATTGAACACCCACTTACAACCAATTGACTTCTTTCCATGTGGAAGCGGCACAAGCTTCCATGTTTGGTTCTTATGAAGAGACTGCATCTCCTCGCTCATTGCATTTTTCCATTCAGTCTGTTCACTAGACTGTATGGCTTCTTTGTAAGTGGTTGGGATCTGATCTCCTTCAGCTGGAAGTGCATACGTCACAAAATCTGTATAACGTGCCGGTAATTTTTTCTCTCTTTTCGGCCTGCTTGTTGCAATTGATTCAGGTTGGCATGGAGATACTATGACTGGACTATCAACCTCAAGTTGTCCATGCTCTCCATTAGTAACTCCTGAATCTTTTGGAGTAGTAAACTCCACTTTCTGCGGATCACAAGGTGCTTCGTTATCATGGCTGCCTTCATAGGAGTCTTTATGCTCATGTGACTTGAGCATCTCAGACTCATTGAAAGTAACATCTCTACTGACTATAATCTTCTTTGACTTTATGCACCAGAGTCTATACCCTTTTTACACCAGTATTAAAGCCTAAGAATTTTACTTTCTTAGCTCTAGGATCAAGCTTACTTTCTTTAGCATGATAGTAAGCTGGACATCCAAAAATATGTAAAAAGTCATAATCAGTAACATGTGTACCTTTCCATATTTCAATGGGTGTCTTCCCGCCATTGGCAGCTGTGGGTAATCGGTTGATGAGGTGGCAGGCATATGTCACAGCTTCAGCCCAAAATTGTTTACTGAATCCACCATCCAGTAACATACACCGTACTTTCTCTAGCAAAGTACGATTCATCCTTTCTGCCACACCGTTTTGTTGCGGTGTTCCTCGTACAGTGAAGTGTCTAACAATTCCCTCTTTCCGGCATACTTCCATGAAGGGGTCTAGAGTGTACTCACCTCCATTATCTGATCTGAGCCGCTTGATCTTCCTACCGGTTTGAGTCTCGATCATTTTCTTCCAATCAAGGAAGAACTTCAACACTTCATCTTTATGCTTCATCGTGTACACCCATACACGACGAGAATAATCATCAACAGATGTTACAAACCAGAGTTTACCTCCCAAAGATGCATTTTTGGTAGGTCCCCAAACATCGGAGTGCACATAGTCAAGTATCCCTTGTGTATTATGGATTGCGGTTCCAAACTTGATCCGTGTCTGCTTCCCTAATACACAGTTTTCACAGAAAGACAACTTACCAGTCTTGGCACCTTTGAGTAAGCCTTGTTTTACAAGTGTTTGCAAAGCTTTTTCTCCGGCGTGTCCCAAACGCATATGCCAAAGCCTAGTGGTGTCAGCATCAGTCTCATCTAGCTTCTCACAGACTGTGGAAGCTCTTCCACTAACAGTACTTCCTTGCAAGAAGTACAAATTTCCTCGCCTTAGGCCCTTCATAGTCACCTGAATTCCCATTACCACCTTGAGAATTCCATCTTCTATAGTGATTCTGAATCCTTTTGAATCCAGAGTCCCAAGTGAGATAAGATTCTTCCGCAAGTCCGGAACGTACCGAACTTCTGTCAGAATCCTAACAGTTCCATCATGCAACTTCAGCCGGATGCTACCTATTCCCTGAGTCTTACAGGCATTATTGTTGCCCATAAGTACTGCTCCATCAATCTTTGTGAAGTCAGTAAACCAGTCCCGATTGGGACACATGTGATAGGTACAACCGGAGTCCATAATCCATTCGTCAGAATGACAATTGAATGATAGACTTGTCAGGGCAAGATCTGCATCTTCATCTACATCTTTGTTGGCGACATTGGCTGTGGAGGGTTGAATCTTCTGTTGCCCCTTTAGCTTGGGACAATCCTTTTTTCAATGTCCTTTATTGTGACAAAAGGCACATTCGTCTTTGGCGAGTCTGCTGCCGACTGATGAACCACGTGATGTGGCCCGTGTTCTCGATTGAGAATCCTTCTTCTTTCTTGGATTCCTTGACTGTGGTCTCCCTCTTGCTGTTAAGGCTTCATTTGATGTATTTAGCTGTACCTCTTTATCTTTTTTACGGTACTCATTGCTTATCAAAACACTAGATACATCACTATAACTAATCTTTTCCTTCCCATACAAAAGTGTAGTAATCAAATGTTCATATGTATCGGGCAAGGAATTTAACAAAAGTAAAGC
>CM056947.1:25594177-25711057 GCA_029856935.1 Cyclocarya paliurus
CGGGGCCATGCGGCCTGCGCCCGAGCGCTGAGCCGTGCGGCCTACGCGCATGCGCAAGGCCGCGTGGTGCATGGGCATGCGCACGGGCGTGCGCATGCCTGGCCATGCGCTGGGCTGCGCATGGCCACTAACCTCACTGGGACCGAGGCGTGGTGCGCACACGGCTTGCATGCTGGGCGCCCCATACGTGTCAAGGCACGGGCCAAGGAATGCATGTGGCCGGTCCATGGGCATGCTGGGAGCCCCGTGTGTGACAAGACACGGGCCAAGGCATGCTCGTGGCATGATCAAGGGGCATGTCCCAGACATGGCTAGGACATGGGCAGCTACTTTGGAGGCGATTTTACGTGGGGGTCACTATTTACATGTTCCGGCAACTTCACCGCGTGCATGCTGACATGGCGTTTTCCAAAAATCTGCTCTGCTAGGGTTTGTGAAATCTTTTTCGATGACAGCCGCCGAGGCTCACCTGGGTGTCTCGGTGCCTGGCTCACGACAGCGTTCGTTTGCTGACATGGTCTCTGCATCTCCACAACAGATCCCAAAAGTTGCTGTCCTGTTTCGTGCTCCATCATCTGTGGATGGGGCAGTCTGTGTTCTTTTCTCTAAAGATGAAATAGAACAGTCTGCTCTGCCATTTAAATTCTCTTTGGTCCTGAAGTTTGTTCGACAACGACCTTCTTTAGACATTATCCGTTCATTTATTCGATCTCGTTGGGGTTTGAAGGTTCAGCCTATCGTTTCTGCTATGAGTAAACCTAGACATGTCTTCGTTCGGCTGACTACAGAAGATGATTTCCTTAAAGCCTTTGCTAGGGATGCTTGTGATATTGATGGTGCTTTCTACCGAGTCTTTCACTGGACAACCGATTTTCATGAAGAGACAGAATCTGCTAGGGTTTCGGTTTGGATCAACATGCCTGGTCTTCCACCAAACTTTTACCATGAATCCTTTCTTCGCAACATCACTGCACCTGTGGGGAGGTTTCTTAAACGGGATAATCCTACAAGATGTGCTACTCGTACAGATGGGGCTAGGGTTTGTATTGAGATGGATATTTCTAAAGAACCGCTGCTGGGTGTGTGGATTGGTACGCTGAAGAACCCACAAGTTTTCTTCCAAGAATTTGTGTATGAAACACTTCCAGCTTATTGTATGAAGTGTAAGATTCAAGGCCATAATTTAAATACTTGCAAGAAGGGGATCCCACTACGTGATTTGGATGCAAAAACTTCGAAGGATAGCGGGAAGGCTGAAAAAGTTTGGGTTCGGAAAGCTCGGGACTTGGTGGTTGAAGAAGTTTTTGAGGAAGCCGAGAATGACTCTGTAGTTTTGATGGACGGACTTAAGATGGTTTTAGAAAACCTTATTGTTGATGATACTGTTCCTGGTACGTTGCATGTGGTTTCGCACATGCCTATAGATGCCCAGGATGCCCCGGATGCCACATTGAAGGAAGGTGAGTTTCTGGGTAATATGGATGAGGAAAACGTAGTGCAGCATGCTGCAGTGGATGAAGTAGTTGCGGAATGCATGGTTGATGATGCCAGTCCCAGACTCAAAGTTGAATTCAGTGGGAATATAGATAAGATGGGATTTGATGCTGCCCCAGGCCCACCTTTGCAAGGAAACATTGTTGTGGAAGATGCTTTGCGGCTTGGGCATGAGGATGTCGGCCCAGGTTTGCATGGATTGCCTGCGGAAGATGCTTTGCAGCTTGAGCATGTGGAAGTCGGCCCAACTGAAGTTTTGTTGAAGCACGTGACTCTGCAATCTCCTCTCCATGAATAGATTACGCCTATAGATGAGGTGCAGGTATGCTCGGACACAAATTCTGATGATCATGAGTTACATCCGTTGTCTAGTGTTAAAGATAATCTGTCTGACTCTTGTTTGATAGTTGGTGATGTGAGAAAGAAAAAAGAAATAAAAATAAGGGGCTCTACTAGGGTTGTGAGCAAACCCTCTCGCCTTAATTTATGATGTGTTCTTATTTTTATTGGAATGTTCGTGGATTGGGTACGTCAAATAAACGATTACGGAAGTTGATCACAAGGTATTGTCCAAAAATTATTGCTTTGGCTGAACCTATGTTAAATGTTGCTAGATTACCTTGGTGGAGACGTTGTTTTCAATTTGATGATTGTGGCTCTACTGTTGAGGTTGGTGGGAAATTATGGCTTATGTGGAAAAATGAAATGAATTTGGTGGTTGATAGTATGAGTGATCAGCATATTACTGTGAGTATCATTGAAAACTTGCAACCTATGTTCTTGACTTTTGTTTATGCGAAGTGCACTTACCAAGAGAGGCATCGTTTATGGAGTAATTTAGAAGCTTCCAGTTGTTCTGATCCGTGGATAGTTATGGGGGACTTTAATGTAATTTGGCATGATGGTGAAAGATGTGGTGGTCGCTCCCGTCTGGCTACTGCTATGGATGAGTTTAATAATTGTATTGATAACTGTGGCCTCTTTGATATGAATTATTATGGGAACTCTTTTTCTTGGTGTAATGGGCACCATGATTTTTCTTGCTATTGGGCTCGTCTAGATCGTATTATGCTCAATGTTATGGGCATGGAGGTCTTCCCATCCGCAAGCTTTCAATATCTTCCCCGTACTACTTCAGATCATGCCCCAATGGTCATAAATTTGGTGAGAAGTGAAGAATCTTATGGTTATCCATTGTTTAAGTTTCAACAAATGTGGAACTCGCATGAAGGTTTTATGGATGTTGTGTCTCGAGTTTGGATGGAGGAGACTATGGGATCGGGTTTCTCTATATTGGCTATTAAACTTAAAAAGTTGAAACCTGCTTTGAGGGTCTGGAATAAACAGGTATTCGGGTGGACACAAGTTCATATTGTAGATTTGGAAGCTCGTATTCAGGGATTAGAGGCCAGTTTGCAAGATGGTTTCTCGGCTGATGTGGAGTCAGATTTGTTGGCTTCCCAATTGGAACTTTCGGTTTGGATGGAGAGGGAAGAAACTTGCTTGGCTCAACAAGCAAAACAGTCTTGGTTGCAAAAAGGTGAGGGGAATTCTGGTTTCTTCCGTGCTGTGAGTAAAAAGAATCGACTCCTAATCAAATCAATGCGGCTTAGGGATGGGACAGTGCTTACTTATCTGGAACAAATCCATGCGGGTGCAGTTGATTATTTTTGCAAATTTTTGGAGGCTCGCCCGCATACTACTCTTCCTGATTTAGGAGATTTGGTTGATCCCATTGTCACAGAAGAGGATAATAATGGTTTATGTAAAATTCCTTTGACTCAGGAGATTTATGATGCTCTTTGGTCCATCCCTGTCGATAGTTGCCCAGGGCCGGATGGCTTCAATTCAGGCTTCTTCAGGAGTTGCTGGCACATTGTCAGTAATGATGTTATTGATGCAGTGGTGGAATTTTTTAGGGGTGGTGAGTTGCCTCGGTTTTACACTGCTTCCTACCTTGTGCTTATTCCGAAAGTTGATAATCCGGGAAGTTTTGATAAATTCCGTCCTATTAGCCTTTGCTCGGTCATTTATAAGATTTGCTCTAAAATCCTTGTTAATCGTTTCTCTCCTTTGTTGGCTCGCATTATTTCTCCATAACAAGGTGCTTTCATTCCAGGGCGTAGTATTTATGAGAATATTAGTCTGACTCAAGAGTTGGTTCATGGTCTCAATAAATCTATTCGTGGGGGGAATGTAGTTCTTAAAATTGATATGGCAAAGGCGTATGATAGCATTGATTGGGGTTTCCTTCTTCATGTTCTGGCCTCCTTTGGTTTTTCTCTAGCGGTTTGTAGTCTTATTAATCAATGCATCTCCACCCCGTGGTACTCCATTGTTTTGAATGGCATCCCTAAAGGTTTCTTTAAGGGAGGTCGTGGCTTGCGTCAGGGAGATCCTCTCTCTCCCTATTTATTTATTATTGTGGAAGAGATCCTTTCAAGGTTGATCAAGCATCAGGTTGTTATGGGGAAAGTTCAGCCTTTTTCTCATCCTAGAGATTCCCATGTGATCTCTCATTTATTATATGCTGATGATATTGTTATTTTCTCTAATGGGGGAAAAGCTTCTTTAAAAGCTATTATGCAGATTTTGCAGGATTATGAAGTTTGGTCGGGTCAGGTTGTTAACAAAGATAAATCTTCAATTATCTTCTCCAATAAAGTTATGTTGCCAAGGTGTCGTATGCTCCTGCGCCTAACAGGTTTTATTGAAGGAAAATTGCCTTTTACTTATTTGGGAGTTCCTATTATTTCTGGGCGTCTGTTGACAAGGCATTTTGATGATTTAGTTAATAAAATCCGCAGCAGATTAGAAGGTTGGAAAGCTAAATTGCTTTCTAATGGTGCTCGCCTCCTTTTACTTAAACATGTTTTGCAAAGTATTCCGATTCATTGTTTATCAATTTTATCTACGCCAATCACGGTGTTGGATAAGATTAAGAGACTTATGAGTACTTTTTTTTGGGGCGTTCGGGAAGGCAAACCTAAACGGAAATGGTGTTCCTGGGATGAGATGTGTAAACCAGTTTCTGAAGGGGGTGTGGGGCTTCGAAATCTGCATGAGGTTCAGAATTCTCTCCATATGAAGCTTGTTTGGAATCTGCTCCAAGGTAAAACTCTTTGGTCCCAATTCTTTTTAGCTAAATATGTGGGTTCGGATCATATTTCTCTTGTTGATCCTCACAAAGGAACTCGGTTTTGGCGTATGATTATGGAATGTTTTCCTTCTGTGCAAAAAAACTCTTTGTGGAGGGTTAAAAATGGTGATATATCTTTTTGGAGGGATCATTGGGTGGGTGAGGCCCCTTTGTGTGATCAACTGCAAATCACAGACCTTCCTTCTTTAACGAGTGTAAATCTAAGGAGGATTGGAACATTGATCTTTTCCAAAGATTAGTTGGCCTGGAAAAAACTGATATGTTGATTGAGAAATTGGGTAAGTTAAAACATGGTGATGATGTTCTTATTTGGGTTCCGAAGGCAGATGGTAATTTTTCTACTAAAAGTGCTTGGGAATGCCTTCGGTTTCATTCTCCTAAGATTCCTTGGATGGATTGGGTGTGGCACTCTTTTATTCCCAAAAAAATGTCTATTTTGATGTGGAAGGCTATGCATGGTTGCCTTCCTGTTGATGATAGATTACGTAGAGTTGGTATCATTATGGCCTCAAAGTGTGATTGTTATGTTTCGGGGGCCCATGAGGATCAGGACCATGTGCTTGCTTTGGGTGAGTTTGCGACACAGATTTGGAAACGTGCTTGCTTTTATTTAGGCATGCCTAACTTGATAGGTCGGTCTTGGAAAGAGCGGGTGGAGTGTTGGTTTCGCAGGGCAAAACGTTCATCTTGTAGCGGACAAATCCTTGGTATTCTTCCTATTATTATCACTTGGCGTTTATGGTGGAGGAGATGTAAGGCTCGGATGGAGGGCTCCTATGAATCTATTGACTCAGTTTGGGTTTCTATTAAATATTGGTTGTCATGGGTGGCCTTAAAATTTAAGGATCAAAAAGTTTTCAGCAATAGGGATCAGGAGGTGCTTCAATCTTTACACCTTCCTATCCCGAGGCTTTGTATGAGGGGTGATAGGTTTGTGAGGTGGGAGAGACCTAAGGTTGGGCGGTACAAACTTAGTGTTGATGGTTGCTCTATGGGAAACCCCGGTACTTCAGGAGTGGGAGGAATAATTCGTGATCATGGGGGGGATTTGTGTTTGGGTTTTTCGGTGCCTATTGGTTGTGGTTCTAATAACCAAGCTGAGGTTATGGGATTGCTTTATGGCTTGAAGCATGCTAGGTGTATGGGTTTTGATGCTATTGAGATTGAGATGGATTCAAAGCTAGTCATTGACTGGATTGGCAGACGTAGGTGCGGATTGTGGTACTTAGAAGATTATTGGGAAGAAATCATGAACTCCCTTGGCCAGATTCGCTTCACTAGTAGACACATCTTTAGGGAATGCAATGCTATTGCTGATTTTTTGGCTAAATCTGGTGCCAAAGGAAGCAATGTTATTTATTATTCTGCTTTGGAGCTTCCACGGACGGCTAGAGGTTTCCTCAGACTTGATAAGGGCGGTTTGCCATATTTAAGAAGGAAATAAGTTCCTTTCGCCTTTAGGCGGTTATTAAGGTGCCTTTGGACAGATTAAGAGTGTCAGTTTTGCTTTGTTTTAGGCTTGTTAGATTGCTGGTTTTTATTTGTTTTATTTTGGGTTTTGTTTTGACACTTGGTTTTGGGTTAGTTTCTAGCATTATTGTTTGTAAACCCCCCAAGTGTAATAATGTTACCACGGTATTCCTCCACCATAAGTGAGGGTTTTTATTAATAAATTTGGGACGGGGCCGCTATGTGGGTGGCTACCGGCTCTTCTTAAAAAAAAAAAAAAAAATTTACATGTTCCGGCGTTTGCTCAAACGCCAGGAATGGAAAAATCCATTACTTGAAGAAATTAAGAACTTGTAGGGATGAATACCAATTCAAGTTCTAGTTGCAATTTGACAAAAGAAATAAACATATAAAATAGTCTTTATAACATTTATTGTTACTTGCATCGATCCAATATTTCAAACAATATTAAATGTGTTGTAATAAATATGGTAAGATTTATTTTATGTAATTATATTCTTTCTCGTGCAGACCCTAAAACTTGAAAATACGTATAAAGATTCTTTTCGAGGGACGACTTGACATTTACAACAATTTCTCGTAGCCCCAACGTATAGGTCCGATCGACATGAAGGTCCTGGTCGCGACCTCAACTATTGGTGTTGGTTGAAAGAAACCGCGTATGGAGCCTCTGTATATAACATTGAGTATGGATTCCATGTTCACAAGTACGTACCACTACTACCACACCCACCTCTGCATGCGCACACACACGTGTGTATATATATATAAATAATGTCTTGTATATGGAAATATCTATCTCACCATTTAGTTTATGACTCCATTTTAGAATCCAAGGGACCTTATATCTTTTGCAGAAATGGATGGCGTATGGAAATTTGACATCATAGCGATTCAATTTTGAAACAATTACATTAACAAAACATTTAACATATTTATGAAGTTGTTCAGAAAAAACTTCAGGAGTGGGGCTAAACTGGTTCCACCATTTTAAGAATCAAATGGGAAGTTTGCCTTTAAATTTCTTATCAAAATTAAGAAACCAGGAGTGACTCATGTTTGCAGTTTGAAATAACATGAACTTGGACCATGCATCAATGTAATCATAGTAATAATAAAAAATTTCAAAGTTGGAAAGTCTTTTTGAAGTGAAGGGTTGGGTATCTCATTCTTCTTCTGTTATGCCATTCAAAATGTAAGCACTGTGATAAATCAATTTTGATTTATCAGTTTTATCATAAATAGGTTTAATAATAATGGATTCTATTTAGAGCAGAATATTAGAATAATACTGGAGATTTTTGGCATAACTCCTAGGGATCCAGTGAAAACTTGGAGGAAAATAGTTGGAAGCAATTTTGAAGGGATCTGTATATATTGATCGATTAGATTCAATATAGAACAGATTTTGGGAAATTTGTTTTTGATGATATTCAGTTTTCAAAGCAGAAAAATACTGAGTGAGTTTAACAGAAGAAATTGGTTTAGCATATGGGTCGTAAGGGGTAGTAATAACAGAAGCAAATGAAGAAGGTTTAATAGTAGAGATACTCCCAAGGGTAGTAAACCTATTAGCAATTTCTAGTGGGAAAGCAGACTCATTTTTAATGAGTTTGAGATCAGGAATTGGTGGAGGTGTAACAATCTTTTTTCTTTTATCTTTCTTCTTGCTCATGGTTGCTGCAAGAATTCACGAATAAGGAAATCAAGAATGAAATTATTAGAATCTTAAATATATTCAATATCGAAGTAAAAAACACTTAATATAACTTGTCATCGGGCAAAAATATGTTTTGATGCAATGTTTTCAATATCTTTTCTAAAAGATATAGCACTTTTGCAATCAATGCCTAATAAGAATTTTTTGTTAAACAAATCACTTTGAAATTTTGAAATGCATAGTACTATAGATAAGATTTCTTTCTTAATAGTACTATAATTAAGTTGTGCACTATTTCAGACTCAGGAATGCAATCGAACAATTTGTTCGGATGAGCCTGGTGAAACAATTTGTTTCAGAATGCCACCATAATCAATGTTAGAGGCATTTGTTTCAACAATTTTAAAAGAACCAGAAGTAGGGATACCAAGACGCAGAAGAGTCTTGACATGTGCCTTGATTTGTTTAACAAGAGTAATATGAATTTTGGACCATGGAGGAGGATTGTTCATGTGTAGCCTTTCAAATAGTGGGCAACATTTTGTTCTCATATTTTGATAGAATTGGGTAACATTGTTGAGAGAACCAATGAATCTTTGTAATTGAGTTTTATCAAGAATAACATCAGAAAATTTGTCAGCAAATTCGATAGCCTTGTTGATGGGTCGGATTTTGCTTTCAGAAATATCATAACCAAGGAATCTAATCTTGGTTTGAAATAATTTAATCTTTTTAGCATAAACAACAAGGTCATTCAATCTAATGATATCTAAAAACGATTGCAAATGTTTTCAGTATTCATCAATAGATTTGGAAAACATGAGATTATCATCAATATAAACAATGGTGAAATGGGTGAATGAATTGAAGATGTCATTCATAATATTTTAGAATTCACTAGTGGCATTTTTAAGACCAAAAGACATCACATTCCACTCGTAGTGTCCAAATAAGGTAGTAAACCAGTCTTATACCTATCTGACTCATTAATCTAGATTTGCCAAAATCCTGATTTTAAGTCAAACTTGGAGAAGACAATTGCATCACATATCCTATGAATTAAGTCATTCTTGTTGGGGATAGGAAACCTAATCCACTCTACGACTTTATTTACAGGTTTGTAGTTAATCACTAGGCGGGGTGTCCCTCTCTCAATTTCTGCATTTTTCTGGACATAAAAAGCAGCATTTGTTTAGCAAGAAATCATTGATTTCATTTTTGCAAAATCCCAAAGTTTTACTATTCATTTGAATAGGTCGAGCTTTAGTTGGAATGTGTTTCTCACAAAAACCCTTACTATAAGGCAAAGAAATAACATGTTTCTTCTTATGCCAAAAAACATTTGGAAGATTAGAATGAACATTATTAACCAGTTTTTTTATAATTAAAATCACTGATTTTTGACTGAAAAAAAGTATTAGATAGTCGTTCTGAAATCTTTTTGAATTTGATTTCCTAATACATGAAATTCAAATGTTTTGTTTTTGTAGAAAACAAAGATTTCAAACTTTTATCAGTATCACTTTCAAATTTTGAAGCAAATTTAAACTTAACTTTTTTTTTCTAAAAGGATTAGTAGTAATTTCATCATTTTAAAAAAGAAACGGATATAAAGAAGAAATAAAATGAATTCTTAATATGACTTTATTAGTCATATTTTTAACAAGCACTGAAAGAATTTTAAAACAAATATTATCATGGCAAGCATGAGCAGTATTAAGTCCATACTTGATCTTCATCTGAGATCCATTTGTTGAGAATAATCTCTCAATAGATTTCTCATAATATTGACTAGGAAACTTTTTTTTCTAAAAGGATCAGTAGTAATTTCATCATTTTCAAAAAGAAACGGATATAAAGAAGAAATAAAAAGAATTCCTAATATGACTTTATCAGTCATATTTTTAACAAGCGCTGAAAGAATTTTAAAACAAATATTATCCTGGCAAGCATGAGCAGTATTAAGTTCATACTTAATCTTCATTTGAGATCCATTTGTTGAGAATAATCTCTCAATAGATTTCTCATAATATTTACTAGGAATTATCACTTTTTAGATACAATTTATATCCGTTCCGGAGTCAATCATAACAATCACAGAAAATTAGAATTCATGGCAAACAATAATAGAAACTCTAGAAAACCATTGGGAGGAATAGTATGATGAATTAAATAGATCTGATTCTCAGAAGATTTCTCTTCTTTTGGATTTGAATTAGAATCATTTAAACAAAAACTTCTTAATTAAACAGGAACTTCTTGATCAAATTGCTTATCAATTTTTAAACACAATAATTCTTAGTTAAAAGAATTATTTTCAGATTTGAGATTATTGATATCAGCTTTGAGTTTAATAATTTAATTTTTAATAAAACCAAATTTATGTTGCAAATCAGTTGTAGAAATATCTTTGAATTTTTTCTTTTCAAATCTTCCCAAAGTTTCTTGAAAATTAATTTTTTGTTTAGAAGTCTGAGGTTCTTGACGAACCATTTTCTTCTTAGAGTTTTTGAAGATATTTTTCTTTAAACTCATGATTAGTAATTTGAGAAATCAAGGTTAACAAAAGATTTTATTTTTCTTCTGCTTTGGTTAAAACATTGATTGTTTTACCTAAAAAATTACAACAAGAATCATTACAACCAAGTTTAATATTGGGAGAATTAGATGATCCAGTTTCTGAGTGATATTTTAAATCACTAGAGCTGAATTCATTGATGTTAGATGATGAGGAAGATTTTATTTCTAGGAGGCGAAAAGGATCTTCTTGATTATTGGCATTAATATTCAATTGGTTAAGCATGTTTTTGAATTTATTGGACTTTTTGGGATATTTATTAGCAAAATATCTAAATTTTCCGCAATTAAAACATCTCCCTTTTGAAGGGGTTTGAAAAGCCTTTTTCTTACTAAAAGGTTTTTTATTAGAAGGTTTTTTTTGTAAAAATCATCATGGTTTGTTCTCCTTTTCTCACCATGAGGTTTGGTAAATTTACTAGAATATTTTTGTTTTTGTCTAGATGGAGTAATAGGAAGAAGGCTAAATTGTTCACAGAAATTCCCTATCTCATATTTAGCTTTCTTACTATTTTTTATCTGTTGGCAAAGCGTTCTTTGATCATTACACATACTAATACTAAACTTCTTAATTGTGCTGAAGATATCACCGTAGGTGTAATCATCATAATTAAAGAGTCTCAAAATATCAGTAAATTCATCCTTAACTTTGTGAGCAAATAAATGAGGTAATCCTTCAATAAATTTTTCTTTCAGTAAGACTTATGACTATTATCTCTAAGCATTACTCTGGATATGAAAACATCTTGATACCATATATAATCAAACATTTGATGACATATCAATTTATTCAAATAATCACTAATACGATTAGTAATATTGGAGGGAGTTCAAACAAGATGTTTAACAATACTTTAAATCAAAGTATTAACACTATCAGGAATTCTCATTCCTATGGTTTCATAAAAAATGCCCTTCATTATTATGCTTAATAGCATTCTGAATGGTTTCCCTTGATTCTACTGTAAGATGTTTATCCCACCAGTGTTGAAGCATACTAGAAAAACCGGTAGTTAAAATAGCAATAATATCAGGTTGTTTGAGATTTTGTTAATATAAGCATTTGCAACCATAAACATTTTACTCATGGTATTGAGGATTTCTTGTTCAGATAATCCGTTAATATTTCATTCGTAAATTTTGTCAACAAAATAAGAGGATTGGGTTTGAAACATTCTTTCTTTAAACAGTAAATTAGGAGGTGTTGGTCGGAGATACCAGTTCTTCGTCAAACTCATTGGTTTGGGTCATTTTGAAGAAAATCTGACGATTTTAGGTTTTAAATCAATATTTTGAAAACTCTTTTCAAGTAAAGCTATATCTTTAATAGTAGATGAATCACTGTCAGATGATTCTTCAGTAGTTTTAACAATAACAACTTCTCTGTTATTCCTATTTAAAGCACTAATAGATGGCTATTCTTTTTTAATATCTGTAAGCATTTGATTGATTTTATCAAGAGTATTGGCCTGCTTTTTGAAATCAAGTTTTGGCCTATCTTTGGTAGTATAATAAGCAGAAGTAACTTGAAAGACAGTAAAAACACCTTTCAGTTTTAAATTAGAGTTAATAGGATGGGCTGTTTTTACAGAATCTTTCAGAAATTTTTTGAGATTTTGGTTTCTTCTTTCTTGATTTTCCAAGACAGAACCAAGAATAGAGGATCTAGTTCCAGTAAAAGAATTTATTCTTTCATTGTTTACTAGAGGTTGGTCAAAACTATTAAAATCATTTTAATAGTGCTATCTAAATATTGTTGAATATAATTAAGATTGAGTTCATCAGTTGAAACTCTAATAGGAGGAACTTCATGTTCTAAAGTCCATTCATTGGGAAGAGAAATATCTTGTCAATAGATCATTTTTGAAACTTAAATATTAGCATTAGGAGTATAACTATATGGACTAACAAAATTTTATTTCCTGAAGTTTTCAAATAGCTTTAGGATTCATATTAGTTTTTAAAATCCTATAATAAATGTGGTAAACCAAGCTCATTGAGATCATCAAATTGCCACCCGGCCTATCTATCTAGCAATGATGAAGATCAGTACCCTTTCAGTTTCCTGCCTCATCTTGGCTTTCTTTTTCCTCTCTGTTATGCCTCGTGATCATGATGATCAGTATCGAAATTTCTTCAACGTTTTAGCATGAATAAAAATATTAATTGCTTTTATTTATTTTTTCACTAAGCATTCATTTAATTATGAGTCCCGGCCAGTTACAAATCTTAAATGCTTCGAGTACAAATCTTAAATTTGGCTACTTAATTCGAGCAACCAACAAACTATGCAGGACGACTTGACATTACTGCAATTTATCGTATCCCCTACGCATACGTCCGATCGACATTAAGGTCACGGTCGCGACCTCAATTATCGGCCTTGGTTGAGTATGGATCCCATGTAATTCATAAGTACGTACCACTTCTACCACACCCACCTCTGCATGCGTGTATATATATATATATATATATATATATATATATATGCGATAAGTAGGTTTAATTATATGTTATAATTAAACCTACTTATATGTTGTAATAGAACGTGAATACTATCATGTCAATGTCATAGCGTGTATATATATATATATATATGCACCTCACGTATCGTTGTGATAAGCATGCATGTGTGTTTTACTAGCTAAAATGGTATATCTTTGACTAAATTCATTTGCTGCATGCATATATCTAAGATGGATATGTTGCTTTCATGTTCGACATATATGCTTGGTGATAAGGAATTATTTTGTTCGATATTGCATGTGTATGAATATTGTAAGTGCTCAATCCGTTAGAATAACTTTCATAAACAACTGTCCCAATACCATTTGGCCAGGAACCCTAACCGCTAATTAAAAACCTCAACTATCAAAAACTGGATTTGAGTTAGCATCCAAAGCATTCACATCACTAGATGTCCAAGCTCCATGAATGCCTCAAGAAGGTTCTCTTGTGCTATTGCATGCAGAATGCACCTCCAGAAAGGTTGCATGCAATGGCAATGGTGCGATCCCGCCGGCATCTTTGGTGGAAATAAACATAGTAGAGAAAGGTAGGCAAGACTTTTATGGTGTCAGCCTTGTCGACGGCTTCAACTTGCCTGTTTCAATGAGCACATTAGGCGGGAGTGGTGATTGCCAGACCATGAGTTGCCCGACCAATGTGAACGCGGCTTGCCTAGCTAAGCTGTAAGTGAAAGCCGCAGTTGGGAGTGTAATCGCATGCAAAAGTGCCTTTACAGCATTCCATCAGCCACAATACTGCTGCACTGATGGTTTCAATATCCCAACAACATGTCCTCCCACGAACTATTCAATGATCTTTGAGAACCAATGCCCTCAAGCACTTTTACGTGCTTTGCTGTATCTGATTATATTATCATTTTCTACCCTTAAACTTGATTAAGAATTATGCATATATAATGCATGCGTTCCCAGCTTCTCTTTTATAATAATTATAATAATAATCCATGTACTCAATGTAACAAATAATAATGAATTACTACATATAGAAAATTAAAAAATAAATGCGCAAACTATATAAATTTCTTGTGCTTTTCTGTATGCAGTAACTCTATCTTCACATGCGGCTATATATTCATTCATGGGAGGGTACATGATACTACTCTCTTGTGATAATAAGCCATCAGAAGCTTCTTTCTGCTTGAATTGATCAAAATTATCCCATAACAGGTTTCTATCATTTTTACATTTGATGGTTCACGTGCAATATTTATATTTAATCCAACAAACGTACCGGCTTCCAAAGTTTACTAGATGGCTCACTCCAGATTGTTTCTTTATTTACATTTGTGAGCTAGCAAAGATGCGCCCACATTATGACCGTGGTCTATTAATTCCATGCACACTGACACAAATGGTTGTTAAAATCATCACTAGAGATTATTCTAAGGAAAAATTACTGTTTAAGTTCGTGTGGTTTTATTTCTCAAAATTGGTACATTTGTTTTAAAAAGTTTGGAATAGTTATGGTTAAGTTTTAAATTAGTCCTTTCGTCAGGACTTTGTCATTGTTTTCCTGACATGTCTGTTGAATGTCACGTCGGTATCAGTAAGAAGACCCCGTACAGTTAACATTTAAAAGGTTAAAAAAATCCAAAGTCATGACCATGCATGAATAGTTAAAAAAATAAATAAATAAACGACCACGTCAGGTTTCTTGATCAGGAGACAAACCGTAAAACTAATTTGAATCTTAACCGTAATTATAAGTAGTTGTTCTAATTAAATTAGTAAGCCAGAGGTACTAATTTCGAAAAATGAAAACCACATATATATATAGGCTGAAAAGTGCTGGACGTTATCTGTCTGTCGTTAGCTAACCACTGGAATTTTGAAGGAAGCCGAATTCAAATTCAAGTCCAGGCCGCCCACGCCATAAAAATGTTTTTTATGGCACTGAGAAAAAGGATAAACTTTTGCAGGATAAAAATCAATCTCTGTGGTAGTGTCTTCAATAATGAATGGTACGAAAAAAAATTATATTTTAGCTAAAAAACATAAAATTTTAACCATAAGATTCTCTTCAATAATGTATGGTACGAATTTTTAGCTAATTTTTTTACTATTTTACACCAAACATATAATTTTTTTTCGTACCATACATTACTGAAGAGAATTGACAAAATGCATGGGACCCTAGTTAGAGATTTGTTTGCGTGGCACCTTCGTAGCCCCAACCGCGTATACGTACGTCCGATCGACATTAAGGTCCCGGTCGCGGCCTAATTTATTGGCGTTGGTTGAAAGAAACCACGTATGGAGCCTCTATATATAGCATTGAGTATGGATCCCATGTTCATAAGTACGTAACACTACTACCACACCTCCTCTATCTATCTAGCAATGATGAAGAGTACCCTTTCAGTTTCCTGCATCCTCATCTTGGCTTTCTTTTTCCTCTCTGGTATGCCTCGTGAACATGATGATCAGTATCGAAATTTCTTCAACGTTTTAGCATGAATAAAAATATTAATTGCTTTTATTTATTTTGTCATTAAGCATTCATTTAATTATGAGTCCCGGCCAGGCACAAATCTTAAATGCTTTAACTATTGGATGGTGGGTCCTAGATCAACTATGGATCGACCTCCAACAGACAAATTTTGAATAATTATTAGATACTGTACTCAGAGAACGGGCACGTGGTATACTCATGCTATGACCTCCAACAATGTCATTTATGACATTGACATAGTATTAATATTAATATTAGAACGTGAATACTATGTCAATGTCATAGCAAATAAATATATATATATATATATATATATATATATATATATATTTATATGCACCTCATGTATCATTGTGATAAGCATGCATGTGTGATTTACTAGCTAAAATGGTATATCTTTGACTAAATTCATTTGCTGCATGCATATATCTAAGATAGATATGTTGCTTTCATGTTCGACATAAATGCATGGTGACAAGGAATTAATTTGTTTGATATTGCATATGTATGAATATTGCAGGTGCTCAATCTGTTAGAATAACTTTCACAAACAATTGTCCCAATACCGTCTAGCCAGGAACCCTAACTGCTGATCAGAAGCCTCAACTATCAACAACCGGATTTGAGTTAGCATCCAAAGCATCCACATCAATAGATGTCCAAGCTCCATGGATAGGCCGTTTTTGGGCACGAACTGGTTGCTCCACGGATGCCTCAGGAAGGTTCTCTTGCACTACTGCAGATTGTGATTCTGGACAGGTTGCATGCAATGGCAATGGTGCGATCCCGCTGGCATCTTTGGTAGAAATCAACATAGCAGCGAATAACGGGCAAGACTTTTACGATGTTAGCCTTGTTGACGGCTTCAACCTGCTCGTTTCATTGAGCACAAAAGGCAGGAGTGGTGATTGCCAGACCTCGAGTTGCCCGGCCAATGTGAATGCGGTTTGCCCAGCAAAGCTGCAATTGAAAGCTGCAGATGGGAGTGTAATCGCATGCAAGAGTGCATGCATAACATTCCATCAGCCACAATACTGCTGCACTGATAGTTTCAATACCCCAGCAACATGTCCTCCCAGGAACTATTCAATGATCTTCGAGAACCAATGCCCTCAAGCTTATAGCTATGCTTATGATGATGTGAACAGCACATTTACCTGCTCCACTGTATCTGATTATGTTATCACTTTCTGCCCTCAAACTTGATCAAGAATTATGCATATATAATGCATGCGTTCCCAGCTTCTCTTTTATAATCATTATAATAATAATTGAAGTGATACCGACACACGATAGCACAATGATCGTAAGTGTCCGCTTTGGCAAAGTAGTTATCTTGCCTATTATCCCATTTGTTTGGCGGTGTTTCTTTATGGATATTGAGTTTTAGAAAACCCGCTTTTAAATGAGTCATTTCTTTTTTGTTTTTGTTTCATTAATTTTTAAACCAAAAAATAAAAATAAAAATTAGCGTGTATGCATGGAATAACATAATATTTTACCTTAATGCGATATGTACTGATATATACATGATTGACACACACTCCATTTCTATCATTTTGTGAAATTTGAGCATCTTGGTGGTATGGTTGAGTGAAATTATTTTATGAAAATTTATTTTCAAGCTTGAGCATAGAGCATAATTTTTTATGCATCATATTTTGTTTGATGTGTGGCTTGAAACACCGAGATGCTATATTTATGGAGATAGACTTGGCATGATTTATATATAATGAAGGAAAAATCTTGAAGGACATTTTGCACATGCTTACACTTGTAGTATTATTCATTACTATTTATTGATTTAACATAGGAGAAGTAAAATTGCAGGACTACCGAGCCTTTTGAAAAAAAAATCATGAATCTGCCTCAGTGGTTAGGGTGAACTTGGGAATGTGTGGGTTAGGCGCACGGTCCTGGATTTGATTCCCCACTATTCGAATCCTTTGACGAAAAAAAAAGAAAAAAAAAAAGAAAATATTATAATAATAAAGGATGAAGCAGTGAGCTTTCCTAAGTAAAGGGCTAGAAACAATTACCCAAACTTTGGGGGTTGAGTGTTCAACTTTAAAACAGAGTTGACATGAAAACTACTAGTCCTTTGGGCTTTGAGGTAGTTAGAGTCGGTAATGATTAATTTTAAGGTTGAAAAAATCCTAGAATAAATCATGGCTAGTAATGAAGAACAATTTAGCTACACATCTGAGATCTGAGATATTTTTCCCAATTCTTTGTGAAAGATTATTGAAACAGTCTTGGTGGATATAGCTCCCAGGGGTTGAGTAGTCATGTGTTGCATTTTGTGAGAATTCATTATTGTGTTTGTTTGCTTTTATTTGGATTTTGAGTTTTATGCAATATTCATTTCAATTAATTTTTATTTCTTTTGCTCAAAAACTAGCAAAATACTAGTTGGGGGGTGGGCGCCAAAAACTTCTTACTAAAAAATGAGCAGCACAAAGGTTATCCTAAGTGCGGGAGAGTGTCGCGTAATAATTAGGAATAAATTCCTAAATCGTCTCCTCAGGGAAAGTGCTTAAAAATCAAACTCGTGTAAAATGGTGAGAATATTTACAGTGAGAAAATAAAAATAAAAAGTGGTGATATGTACACTGGATGGAAGAGTGCAATGAAAATGAAAAGATTACTAGTCATGAACCAGATTCATTTTGTTGGATTTAAGTGTTTGAGATGCAAAACAGTAAATTAAAATTGCTGAAAGTTAAATAACTAAAATTTAAAGAAGCAAGAATATTAAATGACATAAAAGTAAATTGCATAAATTAAAGGTGAAGGAAAATTAAATAACATTAATTTAAATTACAGAAATTAAAGGTGCAGGAAAATTAAATAACATAAATTTAAATAGCAAGAATTTAAAGTACGAGGAAAATAAACGACAGTAATTTAAAGTACGAGGAATAATTCATTATAAATTTTCAACTAAAATAAAATAAAATTAAAATTAAAAGTGGAGGCTACTTGTGAAGGAGGAAAACCCGACAATAACAGTTAGTCAATTAGGCTCTCAACTGTGTTGCTGTACTCCCTCTTTCACTGAGCTCTATTCAAAAATAAAAATCACTCTCTACTCTAATATATTCCTACTCCTAAAATCTAACTCTAATTCCTAACGAGTTTCTCCGTCTGTTTATAAGCTCTTGTAGGCTTCAAAAGCCTTTGCATACGTTTCTGCTTAGCTGCCATCTCCCCTACTCAGTTTTTACGCCGAAAGCTTCTCTAGCTGTATTCGGCATGAGATATTCCTCTTTTTGTCCGTGAGTTCTTTTTTACAAATGGAAAGCATGGGTCTTCATCTTTTTTTATTTCTTTTGCCCACCTTTTTCTCTTTATTCTCTGTGGCTTTTGTCCCCTTGTGAATTTTCTTCCTTCTTCTTTGTCTAGCCCTTCTCCTTTCTAAAGATATTCCTTAATTTATTCCACTAAGCAACCCCACCAACCACAAGACCAATATTTTTAATTCAAAAGACATCTCCTAGGAATCATGCCACTAGCCAAACTCTTCTTGATCTCTTTTCGGCTTCTAGGCCACCGAAACCAAATAAAAAAAAAAATATGCTGCCTTTTTCTCCATCTTCCAAGTCTTCCATGCGCGATCAGTGGTCTTCATTTTTTTTTTTGTATCTCCCAGCATGCGCCTTCCTCTTTCTTTATTTCCTTTTCGTGTGCAGCGTCCGTGAAGTGAAGGTGTTGCCATAGAGGTGCAGCGTTTGGTGAAGCACAAGAAGAGCTCACGATGGTGCATGCGGTGATGGCTGTGCAGAGGGTGGCTAGGCCGTGCATGGATGGCTTGGTGGTTGAGTTGTGGTCCACTGTGGCCGCGTACATGCTCTGGTTTTGGTGTGAAAAACAGGGGTAATGGAGTGGTGGAGATTGGCAGCGTGTTGGAGGATGATGTCGTGGAGGTGTAGTTGTGGGTTGAGTTGCAGTTGTGGTTGGCATCGACTGATGTGGTTGAGCTGGTGGCTTCGGACGGTGGCTCTCAAACGTGTGGAGAAAAGGTGGTGGCTGGCTGATTTGCATGGCCGTGCATGCTGGGTAGTGGCACACAGTTGCAGTTGGACGTGCGGAAGAGCATTGCAGCGTGAAGGTGCTGCTTGGTTGGGTAATGGGTGGAGGTTGTTGTCGTGGATGATAGAATTTGAAGAACACAAGAGTTTGCATAGAATTGATCTACTGCTGTATTTCGAAAATATTCACACCCACATTACAATAGTTGGTCACTGAATAAATAAAAATTTACAGGAGCTATTTTAAGTAAGAATCCTAGAGTACAGAGTATCAACAAGGGATTTATTGACTGTTACAATCTTGATTTAAGGCTGAGAATCTGCTTCCTTATTCTGTTGCTTGATTTGAGGAATTTGCTTGATTTCCTTTATACGCTCCCGCAAGATAGAGCTGCCACTGGCCAAGCCAATCTTCTTCCTTAGAATTTTAGTTCTTTGTCGTGAAAGAGCTTTGGTGAGAAGATTAGCTAGCTGGTCCTGGGTGTTAACATGATGGACATTGAGAAGCCCCCGTTGAACCATATCTTGAACGAAATGAAGGTCAATCTGAATGTGTTTCATTTGAGAGTGTTGTACGGGATTAAAACTGAGATGTGTGGCCCCCAAATTATCACAAATCAGCTTTGGTTGTCCTCTGAGGGGTAAGTCGAGTTCTTTGAATAATGAGAGAAGCCAAGTGGTTTCGGAGGCAGCATTTGCAAGGGCTTTATACTCGGCTTCAGTGGATGAACATGCTACTGCCCTTTGTTTCTTTGAACTCCAAGATATAGGATTTATACCAAGAAAACTTATATAGGCTGAGGTTGAGGTCTGATCATCATAGTTGCCTGCCCAATCTATATCAAAATAAGTTGAGAGTTCAAAAATGGATTTTCTTTCTGATATGAATATCATGAAAAATAGTCTGTTTCAAAAAGCAAAGAAGTCGCCTTGCAGCTGTACAATGTGTCACCGTTGGTTTGTGCATAAACTATGAGAGTTTATTCACTAAGAATGAGATATCTGGGCGAGTGAGAAATAGGTAATGAAGAGCACCAATAACACTTCTGAACTTGATACTGTTAGTAGAAGATGTTCCATCAACTAATTGGAGAGAGGTGTTGGTTGACAGTGGCGTAGAGACATCTTTAGCGCCAACCATGTTGGTTTTGGATAGTAGGTCTCGAATGTACTTATGTTGAGACAAAAAAAATCCCAAATGTTGTTGGAATAACTTCCGTTTCCAAGAAAAAATGTAGCTGCCCCATATCCTTTAAGGAAAAATGACCACCAAGTTGTTGAATTTTCTCATCCACAAAGTGTTTATCATTACCAGTGAGAACCAAATCATCTACATAGACTAATAAATAGCATATAATGGAATTCTGACTATCGATAATAAGAGATGAGTCTGACTTAGAGTTTTGAAAACCAAGGCCCAGAATGGCTAATTTATGTAACACCCAGACCCATGGATGAGCCAAACCACCTATAAAATGGCCTGATTTTGATGTGTAAAATTTTCTTTTCTTTTCCCCCTCCTTTTACCTCTGACGGTTTCTCAATTTTATCCTCCCCATGTTTGTCTCCTTCCCGTCAGTTTTTATTCTCATCAACTCATCCACATTCAAGCCACTTCATTTGAGTTTTCTTTTTATTTCCTACACTGCCTCTGAATTTTGTCATGCCACACTACCCCCACAAACTCTCTTTGCTCCTTTATTTTTTTTTCCATAAGTTCTTTCAGCCCCACTTATGCCACTCACTGCCTTCCACCGAAGTGCACCGCACCACCGTCACTCCCTCAAACTGCAGCCACCCAAACACACTGCAACAAACCACTAGCCACGCCGTGACACCGTGAGACACTGCCCAGCCCCTTGAGAAAACTACTACCACCTTGTCCCCTGCCATAAACGGCAACACCACCCCCATCTGGCAGCACAACAACTCCGAATGGAAGCCATCGTGTTGAGATCACCGCGCATGACAGAAACCACATGCCCAGAGCCTAAACCTCAGCCCTTCACCACCACTCTGTCACCATGAGACACCCCTGTAGACTACTAACCACCACGGTTAACACCACGGTGAACCACATTTCTTTCGGTTAACACCCAAAAAAAACCACCCCTGTTTTCCATACTCTAACAAGCATGGACGTGATACTCCGCTCGACCACCATGCAGCCAACCTCCACCGTAGACACTCAACCACCAGTGAGCCCCTCGTTGCCTCCCTCTCGGTGAGTTTCCTCTCTCCCCACGTCGTGTTCTCTCCTTGTCTCCCGTAGTCTCTCTCTCTTGCTTCCTTTCTCTCTCTCTCTCTCTCCTTCGTCGCGAGCACCACTGTCCACCGCACCCAGACCCATCATGACTCCTTCACTCAATGATGAGTTGTGGAGTGTTGCCCCGGGTCGCATGTTGGTTCCTCCTGTAAGCCACTGTTTTCCTCTAGTGTCTTAGTTTCAATTTTTCACATACAAGTTTTTCTCATTACTAAAATGCCCTTATTTTTCTATTAGGTTGGGGCTGTTTTGTTTACGTAGTGGTTTTTATATTTTAAGTGGGCTCATTTTATTTAAACATAGTCCAAAAAATTTATTTATTTTTACCTTAAATATTTAAGGGATTTAAATTATGTTCTTAAGCATTAATTTTTATAATTTAATTTTAGAAGTGAACAGTAACCTTGTAATGTTATTTTGAACACTATAATTCTAATCTAGTTTATTTTTATTAAATGAAATTTTATTATTTATTGTAATAGATTTTTAATATAAGTATATTAACTAGTATTAAATTTTATAATTTGATTTCAATAGTAAATAAGTTAGAATTTAATATCTTAGTCGAAGATATTATGTGGATATTGAGGAATTTGGAAAGTGATGGTATTTTTGGGGTTATGAGAATTTTAGGTCATGAGGTGTTGTCTTCCAAGTATAATTATGAAGTAACTGTTCAAATTGGAGATTTATTCAAGTTACATGAATTTTCTATAAGTAACGATTGATATTTATTTGGTACTATTGTGAAAATTTTCTTAAAAGCTAAGAAATCCAGGTAAGCGAGATTCCTATACTAGATTTGCATAAAAAGAAATGAACTGAGATTAGTTTGTAAAATTGTGCATGTTCTTTTAAAAAGAAAATGTGAAAAAAAATCTTAGTATATGTTTTGCATTCACTCATGAGATATGTATGAAAGAGAAAAGAAATGCTTTGACATGAATGGTATAGACATGAGCAATATTTGACATGTTTTTGAAATGTGCAAAAGAGCGAATATGATGTCTGTAAATTTTTGTACATGTGATATGAAAATGATTAGGATCTGTTTTTGATCAAATGGAAATGATATGAATATATTCAACACGTGGTTTGATATGATATGGATATGAAAAATCTTTGGCATACTTATATGTTTTGATTCTGACTCTGAATATGGTTCTAATATGATGATACTGGTTCACGTGATATAGTTGGTACCAACATGATATGATATGATATGAGTGCACCCACTTTAGAAACAAAGTGGTCTTTTATGTGTTCTTTCCTGTGTGCACACTCGGGATTCCGAGATTGGAAAAGGCAAAGTTTCACAATATGATACTGTCTGGTTTGGCTATTAGGGATAGCACAACCCTACCCCTGGGGTTAAACATGGTATATAAAATGATATGATATGATATGATATGATAAGATGGAGATGTTCAGTTATGTTATGCAAAAGTATTTTTTAATATGAAAAGGTTCTTTGAATATGAAACGGATCTTTGAATATGAACAGTTGATTTTTGAATATGAAAGGGTCTTTGAATATGATATGGATCTTTGAATATGAATAGTTGGTTTTTTAATATAAAAATAATTTTTGAATATGAAAAGTGTTTTTGAATATGAAAAGTGTCTTTAAATATGAACAGTACGGTTTTCAATATGAAAAGATTGAAAAGTCGCTCTGATTTTTTGATAACACGTTTATGAGATCTGCATATGAAAATGAAGTGTTTTGTTTCTGCATTCTGAACTCTCTGAAAAGGCTGATATTTACATACTAGTATATATTTTCTGCTTACTGAGTTGTTGATAACTCACCCATTATCTCCATCACATTTTTAGATGATTTTGATGGTACAACTGGGGATCAAGACTAAAAATTGTGTATAAGGCTACTTGAGCATAGTGGATCAAGTACAAATATGGTATTTTGGTTATTAGAGATTTTATTCGATAGTTCTAATTTGTTCTGCTAATTGGTATCTTGGAAGGTTGATAGGTTTATTTTGAGATTTTTGTGGCGTTTAGATTAATCTTATTGATCTAGTTGATCTGAAACAGTGAGTTGCATGTGTTATTGAAAACATTGGAGTCTATAACTATATGGTTGAAAAATGATTTTGAGTGACAAGGAGTAACTCTCCGACCCCTTCGGGACTGGGGCGTTACAATTTAAGAGCTGAATACCATGCTCTTTGAGCCTGTTTGAGGCCAAAGATGGCCTTCCTTAACCTGCACACATGATTTGGATGGGTAGCATCTTTAAATCCTGGTGGTTGTACCATGTACACTGTCTCAATTAACTCACCATACAAAAAGGCATTGTTTACATCTAATTGTCTCAAGGACCACCCTTGCATTATAGCCATTGTCAAAATAGTTCTAATAGTAGCAGGTTTCACCACTAGGCTAAATGTTTCTTTGTAGTCTAGCCCTTCACGTTGATTAAACCCTTTTGCAACAAGCCTCGCTTTAAAGAGATCAATTGTCCCCTCTGAATTTTGTTTTACACAAAATACCCATTTACATCCTACTGGGTTGCAGTTTGGAGGTCAGGAAACTAGTTCCCATGTACCATGCCGCATGAGGGCAGTGAGTTCATCGAAAATGGCTTGTCTCTAGTGAGATTCACGGAGTGTTTGTCCCACACAGGTAGGTTCAATGGTTGGTGGGAGAGAATGCTTTGTCACAGAGTTGAACTGTTTGGGCTTGTGAATATTATTCATTGACCGAGTGGTCATTGTGTGGGTTCGGTGGTGAGTGTCGATATTTGAGGCCAAGTGAGAGTCATCAGGCACGGTTGTGATTTGTGTGGCTTGAGTGGTGCATGAATCTGAGTGAGAGGTCGCATGCTCATTTGATGAAGAAGAATTAGGACAATCATGTGAAAAGGGAACAATCATGTGAAAAGGGAACATCTCGAAAATTAGAAGAAGTGGAGAGATAGTGGTTACCTAAAGATGATGCGAAAATGGAGTCAGTTCCCGTTGTCGCTGGTGGCGGTTTCGGTAGAGACGGCACAACGATGGGTGGCGCAACTGTTGTGGAAGAAGGGATTTGCAAGGGAGGCTCTCTTTCTACCGAAAGCAAGTGAGGATGGGTTTGACCCTTGTTAAACAAGACATGGCGAGAAAAGTATAGTTTGTGGGCTTTCGGGTCAAAGCACTTATATGCATTATGGGTGGAAGAGTAGCCTAGAAAGATGCACAAAGTAGCTTTGGGCTGGAGCTTATTGTTGTTGTATGGCTTGGTGTAAGGGTAATAGAGAGACCCAAATATCTTGAGTTTGAGGTAGTTTGGTGATTGGTGAAATAAGGCCTCAAATGGAGATTTGTTATTTAGAAGGGGTGTGGGCTGTCGATTTATAAGGTAGGCTATGGTAGAAAATGCATGGGGCCAAAATGATAATGATAAGGAGGCATTAGTTAAAAGGGTAAGGCCAATTTCTACCAAATGACGATGACGACGCTTGGGTACACCATTTTGTTGTGGTGTATGAGAGGTAGTGGTGTAATGATTTATGCCATGAATGGAAAAATAATTTTTAAGGCAATAAATTTACCACCATTATCTAAGTAAAAACTTTTGATTTTTGATTGAAAACGATTTTCAACAAGATGTTTGAATTTTGGAAAAATCGCACTAACCCCAGATTTGGTTTCCATAGGATAGAACCAAAGGTATTTTGTGAAGTGATCAACCAAAATCAAATAATATCGTGATCCGTCAATGCTAATAGTGTTTGACGGGCCCCAAACATCAATGTAAATTAAATCAAGAGGTGCATGACTTTGAAGACTATTGGACCGAAATGGTTATTTGTGCGCTTTATTGATAGAACAAGAAATACAAAGATGAGAACTATGCCCTTCTTGTATTATTGGAAGAGAAAAATTTTTAACAAGATGATAAACAATTTTTTGAGATGAATGTCCAAGACGCTTGTGCCACTCATCTATAGTCCAAAATGCTTTTGCAACCATTTTCGAAGAAGCTTTTACCAGTGATTCCGGGAGTGTGTAGACACCATTTTCACATGCACCTTTGAGTAGAACCACTCCCGTGGTCGGATCCTTAACAAGGAAAAACAAAGGGTGGAACTTAACAAGAACATTATTTTGGGAGGTAAAATGATGTACGTAGATGAGATTTTTGCAGATATTTGGGACACAAAGGGTGTCATTTAAATGAAAAGTGCGGGTGGGTGAGTGAAGAACTAGTGAACCAATATGTGAAACATGCAAACCTGAACCGTCACCTATGACAACTTCATCTATGCCATCGTATTTAGAATGAACTAATAAATTTTCCAAATCACTAGTGATGTTGTGTGAAGCCCCTGAATCAATAAGCCATTTGGTGTTCGTGGCAGGAGAAGTGGACACATAGTTGGCAGTGTGTTCAGCATGTTGAAGACGGGGACAATATTTGGCCGTGTGACCCAGTTCATCGCATATCTGGCATTTTGGTGTATACCTTCATTGGCCATTGGGCTTGGTATTTTTTATTTTTTTGTCTTATGGGCCTCCAGATGGGCTATAGGAGCCCGAGTTAGAGTCTTGTTTAGCTAAACCATTGTCACGGCTAGACTCGTGTTTGGAAGAGCCCTTGGAGCTATGGCCACCGGATGAAGACCCAGAATGACGATTTGTGTAGTAGGCTGACGCAACCAGTTGTTGAGTGGTGGCGTCGAGACGACGAAGGTATACATTGTGTCCGACGAGGAGATCGTGACGTTCCTCAAACATGAGTGGCTTTCTTCGAGCACGAATAGGTGCTGCGATTTCGCGAAAATCACTTCCCAGTCCATTGAGGATGTACAAAGTTAGATCATCTTCTGAAATGGGATGATCAATCAGGGAGATTTCGTCGGCAAGGGCTTTAACAGTGTGCAGGTACTCTTGAACCGATTTATTTCCTTTCTTGATCATAGTAAGCTCCTCCATTAATTGCATTGGCCGAGTGCGAGATTTGCTCACATACAGACTATGCAATTTGGTCTATGCTTGATGAGATGTTTTGGCAGCAGAAATAAAGGGAGTGATTGTGGTGGTAGTAGAGGCCAAAATAGCACTAAGGATAAGTTTATCTTGTCTTACCCAGTGAGTTTTTTGAAGAGTGAAAATGGAGGGATCAATGATAGGAGGGCATGGGTTATCACCAGTGACATAATTGAGTAGATTATATTCAATAAGGAAGGCTTCAAACTGGGCACGTCATTGATGGAAGGTTGAGGATGTGAGTTTTTCATTTATTCGGGTAGTAATATTGAGTGCAATGAGAGGAATATCTGTTGGGGATGGTGGGGTTGAGTCCGGATTGCGAGTATTGTCAGAGGTTGGGATCAAGTTCTCGTGGGAGGGTGGCTCGGATGATACCATGATAGAATTTGAAGAACACAAGAGTTTGCACATAATTGATCTACTGCAGTATTTCGAAAATATTCGCACCCACATTACAATAGTTGGTCACTGAATAAATACAAATTTATAGGAGCTATTTTAAATAAGAATCCTAGAGTAAAAACTAGCTGTTACAGAGTATCAACAAGGGATTTATTGACTGTTACAATCTTGATTTAAGGCTGAGAATCTGCTTCCTTATTATGTTGCTTGATTTCCTTTATAGTGGACGTGCGGCAGCGTAGAGGGTGGCTAGAGGAACATGGGCAGCGCTGCAAAACGAACCTAAAACCAAAGAAAGAAAATAAAAACAAAAAACAAAATAAAATTGGATAAACAGAAAAAGAAAATAACTAAACAAATAAAAACAAAATAAAAATGGAACTAGATATAAAAAAAAAATGAAGAATAAAATATTTAATGTGTGTTGTGTATGGAGGAAATAATATTGCACAATTTCATCAAGAGTTATAAAATTAAACATAAACTATTCTATTAATCAATTTAAATCACAACTTAGATTTATGCTTTTTAACTATTTTTTTTTTATATCTAAAATCAATGATAAAATAATAAAATAATAAAAAATATATTAATTTTAAATATTAAAATATGTAATAATGTAGCTCAATCAATAATCCACAAATTACTCAATGTAACAAATAATAATGAATTACTACGTATAGAAAATTAATAAATAAATGGCAAATTTTATAAATTTCTTGTCCTTTTCTGTATGCACCCACTCTATTCATTCATGGGAGGTAGTACATGATACTATTCTCTTGTGATAATATGCCATCAGAAGCTGCTTTCTTTATGAATTGATCTAAATTAACCCAGAACAGGTTTCTATCATTTTTACATTTGAAGGTTCACGTGCAATATTTATATTTAATCCAACACCGACTTCCAAAGTTTACCAGATGACTCACTCAAGATTGTTTCTTTATTTACATTTGTGAGATAGAAAAGATGCGCGCGCACACAGACATGCACGTAACCATGGTCTATTAATTCCATGACACAAATGGTTGTTAATTAAATCATCACTAGAGATTATTCTTGTGGTTTTACTTTCTCAGAATTGGCACGTTTAAAAAGTTTGGAATATTTATGTATATATATATATATATATATATATATATATGTATTCACTTAAACAGGAAATCATTTTGAAATGTAATAGGTACAAGCATTTATCTGGAAATGCTCATAACTAGTACCGCTAATTGCTTAATTTCTACAAGCCAATGGTAAAGAGCTTAAAACAATTTAAAAGAATGATTAGGCTTTAATTAGGCTCGAATGTGACAGTTTAAGCAAGTGACACGTTTGATCAAGTAAGCCATCTTTAACTTTCTTTTCCCCCTCTAATGGTCAATAGTCATCTTTAGCTTGATTGCATATATTACTACTCTCGTGCCATGCACATTACACTATATATGTATTAGTTGGTGTTTAATTTAGGTCGAGATGCTGATTCTGACAGAATCAGAATCGTTAACTCTGATCTTTGACTTCAACTTCAGTTGGAGGTAATTTTGAATTCCGACTTCGGTTTCGAATCGAAGTAGATTCCCGATGTTTGGGGGAGCTTTGCTTGGTGCTTGGTGCTTGCAGAAATCGGAAAAGGTGTTCAAAAGGCTACAAAAGAAAAGTGGCAGTTGGAAGGCATGGGGAAGGAGCTTCGAATAGTGTGAAAAGTGGCAGGCATTTGGAAGAAAAGTGGTAGACATTGGGAAGAAAATTGTAGAAACATTGAGAAGAAAACAAATAACCCAAGGAAGAAAAAGTGGAAAAGTGTCGTCTGCTATAAAATTGGCAGTTAGCAAAACAAAATTTTTGAAAGGTCGGAGTTTGGAGCCGATATCAGCTTCAAACACCATCGGATTCAAAGTCAAAGCGGGTGGTCTGTCAGAGTCGGAGTTACTGAAAAAATGCACAACCCTAGTTTAATTACATCATTTGTTGTGAGACTCATTAAAATTATCAAAAAGTTAAATACACATGGAAAAATTTGATTTGAAAAAGAATTTTAAAATTGAATTCTCTTTTAAATCAAATCATATCATGTCAATGGTATGAAGGATATGTCCTCCACACTAGTTTGAAAATCTAATTTTTCTGCTTTTTTATTATAGTTTATGTAAAAGCTTTTATATCAACGATGTGTGATCAATTAACCTTTTCATCTCAAACACATTACAACAAATAATCTGTTACGTACCTTGACTCTCTTCAAAGTATCGATAATGAACCCACAATACTAGAATAAAAATTTGACAAACCAGCAGCTTTATTAATTAATGGCATATGATTAAATAGACAATAGACCTACATGATGTAAACAACCAACATAACAACCCAATAACTAGCTAAAATCCTACAAATTAAGATAACTCCCTACAATTAAGGATGATAAGTTGATAACATTTGTTGATAACAACAAGTGATAGGATGATAAGTTGATAACATTTGTTGTTAGAGTGCCCTACTATAAGGATCTCCTACTGCGGCTAGACTTCTCAAGTAATATGCTCCTACTGCTGCTGGATAATGCACGTAACATCCCTCCCTTTTTAAGGAGCACCCTTGTCCAGAAGGGTAGAAAATTTAGGAATTCGCGCGTTGCTTAAATGAGGAAGCCTCCTCCCACATCACTTCTTCCATTGGTAAATTTTGCTAGTGAACCAGAATTCTTTTCTTCCTTCTATGAATACACTGGTCCCAAAAGTACTGTAATTGGAGGAGAATATCTTCTTGTTGACCCATGGGTGGGAGTTGTGGTGATATTGTGACTGCCTCCCCCACCTTTTTCTTTAGTAAACTCACATGACAAACAAGATGAAAGCGTTAACCTTGTGGAAGATCCAACTGATACACCACCTTGCTTATTTTCTTGCAGATTTGGAAGGGACCATAATAATGACTTGCCAATTTCATGTTGTTATGGAGATCTAAGGGAGATTGCCTATAGGGTTGAAGCTTGAAATCATAAAGTACCCCTACTCCGTACTCCACATCTTTGCGCTTCCCATCATACTACCTCTTCATTTACTCTTGTGGCAATTGAAGACTCTACTTAAGATGCTTCAAGGCTTCAACAAGTTGCACAAACTCCTTCCCCATCACTTCAACATGAGTTATGCCTGAAATGTACTTAAGTAGATTAGGTGGTGCTATGCACTTTTAACTCAAATTGTGTTTACTTGGTGGTCGAATGCCAGCTAGTGTTATAACAATACTTAGCCCAAGATAACCATTTATGCCACTCTTCTGGTTAATTTCCTACAAAACAACGTAGATACATTTCCAATGTTTGATTTACTACTTCACTTTGCCCATCTGTTTGTGGGTGATAGGCTGATGTAAAATTAAAGCTATTGCCATTTAGCAGGAACATTTCCACCCAAAAGGAAATTGTGAACATAGGGTCATGATCACAAATAATAAACAATGGCATGCTGTGTAACTCAAAGACATCATAAAAAATAAAAAAAACTATTAAGGCACTACCAAGGTTGTGTATGGATGTCTAAGAGGGAAAATGGCATGTATCACAAGCTTCTCTAGAATATGTAAAGGGTCGAGTAATCTTGCAGGTGCTAGAGACAATCTTGTTCCTTTGGTATGTATCGCAAGTTTGGATGAATTTATTTATGCTTTCTCACATTCCCTTCCAAAAAAACAAAAAGATTAGACAAGATTCTATAGAATGACTTGTGATACCCTCATGGAAGTTTCCATGAAATTGGACAATTATGTCTTTAGTGAGGCAAGTTTTTAAGAATATAAAAATCCTATCTTTAAAAAAGATGACCCCATCTGAAAACTTCCAAGGCCTTACAACCTCACCTTCTTTAATCCTGTCGCCCATCTCTACTAACTCCTCCTTGGTGGCAAGTTAGGTACTGATTATAAGCAAGTTTGCAGTCGTGATGGGGTTTTTATGATGTTCTTAAATCCTTGAAAGGGCATCAACGACTACATCAAAGAAATTTATGCTATTCTTTAGTGATGACTACTTGGACTAAGGGTGCTGCAAACTCCTTGATCCGTGCGTACATTGAACTGCTGTTCCAACAATTATGATCTTTATTTTTGAACTATTATCACCAAGGCCAGCATTTCCCTTTCGTACGAGGCAATAAATAAAACTTTGCTAAAAAAGTCAACGGCCTTTCTTGGGGCAAAACAGACCCTAGCCTGAACCAGATGCACCACACTCAATTATGAATGTCTTGAAAAGATCTGAAAGTGCAAGCATAGGTGCTTGGGTCATTGCCTCTTTTAACTTATGAAAGGCATCATCTGCAAGTGGTGTCCATGTGAATTGGTTGTTTTTCAGCATATGATTTAAAGGAGCCATAATCTTTCCATAATCCTTAGTGAATCATTAGTAATAGCCTGTGAGACCTAGGAAGCCCAGCATCGCCTTCAAGTTTCCTGGTTTAAGCCATTTCTTCATTGTTGAATTTTTTCTAGATCAACTCCTACCTTTTCTGCTGAGGAAATTTTTTCTCCTAGCTGCTTCTCGTTGTGATTCGGTCTCATCCCCTTCCCCCTTTACTTCACTAAGTGACAATCTCTCATTCTCTTTGTTTCCAGCCAACAATAGTAACTCTTTATTTTTTCTTTGAACTCTTAATTCCCTGCAACTTGATGTACTTAACACCCCATTGAATATCCATATCCAATTTGTAAAAATTCGACAATATTAACCCCAATTTTTGAAGCCAATGTACTTCTAACACCACTTCAAACCCCACGGGACACCATCATGACTTCAAGACTTCCCTCTGAGTTGGATTTTAACCCCAAAGAGTTTACCATTGCTTTGCTCATAAAGTTGTGCGAACTCCCTGACTCTATCAAAATGCTATTGAATCAAGGCCAATATGACCTTCCACTCTCATGGTTTCCAGTCCTTCTACGCCTGATAAAGCATGCAAGGATATCACCGATTCAACCTCACTCTCACTTCCATTCTCTTCCATTTTGATATCTCCATCTTCATCCTCTTCTTGACATGCGTCAATCATGAACAACATTTTACACTTGTGTCTTGGCTCATACTTCTCATCACATTTGAAGCACAAGCCTTTTGCCATTCTCATAGCTATGGTAGGGTTAGCTATTTGACAGGTAGCATTGACTTCATTCTCCCCTATGAGTGTTTTTGAAATTCTTCTTAGATTCCTTCCAAGTCGAATTTTACAAGGCATTAGTCCTAACCTCATAAATCCCATTGCCATTGATAGGTCATGTGGCCTTGCTGCCATTTAATAAACTCTTTAAGGTCACTTACAAGTGCACTAACCTATCCTTGAGGCAAGAGAACTCCTATCTTGGTCAACAATGCTACAAATCTACTTTGATACCTGCATACAAAACCCTCTTGTCGCAACTTCATGAACTCACCAAATGGATCGAACAGTTGAGTAGGTCCATAACGTGCATGCAACGCTTTCAAGAGCTCCTCCCAAGTTATCTTTGTTCCATTTTGTTTTAGGAGTTAAAACCAAAGTTGGGCTTCTCCTTCTAGGTGTAAAGAGGCTAATGCCACCCTTTCTTCAGGTGGTGTTCTTTGGTATGCAAAACATTGCTCCATCCGACATGCTTAACTTGTTAGCTCCTCTACTCCATTGAATCACAAAAACTCAAGTTTCACCATTCGTTGCATTTGTTGTAGACAGGGCTGAAAATTTTGGGATCATCTACTACCCTGCATATTGTTAGAGTTGATAACAGTTGGAACTTGGGACACTTCCGCCACTCATTCTATCAACTATTTTTGCTTTTCAGATATCGCCTTTATTGATTGCTCTAGCTATGAAACTCTTCCCTTCATGGTAGATTGCTATTGTTTCTGTGAAAAATACCTTGTAACAAGCTGAGAAACAACGGGAAATTTTGGAAAAAATACAAGCCTAAGCCTATGGAGGAAACCCATCTCGTTTAAAAATCTCCCTCTTACTCTTCCTTTTATTTCTCTGTCTTTCTCTCATTCTCTCCATCTCTCTCTCACTCTCTTTCTCCACTTCCCTCTCTCTCTCTCTCTCTCTCTCTCTCTCTCTCTCTCTCCGGCAACCCATGTTTTCTCTCCTCTACTTTGCGCACCTTGTGAGGTACCCAGCGCTACCGCCATCCGCACACGGTTTGATGAGGTAAGTACCTCGCTCGTCCCTCTCTCATTCATTCGCTTTTGTCTCTCTCTATCTCATGCTCTCTCTCTCTCTCCCTCCCTCCAACTTCTAGGTCTCTCCCTCTCATAGACGCCCTTCCTGGGTTTTAGGCCATGACTGACAAAGGCCTCCGGAGTCAACATCTGACTTGTTCCTCCAAGAGCTCCTAGAACATTTCTAGTCAAGAGCGACTTGCTTTTGAATCTGATCAACCACCTCAAGGAGGTAAGTGATGCTCAGTATTGAACCCAAAATGATTAGTATTGGGATTGAAGTTTCAATCTGTGGTTTGAAAAATAGAATTTGATGAATTATTTTGCTTGTTGTCCATTTGATTGCCTCTATTGTGTGAATATTGAAACATGTTATGGATGGTCTCTATTTTTAGTTCTACACCTCTGTTATGCAGTTGTGAGATTTATTTGATGCTTTGGTTATTGTTTTAGGTGTTGAGTCCTGATGAGTGTACGAAAGTGCACTCTAAATACTCTATTAATAGACTAAAATGTTAAAATGTGAATAGAAATTATATGAATTAATTCATATTCTTGAAGTTAATTTCTATTTACTTTGGTGATATTTTTAAGAGCATATTTTTTTATTTCAGAGTCCAATTCACGGCACTAGAAATACAAAGCAAGAAAACACCAAATGAGGCCAGCGACGGAGACGGAAAAGAATTCACAGCAGGAAAAATGGAACACACGCTGGCCTACTCATGCACATGGACGCCGAATTGATGGAGGCTACCGGGAAATTAATTCTTCTATTAGAGGACACACCGCAACTCACATTCGTTTTTGATGGAACACATGCATATTGTCGGCTGGAAGAAAAAGAAATACAGGCCTCAATGCAAAACACATGAAAACAATGGCTTCACGAGCAGCGGATGAGCTACGAGAAAGACGCACGCACATGAGACCAAAAAGAAAGAAGAAACCACACGGAAGTATGAAAAGAAAAGTGAAGGAAGAAAGGAAAGCAGAAACCACACGAAAGTAGGAAAGGAAAATTACGGAAGGGGACACAACAAAGCATTAAATGGAAGGAAGACAAAACATTGATGAAGGAAAAGTCAAGAATGGCTGCATGCTTTTGTCAATCTTTGGAAGACATTTTGGAAGGCCAATCACGCACCGCACAGCAAGAGAAATAAACAAATGAAAGCTGATTTCGGTTTGAAGAGGAACACGAAAAAGGGGAAGAATAACCAGCAGCAATTTGCGAGAAAGCCGGATCATTTGAGTTGGGCATTAATTTGGTTTTAAAACTCATACATGTTGGCTGGAAGTGGCAAACAAAGAACAAACAAGCAAAATAAAATAAGAGCAGCTCGGTACATCACCAAAGCATCGGCTTGAAGAAAATAAAAAAACAGAGAGCTGGATTGAAACGAGGCCACATGCGGAATTCTTTTCGCTTGACGGAAGACAAGTTCGGCTGGGCTGGGCATGCACACGCAGGGAAGATGGCAGACAAAAGTTGGGAAAAAGAAGGTGATCTCCATTCATGCGAGACCAGCTGGAGCAAAAAAAAAAGCATGAAGTTTTCGTTTGAGAAAGAGAACAGCAGAAAAAAAATAAAATAAAGGAAACCAGTAACCATTCTTGATTTTCGGCTGGAAAGAAATGGAAGTAAATGCTGGCGGAAGAAAGCCAATCACGCTGGACGAATGAAAAGAAAGTCTGGTTGAAGACACTCACGCACGCCGCACAGCAGAAAAAAAGAATGAAAAGAAATGAGGCCACAGAATGGAATTCATGCAGTCTATAATTTTTGGTAATTAAAGAAAGAGCTAGCACGTTCTGATTTGCTTTCTTTATTATTCTGGAAGCTTTGGTCCTTTTATGGAACACACGCGGACGCGATTCATGCTTTTCGGTTCTATATAAAGGACTGATCGAAGAATTGCCAAGGGGGAGTGAGTTTCGAACTCAAAGATTCATAGTTCGGTTTTTGTAAGAGTTTTGTTGTTTTCATAGAAATGGACGGCTAAGTCTTTAAGTAAAGTTAGGGATGAACTTGCATAATTGAGAGTATTTTTAATTTCTTTTTGATTCATGTGATTGTTCTTTATTAATGCAAATTCGAGTTTATCATTCACTAATTATTTATGGTATTTTCTTATCTCCAAATAATTTAGGAATTGATTCTCTTCATAGATTTAGTTATACTTTTTCTATAGAATAGTTAAGATCCTTGATTATGTTTGGATTAATTCATTGTCTTTATTGATTTAATTCTTTGCTACAGTATTGCCCACTGGGTATATTGTCGTCACTGGGTTTTGTCAATGAGGATGATAATTCACAGAGTTTTAAAAAGTAGTGAATGATTTATCAAAAAAGTATCTTTCAATTAAAATGGTTTTTAATTCTATATCTTCCAATTGGGGACTTTGAATAAATCTCAAATTGTGTAATTTATTGAATCAAGAATAATTAGAAATACCCGATTTGTGCAAGGGATTCCTGATGCTTTACTATTTGTAATTTCAGTGATCACTATTTTTATCCTTGTAATTTTACCTACTAAATCACAATTAAAACCAATTTTCTCTTATTGATCATCAATTATTTTCCTTTAATACTTTTTATTATTTGTGTATTTTCTTTAATCTATCTCTCTGTGGAATCGATATTCCAAAGCTGTGCTACAACTACTGCGTTATTCTTTGGGCGTAATCAAGTCCATGTGGTAAGCCTCTCATTTTTCCTTAAAATTGTATATGTTGTCAGATTGTTTATATATCTCGCCTCTATGTTATGGATGATGTGAAAATTTGGTTGAGATCTTCCCTGGTTTATGTGGCTTCTCAGATCCTTAAGGTTGTTTGGAATCTCGGTTGAGCTTTGGAAGTGTGGGTTTTGTAGTTTTGCAAGGGGCTGGTTGTCAGTTGGGAACTGTACCTTGTTGAAAAAAATCTTAATTTGATAGATGTAGTCCATGGTATGATGTTTATGGGAACTGTAACTTGTTGAAAAAATCTTAATTTGATAGATGTAGTCCATGGTATGATGTTTATGGAAGTGTGGAGTTAGTTTTGCCTACTTGATCTTGTATCAAATGGGACTGTCATTGTATGGTTGTTGTTTAGATGTAATTGGTGTTGTGAATTTCATATTTTATTTTATGTTGCTACCGAGTTATGCTTGTTGGGATTTTTCACTCATTCACCTTGTTTTCAGCCCGTAAATGGTTGCTAGAATTTCTTACATTTGCACTAATTTTTAGCTTGTTAATTCTTACTATGACTTTTTTATACTATTTTACAACATGTAAACGCTTGATGGAAATTCTTACTATTTTATTTCCAAACAGTGTGGGTGTGTAAGCGTTCAAATAAATGGGTTTTATGTGGGTGTGTGAGTATCACGACACTAAATTGAGATAAGACATTAATACTATTTTGGTGGAGCTCCTTTGATTGCTCGGGAGCACAAAAATATTGAGTGATGTCCCTTGAATTTTTGCTGGGCAATAACGGGCTTGGATAAGATAGTAATGCTCTTGGGTTGAGGTCGTGGCCTTTGTAATGGTGGAGGCCAGTGGACGTCATGGTCAAGGACAAAGCGCATAGCCAGGTATTACTTGTAATAAAGTCACAGACATGGTCGTTACACATGATGTGGCGAAGGGGGCTAAGGTGTGTAGATGTCCTATTTAGGGGAGACCATGGTGCACACATTAATAAATTAATAGATATCTTAAAAATTATGTTTTGCGTATCTTTTCCACTTGCTCAAAAACTGTGTCAAGTGCTTTGAATCTGCTACACAATAAATTTTTGTGTGAAGTTGATTGTTGCTCAGATATATTTAATTTGGTTAAGTGTGTAATGTCAAGTATAATCTTTCCATGCATCAACTACTTGATTATTTTCTTTTCCATTGACATGCATCTTTGAGTGTTGGTTTTAATCTCACTTACTATGATTTTTCAAATCTCACTCTAGTAGTCTCACTATTTTCCTCTCTTTGGAACCATAGATTTTGATACACTTGGAGATTTTGGTTGTAGTTATGGACAGGGAGATCCTGCGCAGCCAGAAGATTGAGGACCGGGTGCTGTTAGATAAGGTAATGACAAAAGTATCTACACATAAAGGCTTGTTATACTTTGATGCCGATCTACTGGAGTTGTAGATGAAAGTTGAGTTGTGAAAATTTTGTATTGGTACTAAGGTAAAAATACTCAACTATATTCATCATCGTGTTTTGTGTTCAAGTGGGAGATGTAGATGTGAGGGGTTATCACATCAAACGGTGTACCCCCTGGTTTTGCATCCTCCCCTAGTGATGATTCCTATGGGGTCATTGGTTGGGGAACTGTGAAGAAAAACAATCGTTTGTGTCCTTACCAATGGTCGTGCCTCTTCTAACTAGTGCATGTGGTCTATAAATAAAATCAAATAGGCATAATTTACACACTTGCAATTCCTTTGTCCCACACCAACTTATAGGACAAACACCCTAACGAGATTGTCACAATTTTATTCAAATACCAACAGATTTGTTGTTCCTATATTCTAATAGGCTACATTCCCAACACCCAAAAAGTAAGTTTTAGCATCAATTTCTGTAGGACGGAAATGAATTGGTTGCAAAAACCTGATATTCTTGTAGTGACGCAGCGGTCATGCACATACGTCCATGTTGTGATGGTGGGTTCCATGCTCTACCTTTGTGATTTTCCTCTATAAGCACATTTGTGTGTGATCAGAGTAATGAGGAACTAGTGGGCTCCATGCCTTCCCGCCCATAGTTACATTCAGTATAAAATGCATTGGCAATCATCAAATACTTGTGTCCATATGCTTACATTCGTCTTACAAGGTGACTTCTTGCTCTTTGATCGTATAACCTTTTGTTTGAAGAATGACCAATCGATCCAATCAACGGTACCAAACTATTAATGTACTTTTTGGCCTTGAAAGCCCAAATATATGATCACATGACCCTCTCGTCTCTTTGTGTTAGTGTTTGGAAGGGGCCATGCCTGAAGTACAGTTCATCCACGATTAGCTTAATGATTTAGGTGATTCCGTCCTGAGACCTACATCCAGAGTCTTGGATGCAAAGTCTACTATAAATATAGTTTAATACCAAGCTCTTCATCCACACTAAACTCTTTGCAATCACTCACATAGAGGTTTCCAGCAAAAATGGTCTTAGGATCTCTTTGGTCTTTTATTCTTTTAATCTTATCTCATCTCATCTCATTTATATTTCCTATATTTATATCCCATCCCCCCTCAACATGCTCTCATCCTAGCTTTAAGTCTAAACAAGTCCTAGTTTAAATGGGCTTTATTCTTTTACGGGTCTCTGGTGACCTTAACACTGACACTAATTTCACCCCCAACATTCTAAATTCTTGGGCTTTAGTTTTGTTTGAGAAGAATTTTTTTGGATAAGGAAATCTATAACTAGTTGACTACATTTTTGCTAAAGAGCTCTATTCTCTGAGCTTTGGCAAGGAATCTACGGGAAGTAACATCATACATGCATAAATCTAATTTGTATTGGTTTTTCTTTCTATACCTGAGGATGAATTCCAAGATCTCATGATCTAAGTACGAGATGAAAGGCAGGAAAAGACAAGATCATATACTTCATAATTTAAAATTGTTGGTGTAATTATCATATAAAAAAGACAAGATCATTGGAAGTTGGATGTAAAAACAAAATAAAAATAATATTTTATTGTTATAGAGAGGTTTATCTGTGACCAACCGCTCATTTTTCTCTCGATTGATCACGAGTCTCGCTTTTGCAAATTAAATCTCTAAGTTATGTTTTAAATTAGCAGATGATTTTTAAATGAAGCCCGGTAATTTAAAGTCTTTGAAATATTTTAAATGAGATCTTTTTAGTATTATTAAACCAAACCTAATTTTTAAAGTAAGTCTCTTCATATTTTTTGAACCTAGAAAATAATATAGTTTTAGCAAATCATTTTATTTAAATGATTTTAGTTCTTTAAAAGTATTATTGAATATTGAATATTTCATTTTATGTTAAAAACTCAATTATCTCGATGGATTTATTTCTCTTAAAAATATTTATAAAACTTATCATTTTATTTTATGATGAAGATTATTAATTTTAATAAAACGAAGTTTGAGTTTTATTTATCCCCATTTTATTTCTATTTTATTTCTTATTACTTAGTAGTTTATTTCTCTATGTTAAATCTCCACCGTTGGATTAGATTTAGAGACTCCTAAATAAAGGGCCTAGATTAAAACCTGAGCTTTTCCCTCTCCCTTATGTCTCCCCGATCCCCCTATTCTCCGAATGTCTCCCTACACCGCTGTTGACACCTCATCTCCAACCACCCCTTCGTCCTCCCCCAACCCCACGCCGATCCCTCTCCCTTCCTCCTCGTGCCTCAGCCCCGACTTCCCTTCCTCTCCCTCTTGGTTTCCTAGATTCGCCGCAACTAGGGTCATCGTGCCCTCCATCGAAGCTCCCCCTACTCCTCCATGCCCAAGCCGAAGCCCCCCCTCTTTCTCTCTCTCACTCCCTCTCTATTTTCCTTGTCCTAGTGCCGTCGTGACCCCCCAGTGAAGCCACTGGCCACCATTGTGAGCCAGAGCCGTCGCTGTGACCGCCACCTCCTCTCCCTAGGTCCATCGATGCACACCCGGCCCTTCCCTACATCTCTCTTCCTCTCCTTTGTTTCTCTCTGCCACTGCCTCAGTCGTGCCCCTCCTAAGCAGCCTCCAGTCGCGGCCATAGCCACCACACCATGCCACAACCACCCATCTCCATCTCCTTTCCACATCTCCTCTGCCACCATGACCCACTACTCCTCAGCCCATCACCACCTTCCGTGGTCAATCAACACCTCATCACTACCCCTTTCACTGCCTTGGACAGCCATGGTAACCCAACCATAGCCTCCAAACCCTAGCTCCAGCCCCTCCAAATTAGCCTCTATTTTAGGACAGTGACCACCAAGGGGTAGTCACCATCCAAACCAATGGCTTTTGACGCCACGGGACCTTGCCAGACAGCAAGCGACATAACGAGTTAGCCTTGACACATGGTATAATTCCTATTCCTTTCCCTCGGTAGATATTTTATTGTGAATCTTGATTGGCGTTGTGGACTGTGTTGTTGTTGTGAAGTGTGTAGTGTTGTCAATTGTGAACTGTGTGCTGTTGTTATGATGTGTTGTGTGACGTTTTATGAAGTGTGGGATGGTTGCGTAGTTATGGAGTGTTTTGTGGATGGTGATGTGAAGTGATGGGATCACGGTGCAGTTTGAAAGTAGTTGAGAATTGTGTAAAGTGTTGGGATAGTTGTGTAGTTTGTGAAGTGGCATGATGTCAGATGAGGTGTTGGGATTGTGAAGGTTGGGGAAAACTGTGAAGTGTAATGATTGTATGGGTTTGAGTTGGATGTTAGCATTGGTGTATGAAGCTTGTTTATACAAGCGGGCATTTTAGTGGATTATATGTTGATCTTAGGTGATAAAAGGGGTAGGGTACATGTGTAATTTGGTTAGATGTATGTGCTGGACAAATTTACCATATGTAATGAATAATCTGTCTTCAGCATGAGTACACAATGTTTAAGCCTCAAGATTGGTTTAAGTTGTGTATTATGCTTGATTTAGATTACAATGAAGTGTTGATTAGATTATGCATAGACGGAGGAAGAGATGTATGTATTGACTAGGATTGAGATGTATAATTTGGTTGGTTCAAGTTATGCATCGAAATGGAGGTTTGGTTGGAAGAGTATGATGAAGGTGATAGTGTATCTTAACTTTAAAGTGGATCATGAAGGCTCACTTTAAAGGATAAGCACTTGAAGTAGAATGTTGTGTTTGAAAGGTGACCTCAAGTGGGTCCCAAGCTATGGGTTCAATAGAGAAACGTGATAAAGGAAAGCATAGATGATGGAATTGGACAGTAGAGTGTGTCTAAGTCAAGCAAGTCCAAGTCAAAAGTAGTTTATGTATTTTCTAAGCTTTAGTTACTTATACACTTGAGGAAGGAAATGATGTTAAGGTTATGTATGCATGTTGGTTGCCATCTGATAAGCACATGAATGGACTGTATGAAATGAGAATGGCATGGAGTCTATGTAAGTATTATGTTCATACTCTTTTAGAGTTTTCTAATAATATGAAAATGAAAAAGGAATGTCTTTCTATGATGCTTTATGAAATGAAATGATATTTTATGAAAGTGTGCTAAGTATTAATGTTAAAGGTATATGTATGTAAAGGCCTTCTTTGGTAGCCTTTATTTATGCACCTAAAGTAATAGTTGTATATATGTGAATGGATGTTATATGTAGTAACTATTGTCCTTATTTTCATGAAATGAAATGTTGAGATTTATGCTTATGCTTTGAAATGATGTTTAAATGGTGCGATGAAAGTGTACTTAAATGACGCTATGAAAGTATATTTAAATGAGGCTATGAAATGAATTTTAAATGATGCCATGAAAAGAATGTTTAAAGAATGCTATGAAATGATGTTTACTAATGATGTTTATGATTATGCTTTTAAATGATGTTTATAAAATGAAATGGACTGATGAATGAAATGAATGAATGTTTTAATGTATGAAAATATATAATGGCAATGACAGAATAAATGAATGATAGTACCAATGGACTGGCCAGATTGCAATGCGGGATAAGTAGTACTGTTGTGCATCCAGTGGTACCCCCTGACTGAAAGGGATTCCCAACTTGTGGCTAAGGGTGTAATCCGGATCCAAAAGACCTCTAACCCCAACACACAGGTTATAACATTGTGTACCAGTCAGAGGAAAAGTGAAAAGAGTAAATTTAATGTATGATACTTTAGTTTCTTTATGAATGAATGTACAAGGAGTGGGAAACATTTTAAGAAATGAAAGTCATTTTTAAGAAAAACCCTACATTGTAATGTTTTCTAATGAAAAGAATATCTTATGTATAGTATGTAGAGGAATAATTAATAATGAAAACCTATGTTAGTATATTTTTACAGTATGAAGTAGTGCTTACTACATATTTGATTCATTTTATTTTTATGTATGTCCCACCGCCTCTCAGAAACAAAATGAGTAAGAAGCGTCAGGACAGACATGACCTAAGGAAAAAGTGACGGAAGTCTAGGCATGTTTTTTGTAATTTATGAAAGGCAAGTTTTTATAAAAGGACTTTTAATTTAATTGAATGATTTTCGCTATAAACATAGAATCTTTATTTTTAAACATAGAATCTTTTATATCCTGGAAATGAAAGGAAAAAGTTTTAAAAGGGTCACTAATTCCCTTCTCATTTTCTAAAACTATTTTCTAAAGTCTCACCACAAGAACGGATGTTATATTATCACTAAAAAGACGCGAGGGATCTTTTACTACCCAATCACTCTTCTATAGCAAGAGTTAAATTTAAATTATGCTTGGATGTTTCATCTTATTTAAAATTTGCATCTCATCTCATCTTATCATTACAACCTTTTCAAATTCCTATATAAAATATAATAAACAATTCAACTTTTTCAAATCCCAATACAACTTTTTCAAATTCCAATTTAACTTTTTCAAATCTTCAAACTAAAAAATAATATTTTAAACTTTAAAACAAAACACAAAATTTTCATCTCACCTTCCAAACATATCCTTAATATCAACTAACCATCAAATGAATAAGAATAAGAAATTTCAATAGTAAGATACATAAAGAGTATGGAAAACAAAGACGAAATGTGCAAAGAAACTTATATGAATTGTTGGTGAATATTCTCTTAATATACTTAGGAATATACATAAGAATCTTTTGATAATATTCTTTTATAATTTTCAAAAATGAATATTCTCATATATATATGAGAATATCTTGGAAATATTCTCTTAATATAATCATCTTTTGATTTATAATTTTTGTTTGGCTTATATTTTTTTTTATTTTGTATGTATATGAAAAAACTACATCACATTATATATGGAGAGATATTACAAGTATAAAAAGATACAAGAATATTGCAAATTCATTAGTAGTTAAAGAAAATATTTGAAATTAATATAAAAATTATTTAAATGATATAGAGAAGAAATAAATAAATAAAAGTAGATATCTATTACTATATATAGAAGCCAAATTTTAACATTTGACTAGGCATTTAGACTGCATTAATTGGTAGTTCCTCCACTCCAAACGTCAACTGCAGTGATATGGCACGGAAATCGCATACGAATGACCGCCATTGACAGTTTTAAAATTTAGGCTGCGCTTGGATATTAAACTGAGTTGAGTTGAGTTGAGTTTTTTATAAATAGTAGTGAGTTGAGATGGTTGAGTGAGTTTTATAGGGTCCACTTGAGATGAGTTTAAGTGTGTTTGAATGTTAAGATAAGTTTAGATATATATATATATATAATTGTAAAAATAAATAAATTTCATGATTAAAATTTACTGTTCATCCACGTTCCTTCTACTGTCAGCGCAAAAAGACAATTTTTTTTTTTTAACAAATTCACCTGCAGCCATGGCGCATCCCAGCAAAAATAATAAAGTACAACATGAACTAATAGAAACAATGCAAGTGGTCTGCCAGTATGTACCAGTCAGGTGGGTCCCATGAGAGAAGTAAAATCGAGAGAGAGAGAGCCATTAAAGTTTGCTCAGTTATGGGCCCATTGATTTGAATTCAATTTGATCTGAAATGCAGTTGGTATAAACCGTGTGTTTGGACAATGAATGCAGTTTAAATATGAACTGCTCTGAGCGCAGTTAAGGTTCCAAACGAAGCCTTAAAGTTTTAAATTTTAAAATCGGTTGTTTGTGAACCGTCGTTGCTGCCTCTTCAAAACCACTGCTTCTATAATAAAGCCTAGACAACCAAACGGGCTCTCTGTGTTGTATCCTCTACTTGGCTGTCGTACCCTCATAATCATGTCTTTGGTCTCCTGGGAGATGAATGCCGTAGATCTCAAGTTGACTGATTGCAACCCTTCCATCACTCTTCTTCTTCTTCTTCTTCTTCTTCTTTTCTGAGCCTTTTAATCTTCTATTCAATCCTCACTCTTTATGTGCATATCCCAAAAAAAAATTCTCTACTCAAGAAATGTTCCAGAATCTGCTCTCGGTATGCAAACTTTCTTATTTTCATTTTACTCAGCATTTGGCAAATACGTTTCAATCCAGCATGGGTATAGAATTCTTGTAGTTTACTCTATTGGTTTCTGATTTTTTGCTTCATATATTTCTCACTGTTGTAGCCCAGCCGTGAGCCAGCATGGAGCAGTTGCTGGCCATCACCGAGAGGCCTCTGTTTTAACTCCATGAAACAGAGCATCCATCTCTCCTTTTGCCAACCACTGCAACCACCACATCGAGAGCCCCATTAACATCACCAGGTGATAGTACATGGTCCTGTATTTTGTTTTCGGGAGGATTCCTCATATTATTCCAACATATCTGCTGATCTATAGCAGCATTACTCGATGCAGATCCATGGTCAAATTCCAACGTCTTAGGCAATGCATCAAGTCTCCCTCTTTGCCCTTGCATTTGGGCTGATAACAATTTTGTAATAAGTAAAAATCTTGAAGAAATTTCCAACGTAAATCCTAAGCCAGGTACACTTTTGTTTCAACTTCTTTTACAATTATTGTATAACTCTATTTCAGGTGGAGATTAATAATATAGCTAGAATTAGATTTATTTTGTTGGCCTGACCACTCTTTGTTATATACAAAAAAGCACGAAATTAAAAGAAAAGGTTATATATATAGAGAGAGAGAACCTCGGGTTAGAAAAGAATTTTGTATTCGGATATATTTTACAATCACTTCTTTATTTTATGACAATATGCGCATTGCGCGGGTTATAGACTCGTATAGTATAATGTGAAAACCATTAACTAAAATAGGTAAAATATATTTTAGTCAGGCCCTGTAAAAATGCTTTTCTCAATCCATTTAAGCTCTTGTAATTTACCTAACACGATTAATCGATGTTAATTAACTCAAAATGTGGGATTCGGATATATTTTGATCCAAATGTCGTATTAAGAGAGGTTTTTTTTTTTTTTTAAACAAACTGTGACCATTTCATTCATCAAAGATTATTCATTACAATGCTTATCAATCTGTACGCGTCTTTCTAAGCTCACAGGTCCCTTTTCTAACAATATCTTCTCATCTTCACATTGTAATGCTAGCTTAGCTGCTTGACGTGCTACTGTATTACCTTCTCTTGGTGTGAACTGCAATTTCCAGCAACCTCTTCCCTTGAGAGCTGTCTTGATGTCTTCAATGATCGGTCCATACAAAAAATTATTAACTTCTAGCCTCTAAATATCCTTTATTACACCCAACGCATCCCCCTCAGGTATTACACTTGTTAAACCAATTTCCACACAAAGACATTGCCCTCCACAGAGCACAGAGTTCTGCAATCACTGGATGTGTTACATTTTTCTGTTGCACACAGAGTGTAGCAATCAAGTCTCTTTCCATATTTCTGATAACTACTTCTCCTCCCATCTTATATTTTCACTATCCAAAGCAGCATCCCAGTTTGCTTTCATATACCCCCTGACTGGTTTTACCCACTTAACCAATATGTTCACATGTCTAGTTTCCTCCTCTACTACATTCCTTGATGCTTGAGCTTGCTAGAACTCTTCTAGTTCATCCTTAGCCATGTTAAAAATAGCACTAGGACTGTCAAACTTCCCCTCAAAAAGAAACTTATTTCTCCTGAACCATATTCTCCTTAGGCAACATGCTATTTCTTCCAGTTTTGATTTCTGTAACTTTCCCACCATCCTCTCCCACAGGTTGGTGAATTTCTCTTCTATGCAGCTCCATTTTTGTACTGAACTAAGTGATTGAGCCCACACATCTGAGGCAGCACCGCAGGTCCATAACACATGGCATGTTGTTTCCTCCACCTGCTCACTTATTGGACACAAAGCATTATCAGAAATAGTTCTATGGAAAAGATTGCTTTTAGTAGGGATAGCTTCATTCACAACTTTTCAAATAAAAATCTTCACTGCATTAGGAACATTCAACTTCTATATCCTCTCCCGCCCCTCTTTTAGCTTTTTAATTAGGACTTGATTGGTCTCTCCCCACTCTCCTTAGTTTCTATACTGTTAAATGATATGCACTTTTAACAGTAAAAGATCCATTCTTGCTCAAACCCCAAATCAGTTTATCCTCAGAGCCAATTTTACTCAAAGGTAAACTGCAGATAGTTCTTACTTCTTCCTCATTAACCACCTCCTTTATTAGACTTGTGTTCCAGCAAGCTTTTTGGTGATCAATAAGTTCACAAACTCGTGCGTCCAGATGAAATAACTTCACTAGAGATTGAACTTTATAAGTATTTGGTGTAGGCAGCCAATTACCCCCTTAATCTTAATCTTAGTTCCATTCCCCATTCCCCACTCACCACCTCATCCCTTCTAGAATCAGAAATCTCGATCCCCATTGTTATGACCTGATCTAGTAATTCTAAGGTCAGAAATGTTAATAAATTTTATTGGGCCTAAATTATATTTAATGGACCATATTGGATAAGCTCGCGAGCGGTATATTATTGAGGTTAATTAGAAATTTTAATTAAGCTCAATAACTAGACTAAATCCCATTCATCGAAACTAGATCATATTTAGATACAGAAACAGAAATTCATGCCAAGACTTTTCAGATGCCACATCATATCAAAACTGAATACTAAAAAGCTTCAGATCATTTCACATGTTTGAAATAAACAGAATCAAAACATCTTTATTTATTCATAATAAAAACTTGATTTTCATATTTGCTCTTTTTGCATAGTTCAGAAACAGAATGCACAAAATTAGCTCATGTTTACACTAGTCATGTTAGAAAATACTTTCTCTTATATAGAATTTATGCATATGCAGAATAAACATTTGAGGTCGTTTTTAGATTTCGTTTAAAAAATAAAAATGTATATTTTCAAAGTCAACCTTATTTCATTTTTTTTATGCAAAACTAATATATGAACCCCACTTACCTGGGCTTCCTAACTTTTCAGAAATTCTCCACAACAGTACTGAACAATTATCAATCGTCACCTATAAAAATTAATGTAATTTAAATAAATCTCCAATGAGCAGATAATCTCATATTACACCTGAAGTACCTATTCTAATTTCTCAAAAACCTAAAATTTCTCTTAATTCTAAAATAGCATCACTTTCTAAATTCCTCAATATCCACATAACTATTAAACTCAGAATATTTCTAAAATTGCATAATAATATTAGTAATAAATACAATTATGCCATAAAATACATTTCTGGTTTAAAGACTCATTAAAATAAAAATGATTAAAATGGGAGAGCAAATATTTCGTTTAATAAAAATAGACTAATTATTTTCTCTTTAAAGAGTTCAAAATAAAAGTCTTGCGCTACTATGTTGTAACGACCCGACCCTATATTATTAGGAATAATTATAGATATTTTATTGGGTTTGATAATTAAATTATTTTTCAGTTAATATTTTTTATAGATGATGTAGGGTTAAATTTTTTATTTATTAAAATGAGATATAATTTAAGATAGGTTTTGTGTTGGTGTTTATATTATTTTGAATCTCTATCCCAAGTCCGTGTGTGCACATGTATTCCTACACTGTTGGATTCCCAGCTCGAATAGGATCCTTAGATCAAACCAACACCAGACTCCTCACCATGGTAGACTTCACTTCATGCACGGTTTAGTTCGCCGCCATCACTGCATACACGGCTCCATCATAAACTTTTCTCCACATGATGCACGTTGCATCTCTAGGGTTTCCTTTTGGGCTCTCAACCGACTAGGTTTATAAATAGGTTTGCCCTTCCGCATGAAAAGCATAGTACTCCACTGCCGCCCAACGTCAATAAACACTCACACGGAGCACCCTTTCGAAAACCTCCTCCCCTCAAACCCGCAACACACGTCCAGGAAATTCCTCCAAGCCATTCCTCCCTCTGCCACGAATTACCACAAAAACCAAACCACAGACCACCCAAGACCTCCTTCGTGACGACCAACGGAAGCCACCCAACGTGCTGAGACCCTCCCTAGCGCTGCTCTTTCCAGTTGCTCAGCCACCGTGTGATAGCCACTGCACGCCACCGAGAACCCACTGCACCACGTTGCCGAAACCAAGCAAACCACGTCGTAGCTCCTTCCTCAAACCACCTCGTTGCCCAGCTATTGAAAACACTACGCGACTGCCCTTGGAAGAGCCAACGAGCCGCTGCCATCCTCCCCTGTTTTAGCTCCCTGAAACAGAGCAAGTTATTGCTCAAGCTGTCCAGCGAGCTTCCCTCTGTTGGCCTCTCATTGGGTGTTGCACCTCACTCTCGCCTCTGAGCTCCACCGTCGAGACCTCACCTAAACCACCGCCAAGGGCTTTCCGGCACCCCCTGTATGTCGCTCCCCTCTCGGTAAGCCAGCCCCGAACTCACTCACTCTCATCTCCATCTCACTTTCGCTCATCTCTTTCTCTCTCTCAGTGTTCCGCAGTCGTGTCTCAGCCACCTCCGAGCTCACCGCCTTTGTGCCTCAATCTCTTAGTGAGCCTCCACCTCGCGAACTGTTGTTTTCGCAAATATGTTTTCTTAATAGCAGAGTTTTACAGAAGCTTAGCGTAAGTCGGTCTTTGCATAATATATTTATGTAACGAAATTACTTGGTTACCCCTTTGAATTACCACCTTATTAATTTGTTTTTAAACTTTTAATATGTAAAATAGTGGACTCTATTTTATTTATGTTTATAGTATTTTAAATTATTGTTATAGTAAAGTTTTCTTTAAAAGGCAAATGATCTGGTGTAGGTTTTTCCTTGGATTTAGATGCTTGTGGGTTTTATTATTTTAGTATTTTAGGAAACTAATGTTTTTAGGGGATTATTTATTAAGTGATTATTGATGAAATTGAGAAGTAATGATATATTCTGAGGTTCTGAGAATTTTAAGTTTTGAGGGATTAAAATAGGTTATTTTAAAAGTTTAGGCTTAAATATTTAAATATGGGTTCGATTGGCATATTTACGGACATTACACACTCATTGTATAGGTGATCGATTACGTGATGAAAATAATGAATTAGCGCTGCAAGGTAAGTACAATGATCATACCCTTACACGTATGTACGCTAAACGGCATGTCTTTTATAAAAATATTATGCATGTATGCCCTCCATTGGAAGCCCCTTTTTATGTACCCAAAACATGATAAAAATATGAAAATCCATGATTTTATATAAATAATTATGCATCAAGTTATTTATGAAAATTCATGATTTTATGAAAGGAGTTATGCATCAAAAATTTATGGAAAGTTATGATTTTATGTGAATATTTATGCATTAAAGTATTTATGAAAAATCATAATTTTATGTGAGAAGTCATGCATCACGACATGTTATAAAAGAATGCGATTTCATTTGAAATCTATGATATGATATGACAAGATATGACAAGTATGTATGTGATTTCTTTTGAAATCTATGATATGACAAGTATGCAAGTATGATTATGATGAAATATGAATGATAAGATACGTAACGACCTATGTTATGATATGAAGACGGTACCTATGTTATGGGCATATTGCATTGCCAGGTCGTACATGCTGGTATTGCACCTAGTATGTCTTCCTTATGTATGGATTCCACAACCCGCGGCCACAGGCGAAATCAGAATCTATTTAGATTCGCTAACCCTAACTCACGGTGGTCAACAGTGGATATCGGCCTATGACAAGTGAAAGATAAGTTCATGTTCATATTCATGTTATTTACGTATATATTTATGAGTATGCACGTTTTTAAAGAAACTTTATGTTTATTATGTTTACTGTATGATGTATTTATAAGTATGATGTTTGAAAAAATTGTAATGATGAGTTGAAATGAGTTGAGATGAGTTTAGTAACCAAACGTACCGTAAGTCCATACATCTACGTCCAAATAAAAATATAACATACACGTAATATAAAACTCATGATTTCAAACCCAATATACATAATCAACTCATTAAAATATAAATCTAATACCCTAAAAATTCGAAATAATATATCTGGAAACATCATACTAAGGGGCAAAATGGTAATAGTACATCTCATCTATTAGGTTAACCGAGACAAAATATTTCCTTTTTAAGTAAACTACCATAAAAACGGAGGACCAAGACATGAGCTGCGGCAGCAGCACTTACCCAAGGAAAACTAAGAGGCAGTGGCACCGTGGAAGAAGGAGGACGCGGCCGAGTTGGGTTGCGGTGGACAGTGGCTGTCCAGGCGGCGGCGCACTGGAAGAGAGAGAGTGATGAGCGAGAAAGAGAGAACGGAGAGTGAGAGATGCGTGAGAGAGAAACAGAGAGGGAGATTACCGTGAGGCAGTGAGGCTGAGGTGGCGTGCGGCGGACTGGGGTTGACGGGAAATTTTCGCCGGCGGTTTCTGTGGGGTCTCAATGTGATGGAGTTCTTAGTGCGGGTAGTGGCAACCTCCCCTGTATCGGCGTGGTGCAACAGGGCACACTCATCCAAGGTTTCGGTGGTTGGTATGGTGGTGAATAGAGAGAGGTGGTACGATGGCTTAAAGCTGTTGAACATGCGTGGGGGTGGTTGATTTACGGGAAGCGTCAGAGGAGTTCTACTTTGGGGTGGCTTACGGTGGTTGCATGTGCGACTCTTGTGAGGAGTGCAACGGGGCTACTTCCGACAGCGGAGTCTTGATGTCCGACTCCGTCTTTTGCTGATGATGGTGCATGAGAGTGGAGGACGGTCGTGCAGGGAGGCTGACGATGTTGTAGTAGTGCGTGAAGACCCAGGTGATGGTGATTGCGTGTAGGTTTGCAGTGAAACGAGAGAGACTCTGAGAGAGAGAATTGAGAGCTTGAGAGATATGGATAGAAAGAGTTTCTTGAGAGAGAACTTAAAAGAGAGAAAGAAAAAGGTTACAAAGGCGTGGGGAGGTGGAACTCGAGGTGGAGAGGGATTCGGGGGTGTGAAAAGAAAAACTGAATTGGAAGAGATAAGAGAAGTAACCGTCGGGGTCAAGAAAAACAATTTTGAAAGGGAGGTAGCCTAAACAAAACGGCGTCGTTTTCTCTTGAAGGCTAGGCTTCATCAGGTCTGGGCTTGGGTTTCACGATGGGACCGGGTGTTACAAGAATACTATTAGCGGCCACAGGATGTGGGGTCAGTGCTTAACCTTTCACAGGGTTAACTCTGTGGGCCAGTATGATAAGTCAGATAATCCAATATAAGTTATGCATGTCATAGCATACATATGAACAATCATGATTTTAAATTCTTAACATGAAATATTTTATGAAAAACTTTATATTAAGTATGTTTACATTATGATGAGTTTCTTACTGAGTCATCAATTCATTTTAGTTTGTTTTTATATTTTCAAACCATCACAGGTCAGAATATTTGTGCAAGTAGAGCTGCAGGACGAGACTTAGTACAGGAAGATGTGACAGTGTCCTAGATCATTACAGAGATTTTAAGTTATGATTTTTATGGCATAAATTTTAAAAAACTTTAATAAATTCTTCCGCTCAATCTCATTTATGATTTCAGTATTTTAAAGCAAAACGACTCTATATATTATAAGGAATCTTTGTACTTTGTGCTTCCTCCAAAATAAAAGAAAATATTTTTAAGTCAAGGTTTAGTAGTAGTACTCTGACTCCCAAGAGATTTCTAAAAATGATTTTACTTTTAAAGTTAGGGAGTGGGGTGTTATAGCTGATATCAGATCCCCAATTGAAAGATTCTATAGACTTTTCAAAATAAAAGAGAAGAAAACTTTTTGCAAAAAAAAAAAATTACAAGGAAAAAGGGATCTAGGGTCTCCTCCAGCATGTCCATAAGTATTTTGTTAATGAAAAATTAAGAATGAAAAATTTTGAATACACGTATGTCAAAATGCACTTACTGTAACACTCAAGCCTAGTGCCAAAATTTTTCGAGACTATTTTATAGGCTGCGAAAATTTAAGGAAGAGCCCACTTATTTTTTTTATTCACTACCGGTCATGGGCCCAAATTTTTTAAAATGGACCAAAAAATTCCAAATCCATGAGATTTTTATTTCTTGCTGACCCCACTTCATGCACGTCCCCTTCCTGCTTACTCTAGGGTTTTATCTGTTTTCTATATATTTTTATGAAAAAATCTATTCACAAGCCTACGCATCACATATCACAATTTTTTTTATTTATTTTTTAATATGTATTATATGGATGATGAATAAAAAAATATAAATATTTTAAAAAGACTAAAATAAAAAAAAATGAAAAACAAATAAAAAAAAATAAAAAATAATTTAGTGTGTGGTATGTGGGCTTATGAGTAGCATTGCTCTATTTTTATACGTCCATCTACACTTTTCTTGCCTCTCAAACACAAGATCACACGGTGGTTCTCTTTTCCTACCCCGCACGACTCCATTTCCATGCTCATACACGTCTCTATTCATCTAGGGTTTTCTTTTATGTTCAAGCACCTATATATTCACAAGTTAACTTCACAGTTCACGCACATCCCTCATGCTTTTATCGTCCATCTTCAACCCTAGATTAAGTTGCCGCTGCTGCCCTCTTCAGCAACCCCGTTGCTGCTGTCTTCCCTGTCTGCCACCATGCACCGCATCTCGGCCACCCACGGAGACGCTGCTTAACCATCACCGATCGAGAGTCAAGAACAAACCGAAACTACACCATAGCCTCCCACGTAGTTGCACCCTCACGGCCTCCCCGTAGCCCACAGCCTCCGTTACGTCCAGCAGCCTCGCAGCCCCGAAGCCAAGCCAACCACGTCGCTGGTCCTCCCTCAGATCACCACCATGCCCAGCCCACACGAAACCGTAAGCACCTCTGTTTTGGCTATCAAAAACAGAGTATTTTTGTCTCAAATACCCACTGCCCTTAAGCCACTAACCCACGCAGCCCCATAAGACGCCGTTGACAGCAGAAGACGCCGGAGGAGAAGCCTCCACCGTTGGACGCTGCCCTGGGTAACCCCAGGTTGTAGCTCCCCGTCGTACTCGGTGCGTAAGTCCTCCCTCTCGCCATGGTCTCTCTCTCCATTCTCTCTCTCTCGCTCATCTCTTTCTCTCTCTCTCTCTCAGTGTTCCGCCGTCGTGTCTCAGCCACCTCCCACTTGCCTGCCCAGCCGCGCCCTCCTTCAGTCACGGTGAGCCTCCATCGCACGACATGGGTCTATGTATACTTCCCTGCAAACAAAAAGGGAAAAAAGAAGAAGAAAACATGGCTTAGTTGTTATTACAATTTTGTCCTCTTAATTACAACAAGCATTTTTTTATGTTATTTTTGTAACCTTGGGTCTGTTTGTAGGAATCGGTATATTATTTTTAGTGGGACTAATACCACTTTATACTAGTACCAAAAATCTTATTCCATAGAAATATTTTTAATATTTAAGGTTTTAGTCGGATAATTTAAGTGGATATTGATGGATTTGAAAAATGATGATATTTTAGAAATGATGAGAATTTTAAGTTTTGAGGAATTACATTAGGTTGACTTCAGGTTTAAATATCAAAATACATGGCTAATTGGAAATTTATGGAAGTACGTGACTATTTTATAGGTGACGATCGATTTTTTTTCAGTACTGTCACAAAGAATTTCTGAAAAGCTAAGAAACCTAGGTTAGCAAGATTCCTATACTAGACTTTGTATAAAAAGAAAATGATATGGGGTTCATTTATGAAAAACATGCATGTTTTGTTATGAAAAGAAATTTGAAATAACCTCAGTTATTTGTTTTACATTGTTCATGAAATTCTGTATAAAAATAAAGTATTTTCTGGTATGACTGGTGCAAACATGAGCTGTTTTTACATTTTGTTTACGAACTGTGCAAAAGTGAGCGAATATGAAATTTTGTGCATAAATTATATTTTTGTGATCTAATTCTGTTCTGTTCTGAATATGTTCTGTACTCTAATATGATATGATGTGATTTTTAAAAACCTCTGGCATGACATTCAGTTTTTGTTCCGCTCTGACCTTACCACATGTGTAAATCTGTGGCCTCTGTTCGGATTGGTATCAACTTTTCAGTTTCCGGTGCACCCACTTTGGAAGTAAAATAGTTTTTTGCGTGTTCTTTCCTGTGTGCACACTTGGGGTTTCGAGAATAATAAGGGAAAGATTTACATTCTATTTCTACTCGGTTGGCCGCTGGGGTTTGCACAACCCTACCACAGGAGTTAAACATGGAATTGTATTTTGATATGATGTGCTCAGTTATGCTATGCTAAAAGAATTTTGAATAAGAATATTTTTTTTTTATAATTTCGCTCTGATATTTTTATAACATGTTCTGACTCTGCATTATGAAAATAAAAAGTATTTTTGTTCAGCATTCTGAATTCTATAAATGCTCATGTTTGCATACTAGTATATGTTCTCTGCTTACTAAGTTGTTGATAACTCACCCCTTATCTCCATAATATTTTTCAAATAATTTTGATGGATCAGCTGGTGAACAAGAGTAGGAAGTGTTAGAAAAGTTTGATGATCATAGACGAATAAGTGCCCGAGGGTACAAGTACTTATTTGAGAGTTATAGCTAGTAAATTGATTATTTTCGGATATTTTGATTTGTTGGGTTAAGGATATTTTCGAATTTTTGGGAGTTTCTAATTTATTTTGTTGAGAATTGCTTTATTGTTTCAGTGAAGGAACATGGATATTTGGGTTGAGCAAATGAATTAATATTTTATTGAGTTTTCTGGATTTTATAGTTGTAGTATTGGAATTGATATTAAGTATTAAGAGCTAATTAACTCTCCGGAGCTCCAAGATCGGGGCGTTATACCTACTCTGTGAAAGGGTTTTAGAGCATAAGATAAGGAAGTTTCCAAATATGAGGTTAGGAACCTTTGGTTTTAAGATTATGATGCATCTTATTTATGAGGAAATAATCTTATATTTTGTAGAGTTTTGTTTAAAGATATCAGGAATGAATTTAGTGGGCTTTGAAATTATGACATAGATTTATATATGGTGTATGGTATTTCATGATGATTCATAGAAAAGATCTTATGTTCTATAGGTTACCCGATTCTATCGCCAAGTACGAGTTCTAACATTTAGGATCCGAACTTTGGAGAGTCTTACGTTACAATTTATTGGGGTTGTTATTTTAGGTGGAGAATTTTATTATTATTATTTCATGTGGAGAATTTTATTTATGTGGAGATCGTTAGTTACTATTGTATGTGGAGTTAAGATGATTGTTGGGTGAATTTATTATTAGGCTTGAATTGAATTCAGAGTGTATGATGGTTGACACGTTGCGTGCTAATGTGTATGCCTAAAGGATTACTGAGGCATCAGACCAAAATATGATCGTGATTGGAAAATCTTGTGAATATTAGGTTCGACTAAATGATTCAGAAGTAAAGCGACATGAAAAGCATGTGGTGAATTAGAATTTAAGTTATTTGAGGTCTAGCAAATTCAGAGGACGAAGTTTTCATAAGAAGAGGAGTTTGTAACGATCCGATCCAATAATTTTAAGATTGGAATATTGATAAATTTTATTGGGTCTAAATTATATTTAATGGGCCATATTGGATAAGCCCAAGAGTGGTAAATTATTGAGGTTGATTAGTTGTTTTAATTAAGCTCAATAACTAGGTTAAATCACATTTATTATTTATTAAATGAGTTTAACTCCTTTTAGAATTTAAAGATTGGCTATTATAAATTTACTTCAATTTAAACTCATCATTGATTGAAGTTCCCAACACAGTTTCAGTCACTCTTAATCCTACATTAAATGAAGTACTAGATCATGTTTTTAAATTCAAATTCTCTTCTTAGATGATTACGACTAAGTGTTCAACAGATTAGTGTCACTACATGTATTAACCGAGTCCAATTCAAACTGGTTGTCACCCTCTCCCAAATCTCTTTATAAATATCTCCATTCAACGTGTTATTTGAAAAAAAAAAAAACCATAAACCTCCTAGTTCAGCACCATGATCGATTTTGTGTCGAAAAGTTTACGAAACAACACTACAAGGTAAATAGGTTAATCATAAATTAATATTAGCATACGTTAGTTGGTTACATATATTATTAAAGCCAATTCTTTGGAAACCAATGTTTACATGCCACGCATTTCATGATATTTGCAAGCACATCATTCATTATGTTTCATTCTGCATATTATAGTTATGTATATATTATGCATCTCATGTGTATAAGACACGTAAGCTATCTTAAGTTCAAGTGCAAGATAAGATCATATTAGTATAATCAGATGGCCATTAGATGCATGGTACCAATGCTGTTTGTGGGTGGATGTGCAAGTCATGGATCTAAACGTGGTCTACCATAGTATGCTAGAATACTATTAGCGGCTACTCTTACGGCCGCAAGACGTGGAGCTGGTACATCCTCGTACACAGAGTTAATTGTACAGTCTAGTATGATAAGTCATATAAGCCAAGATAAGTCATGCATGTCATAGCATACGTATGAATAATAATGATTTTAAGTTCTCAGTATGAAATATTTTATGAAAAACTTTATATTAAGTATGTTTAAATTATGATGGGTTTCTTAACGAGTCATTGACTCATTTTAGTTTGTTTTTATGTTTTTAAAATACCCCAAGTCAAAATATTTATGAAGGTATAGCTGCAGGACGAAACTTAGTCTAGGGAGATGTGACAGTGACCTAGATCATTACAGAGGTTTTAAGTTATGATTTTTATGGCATTGATTTTGAGAAACTTTAATAAGAGAAAAGATATTTGCAATCATGAATTGTGCAACCACTGCATAATCGCTTTGAAAAAAGTGAATAAAATATAAGACCCACATGAAAAATAATTTATTTTTTAATAGTGGACTCCACTCTTTTTCAAAACAATTACGCGATATTTACACACTTCACGATTGCATGTAGAATTAATTACTCCTTTAATAAATGCTACCTAACACTCTCATTTATGATTTCAATATGTTAATATAAATGACTATTTATTATAATGAATCTTTGTTCTTGGTGCTTCCTTAAAAAAAATTAATTAATTTAAGGTTTAGTAGTAGCATTTTGGCTCCCAAGAAGTTTCTAAAAGTGATTTTATTCTTAAATCTAAGGAGCGGGATGTTACACCTATATACTCCTCCAGATATATGATGGACTCACCCCAAGCTTGGCTCTCAATATGTCTCCATTTCTATAGTATTTTTCCTTCATTATCCTGGCTATCAAAGAATTTGGAATTGTAAGTAATCTCCAACACTACTTAGAGAGCATGACTTGATTGAAGTGTTCTATGTCCCTAAAGCCTAACCCCCTCCCCCTTCCTTCTTTGCCATCCCTATCTTATTTTACTTTTTCCATTGAATCTTCATGCATTGACTCCCATTACTCCACCAAAATTTGGCGATTTGTGCTGAAATTTCTTTACATAGCCTCTTTGGAAGCTTGAAAACATTCATAGCATACGTAGGAATAGATTGTATTACACCCTTGATAAGGACCTCTTTCCCTGCTTGTGATAAAAAATGATTTTTTAAATCATTAATTATGTTCCAAGCCCTCTCTTTGATCCCTTTGAAAGAGATATATTTTAACCTACCTATCACTAAAGGTAAGCCAATCTTTCAAAGTCTCCACTGATTCTAGCTCCAGAATCCCTTGCAATCTTTTCTCTAACTTCTACCTTTGTGTTAGAATTGAAACATATGATGTCTTCATCATATTTAATTTTTGTCCTGAAGACAATTCATATATGTCCAACAGGTTTCTCAGTTGACCCCATTCTTTCCCACTAGATTTTCAAAAAAGAATACAATGATTTACAAAAAGAAGATGGTTGATTCCAGTACCCCCTCGAAAAAGACATCCCTGTGATCTTCCCTTATCTTTTAGCACAATTAATGAGAGCACTTAGTCCCTCTACACATAAGAGAAAAAGGTAAGGAGAAAGTGGATCTCATTGCCTCATCCCTCTAGTAGGATAGATTACATCACCTAGATTTCCATTAATTAGTATTGAATAATTAACAAAATTCACACACTGCAACACTAAATCAATCCATCTTCCACCAAATCCCATTCTATCCATCACAAGCCTTAAGTAGTTCCACTCCACCATATCATAAGCCTTGGACTACTTTAACAACCATACTCCATTCCTTTCCTTTTTGTCTATGCTTCATAGTATGTAAGGCTTCATAAGCTATAATTATATTATCTGAAATTAATCTGCCAAGAATGAAAGCACTTTGATTGAATGAAATCACCTCTAGTAGCACCTTGTTCAATCTATTAGCAAGTATTTTTGCAATTATCTTATATAAGACATTACAAAGACTTATAGGTCAATACTCTCCCACCTCCATTGGATTCTTAGTCTTAGGAATCAATATAATATAAGTCAAATTAATATCTTTATTAAGTTGACCACCATTAAGAAAATCAGGTAACACTGCACTAACCTCGTCCCCTAATGTGCTCCAATAGGATTGATAAAAAAAGCCCCAAAACCATCAGAGCTTGGGGACTTTAATGGTGCCATCTACTATAGTGCCTCCTCAATCTCTGCTCTTGTGAATTCCTTTTGCAAGTTATCATTCATCTCATCTATCACTCTTGATCCCATCTCCATTAAACAATCTTGTATTCCTTCCATAGTGGGATTTTGAGACCTGCACACCCCTCTATAATGTTCCTGAAAAGCTTGCTTTATTTCATTTTCATCTATTCTTAATTGAGCCTGAGCATCTCTCACCTGCCAAATTCTATTATTCTTCCTTCTTTGAGTTTGAAATGCATGAAAATATCGTGTATTCCTATCCCCACTATGATACCAGTTCCTTTTAGCATGCTGTCTCCACTTAATGTCTTCTTGTTCTAATAGTCTTCCCACCTCTAACTGCAATTCCTTAACTTGATCTACATTATATGCCTCGTCATTGTCTTGCAACTCCTTAATCAACTAAGATTTTTCCTTGATAACAACTTCATTATTTTGTTTTCTTCCTCTACTCCAACTGACTAATGACTTTCTACAATTATCCAAGGAATTATGCACATTTTCCATAACATTTGGTGAACTGGAACTTTGCTTCCATCCCTATCTATGACCTCTGCACAATCCTCAATCTTTGCCCAGCTAGCCTAAAAAATGAATAACCTCATTTTCCTCCATTTCAACTCCTCATTACTGATATGCATCAACAAAGGCTTATGGTTTGAATATTTTGCCACTAGTCTCTCTACTTTGACATTTGAGAAAATACTTTTCCAAGGTAGATTGGATAAAGGTCTATCCAATCTTTCCTTGACAAAACTCTCACTACCTTACTTATTACTCCAAGTAAAGGAGTCACCTCGATACCCCATATCAAAGAGCTAATTTTCTTCCGAAGCCAACCTAAAAGCCTTCATCTGCAACTCTGGTCTTGCCCTCCCTCCTAACTTCTCTTGTTGTGCCAATATCTCATTAAAATCACCCACTACTAGCCAAGGTATATCCCCCGAATTAAGTCTTAACAACAGACTCCAAGATAGATGCCTTTTATTGGCGTCTAGGTGGCCATAAAATCCAGTCAACAACCACTTTTCTTTTTTAATTTCTTCAACAATCCAACCACTTAGAGCATCCCCATTCAGTTCCCCATCCCTCCCCTATCCCTATAATTTGGAGATAATTATAGGGTTTTCTCTAAAATCCATCCCCATCCAGTTCCCCATTTTAGGGGAAATGTTTAGGGAATGAATAGTGGTTCCCTAAACATTTCCCCTAAATTTAATGATCGAGCATTAAATTAGCTAGATATCTCGAATAAAACTCGAATTGACTATTATAAGTTCGTATAAACTTGACAACTTCATAATTATTATTTTTATTGTATTAACTTTTACATTATCATTAGATTATCTTAAGTATTTAAAGATAAAAAGGAAAATATTCATGTTCCTAGTACTTGTTAAGAATATAATAAAATTAACTAAATTTTCCTCTTCTCATAAGTTAAGCTTTTAGGACAAGTAGTGATTTCATATGGTATCAAAGTAGAGGTATTGAGCTCGAATCCAAACTCTACACTATATTCCTTATATATATATATATATATATATATATATATATATATATATATATATAATTAAATATTTTACATATTGGGCTCACTCATTGAGGAGATGTCTGACCCATATGTGAGGGAGAGTGCTAAGAATATAATACAAATAATTAAATATTCATCTTCTCATCAGCTTAAATTTTTAGGATAAGTGACGATTGCAAAGTATGATACATATTACTTAATTGTTTTTATAAATATAGTCATTGATATGTATATATAAATTATCTAATGATACTCTCAAAGCTATTTGATAAAAACAGCAAATAAAGTTATATATTTATCTTGCCCAAATTAATTGGCTCGTGAACAAATTAATCTGAGCTTCCAATGAATGAGTTGTTCATAAAGTTTGACAATAAACGTCAAATAAAAGTTGTGAAACTTGGACCACTTATTACTCGCTCGAATTCCAATAATTAAGGTGGCAGAAAATGCAAGCCACCTTACTCAATATTAATGAAGGTAATTTGCATACGTTCTCTTGACCAATCTGGAAGGAAGAATTTAATTTGAGGCGATATATGGACTAGCTAGGTGGTCATTTTGCAGCCATGCATATAAATTACTGTATCGAAGAAAATTCATGCGATGCAATAAATAAATAAGTTATAAGGCTATGAATTTTGTCCATTCCATTGATCACAAGACCAAGAAGGTGTAAACCCATGCAGTTTAACTAGCTTGTCTCCAAAATTAACTCAAAGCTTTAATTTTCCGCAGTATAAAGTTGTCACGCAATGATATTACTGGACCACTGGTTGAATAATAAAGTAATTATTAGACACGGTGAACCATAACACTAAAACATTGACAAACATGAATTTGTTAGGGACAAATGTCTATTAATTAAGGTCTTGTCCGATAGTCCGGACCTTATACTATTCGGTCTAAACGAAGAAAACTGAGTCTTCCGTGTATGAGCGAACCTGGTCCCTATATGTGTATATATATAGCACCAACGTAGCAGTAGTACTACCACACCAACCCAGCTCTGCATATTATATACATTGAGATCATCAAATTAATTACTTCGCCTATCTATCCATCAATAATGAAGACCCTTTCACTCATGATCTCCTGCCTTGCCTTGGGCTCCTTTTATCTCTTTGGTATGTCGTCGATGATCTCATGATCGATGATCGGTATCCAAATTTCTTCAACGCTTAAAATATTGGAAAATGGGTTATATATATATATATATGTGTGTGTGTGTGTGTTTTTGATATAGTATGATCACATTTTTTTTTTCTATTGAACAATCTCTCTTTCTCTCTCGTATATATGGTTGTCCTAGCTAGGCTAGTTATGATGAATAATTATTAGTTACTGTCGAAGAACACACATGTGGTATACTTATCCTATCATAAAATGACATGCCTACCAAAATTGGTTGTTTACATAAGTAGTACTATGTCATATATGCACATGTATCATGTTGATAAGCATGCATGTGTGATTTGCGATCGAATTCATTTGCAGAGATGGATATGTTGGCTTTCATGTTTGACATATATGCATGGTGATAAGGAATTATTTTGTTTGATGCTGAATATATATGAATATTGCAGGTGCTCAATCCGCTAGAATAACTTTCACAAACAATTGTCCCAATACCGTCTGGCCAGGAACCCTAACCGCTGATCAGAGGCCTCAACTATCAACAACCGGATTTGAGTTAGCATCCAAAGCATCCACATCAATAGATGTCCAAGCTCCATGGATAGGCCGTTTTTGGGCACGAACTGGTTGCTCCACGGATACCTCAGGAAGGTTCTCTTGCGCTACTGCGGATTGTGCTTCTGGACAAGTTGCATGCAATGGCAATGGTGCGATCCCGCCGGCATCTTTGGTAGAAATCAACATAGCAGCGAATAGCGGGCAAGACTTTTACGATGTTAGCCTTGTTGACGGCTTCAACCTGCCCGTTTCATTGAGCACAGAAGGCGGGAGCGGTGATTGCCAGACCTCGAGTTGCCCAGCCAATGTGAACGCGGTTTGCCCAGTAGAGCTGCAATTGAAAGCCACGGATGGGAGCGTGATCGCATGCAAGAGCGCATGCACAGCGTTCAATCAACCGCAATACTGCTGCACTGGCAATTTTAGTACTCCAGAAACATGTCCTCCCACGAACTATTCCCTGATCTTCGAGAACCAGTGCCCTCAAGCTTATAGCTACGCTTATGATGATGTGAACAGCACCTTCACCTGCTCCGGTGCACCTAATTACGTTATCACTTTCTGCCCTTGAAGTGCTTGATCATGAGATGAGATCAAGAATTATGCATGCATGCATATTCCATGTGTTCTGATCTTCTCTTTATAATAATTATAATAATAATTGACTGTGTAACAAATAATAATGAACTACTACATATAGAAAATAAATAAATGGGAAAATTATATAAATTTCTTGTGCTTTTGGTCTGTATGCAGCTAGGTACTCCATATTCACATGTAACCATATATTCATTCATGGGAGTACAATATCGTACTAGTACTGCACCAGAATCTCTCTGTTTGCATCGACCAAAATTAACCCATAGCACGAGGTTTCTATCATTCTTACATTTAAGGGTTCACATACAAAACTTGATCCAGCATTGGCTTTCATGGTTTACTAGATGACTCACTCAAGATTGTTTCTTTATTTTGATTTGTGAGCAAATTAGATGCGCGCCTGCACACAAAGATATATGCATGCACACGGATACAAATGGTTGTTAAGGCTCCGTTTGGATATAAAAACACTCTCAATCTATCCAATCTCATTTCATCTCATCATTACAACTTTCTTAAATTTTAATACAAAATATAATAAATAATTTAATTTTTTCAAATTTTAAAATAATAATAATATTAAAAAATAATATTTTAACAATATTTTATTTAACTTATCTAAATTTATATCATCTCATCTCATCTTATCTCACTATCTAAAGGAGCACTAAATCGCAAGAAATTATTCTAAGCAAAAATTACTTTTCAAGTCTATGTGGTTTCACTTTTTCAAAATTGGTACATCTCATTTAAGAATAAAAAATAATATTTATAATCGTGAAATATATAAACACTACATAATTCTTTTTTTTATAAAAAAAGTTAGTCTACAAATTCTTTATAATCTCCAAGGTAGCATTACGGCTCAAGAATAGGCATTGGTTACCGTGAAGTTTCAAATAGGGCCCTTTGTCAATTCCAGTACTCTCCTTTTGGAAAGGCTGACATAGACTTTGACTGTCTCTTAAGCACCGGTCAGAAAACAACACGTGTAATAATATGTGCAATCAACGTTTAAAAGTTTTTAAAAATTAATGCAAAGTTAGCATGAATTGTAAAAAGATAAAAAAAACTCATAAAACATGATCAATAAAAACTTAAAAAAGTTTTAAAAAATAGTACATATAAAAATTTAAAAATTTAATAATGTAATAAATTTTAAGAAAAACAATAGGACCAATTTAACTATAAGCATAAGTGAGTCTCTAATTGTGTCAGTCGAGTACTTATCGTGAGTTGAGTCACAAACATGACATCAATCTCTGTACGTAAGTCAAACATGGCAATACGGATATCTATACGCACTACATCAACTATTGCTGATGTCTATCTGTTGATCTTTGCATGCATGATATTTGCCATCTCCTTACGAGTAGCTGTGCATGATGCCTCGACCTGTGTGGATGTTTAATCGGCCGATATTCCACGATCTCTTGGGTATGCATCTCTCTCAGTATCGACTGGGTCTGGAATAGGACCATGAAGACGAAGTCTCGAGTGTCTCGTGCTTCGTGACAAAGTGGAGGAGTTGATAGGTCCGATCAGCTCCAAGACACATTCAGCAATATCTAGCAAGACCCTGATATGTAGCAGAATTCGTGTGATCAGAATCCCGAATAGCAATATATTTGTTGTAATGTACCATGGCTCTGATTGAATCCTATCGAATATATAACCCATGAGGTCGATAGGAACGCCACAAGCGACGCATATCATGAACTTCACCCGATCCATACCAACCTCTGTCTTGTGCTACTAAGGATCAATGTTGTTTGCAATGATGAAGTTCATGATCTTGAAGAAAACATATAAATCTGTCTATTTGATGCTCTTCATCCTATCATAGAGAGGAGCATTTGGACCAACAACCAACTTCCTCATGATCAGAGAGGCCATTGAGTTCATTTGTATAAGATCCCTCGTCCTTAGTCGTCTCCTCATCACCCGAACCTGGAGACTTTCTGAGCACCACGTTCGGATATGTAGTGCGCAATCGAGGAATACCAATTAAATTAGTGAGTCTGTTTCCTAAAAATATAACTGAAACTCCTCGGATATAGATCGTGTATGCCCCTCCATCATTTGGGTTGACACCACCAAGCTCTTTATAGAACTCTAAAATGATGTGAATTAAAGAAATGAGATCACATGCTTCGTCCTTCTAGTTGAGGATGGGTGTCCAATCATGATCAATGAAGACTGATGTCAAGGAATGACCCTCTCAAATAAGAGTCACAAAGTCAAAAATCTGCACCTAAGACTCTAATAAAATAGTCATCTCTCGAACTACTTTGATGAAAGGTTGCCCTGGTCTGCCACGCTTACGTCCTCTATAAGACATTATCTGTACCACTCCGATCCAGGAGGTCTGGAAAGTTAGCTCTTATTACTCAATATCAACTCAAATATCACAAATATAAATAATTCAGAAACTCCATAAAATATTCAATACAAAAATCCATGTTCCTTCATAGGGACACAAAGAAAATTCTCAATAAAATAAATTAATAACTCTCCAAATACTCAAAAATATCCTTAACTCATCATATCAAAATAATCGAAAATAATCAATTTACTAACTATGACTCTTGAATAAGTACTTGTACCCTCGGACACTTATTCATCTACGATCATTACACTTTACTAAAACTTCATACTCTTGTTCTCCAGCTGAACCATAAAAATTATTTGAAAAATATTTGGATATAAGAGGTGAGTTATCAACAACTCAGTAAACAGAGTTATCAACAACATTTTCTTTCAGAATTCAAAACAAAACATTTTTTTTTTCAGAATGCATAATCAAAATATTATCAAAAATATCAGAGTGAAAGTTAAAAAATATTCATAGTCAAAATTCATTTGGCATAGCATAAATTGAATCGTCTCATCTTATCATATTAGAATAGAGACCATGTTTAACCCACGTGCTAGGGTTGTGCAAACCCCGGCAGCTAATCGAGCAGAAAAAAAATGTAAATCTTTCCTTTATTATTTTCGAAGCCCAGAGTGTGCACACATAAAAGACCACACAGAAAAATCACTTTGGCTTCCAAAGTGGGGGAACTGGAAATAGAAAAGTTGGTACCAACCCAAACAGAAGTCACAGTTTTATACCCGTGGTAAGGTCAGAACGAAATAGAAATATAAACAGAATGTTATACCAGAAGTTTTCAGAAATCATATCATACCATATCATATCATATTAGAGTTTAGAACATTTTCAAAACGGAACAGAATCATATAACAAAAATATAATTTATGCACAAAATTTCATATTTGCTCTCTTTTGCATAGTTTAGAAATAAAATGTCAAAATAGTTCATGTCTACACCAGTTATGCAAGAAAATATTTTATTCTTAAATATAATCTCATGAGTAATGCAGAACAAATAACTGAGGTAGTTCAAATTTCTTTTCATAACAAAACATGCATATTTTCAAAAAATAAACTTCATTCTATTTTATTTTTATACAAAGTCTAGCATAGGAACCCTGCTTATCTGAACTTCTTAACTTATCAGAATTTCTCCACAGTAGTATTGAACAAAAATCAAACGTCACCTATAAAATAGTCATGTAGCTTCCATAAATTTCAATTCAATTCTTAGACTCGAAATACTAAAATAACCTTTTTTTTTTCTAAATGTCTAAAATTCTCTTAATCCTAAAAATATCATCACTTCCCAATTTCATCAAATAATCACCTAATTCTCTTAACATAATAATAACAAAATATTTAATACTAAATAATATAAGTTAAAAATCTTATTTATTTTTTATGGTAAAATAAAGTTTCTATAATAAATTAGAACCTGGTCAGTCTCATTTAAAACACAAAACCCACCGAATTATGAGTCCAAAACACCTTATAATTTGACTTGAAACATTGAGGGTAAAATAGTAATATCATAAAATAAGTCTTCTCCTACGTAAAATGCAAAAGAACACTTTAGTTTGTAAAAGATCACGAGAGAGAGGGAGACCCAGGTGTGACGGAGACTCACTGAATGAAGTTGCGGCGGAGCTGGGTAGATGCGGAGGTTGTGTCAGCAAGATGGGCGGCTGAGCACGAGAGTGAGAGAGATGATGAGAGAACAAGGTGATAGAAAAGGGGAGAGACGGAGAGGAGAAGCAACCAAAGGCCGTGGGCTTACTGAGTGGAACAACAACGTTGGTGACGAGAGGTGCTCGGCGTCACTTTTCGCCCAAGCGATGATGACGTCGCTGAGTTCACTGTGCCGTGGTTGGTGTCACCTAACGTAACAAGCTTGCTCTGTTTTGAGCTGCAGAAAACAGGGGTGTAACGGGCTGAGTTTCCGTGAGATGGGGGTGGTGGCGTACTGGGTTGTGGGTTGGTTGAGCAGATGGGCATTCACGAGGGTGGTGTAGGGACGGCACTGTGGGGGGTTGTACCACAGAGGCAGCAGTGACGCACTCGTTTGGGCTTCCGTGAGGGTGTTGGACGGCAACGGGGGTACAAAGATGACTCCGTGAAGCAACCGTGTGTGGCACAACCGAATCTCAACAAACAGATAAAGCTCAACAAACTGATAAAGATCAAGACCGAAACAAACATGAAGATACAGATAACATTCCCGGGAGTAAATCTAGGAAATAACAAACTCTCTGTAAATTTAAATAATTTCAAATGCTGTAACATATTGAGTTTATACAAAAACATCTATAAATAAAACAACATGTGATCCTCTTGAGACCAGTGAGGAAACATTTCTATCGACTATCTTGTTTTATTCTTAATGGTATCAAGAGCCACAAAAACTTACGTCTCTCATCCATGGCCTCCAATGAATCCTCCACCAGCAATTCTTCTTCCTCTGTTGCTACCAGTTCCATTCTCCCCACTCAACTTCATCATTTCATCACAATCAAACTCACCAAAGATAACTATAAACAACATGTGATCCTCCTGAGACAAGTGAGGAAACATTTCTACTGACTATCTTGTTTTATTCTTTATGGCTGAGCTAGCAGGTGCTAGGAGGCAGCGACAGTGACTGCATGGAGGTTGTGGAGGGTGGCACTATGGTGCAACGCTGAACGAGGGCTAAACCGTGAACGTGGAGAGGCAGCGGTGCACAGTGTGATTTTCCTGGTGGACGGTCATGCAAAGACTGTGTGCATGGAAGGGATGGCTTCAAAGGAGTGTGGCTTAGGGTTTTCTTTTCATGCAGGGGGTGAGCTTATAATAAATAGGCGATTGAGAACCCAAAATAAAACCTAGATAAAAAGAGACGTGCATGGGAGTGGAATCGTGCGAGGCTACAAAATTGATAAACTGATAGTTGGTTTTCATGGTTTAAAACAAACGGGTGTGGGCTTGGGTCTTAGGCTTCTTCTTGAGTCATGGGTCTCGACTCAATTTCTAAAAATAATCCAACTTCTTCTAGAAAATTCTCGGCTCAATTCTCACCTTGGCCCTTTAGAAAAATAACCTAATTATCAAGCCCAATAAAATCATAATCCGCTAAAACAAAGATTTTAAGCCTGTAGTCTATAAAATAAAATACTTAAAAAAATTAACCAGACTCTTCATATGTATAAATCCAAAAACAAAACTTTTATAAAACGGCTTGTTGCTGGACTTGGGTGTTATATTATTAACCTGAAATTTAAAAAATAAAATATATATGCAACGTTAGTTATAAAATATAAGACATGGATATTCACAAAATTATATACTTATTAAAACAATGAGAAACTGTTTTCTGTTATACCGTTCGATGGAATCCCTAACCGTTTGAACGTTATATCACCTTTCGAATGGGAAACGTATATGCTCGAAAGCTAAAATTAAATTCTGTTCAAACCTATGGTGAACTGATCAACCACTCAACGTTTGAGTTTCTACCGTTCAAATGCATACAAAAGCGTTCGAATGGTATATGGATTGAACTCAGCCATGGTTGAGTCAACTCAACGGCCATGAAAACAAAAGGAATCCACCTTTCGTTCTTCCACAAATAACAAGTATACAACAGCTGGTAAACAGCCTACAGTGGATTCTCGGCCACCTATGGTGGCCATCGATGTAAAAATCAAGTTTTTCTATTTTTTACAAATAATCTAACAAAACCTATATAAATCAACTATTATTCGAATGTAAGGATTGTACGTTTTGAAAGGAATAAGTTTTCGACGGCGGCTGTGACGACAACATTCGATTGAGTTGGGTTACATTCGAACTTTTGAATGGTTATTATGGTGGCGACGAAGCCTTTTAAAAGCCTCCCCCGATACCTTATATGTACAAATATGTTGGAACGATATGTTATACATTCGAACGGTATTGAGACTATCTTACCGTTCGAACAATAGTATATACCATTCGAACTGTGTTTATTTCAAATTTAGTAAATTAATTAATTTTTTATATTTAATATATTCTAGACTATATGATATTATATGTAAGATATATTATATAGTGATTTTATATATAAATACTATAATGTATAGTATTAGTATATGCTAATTATAATATCATATAGTATATTATCATGTAGTATATACTAATCATATATGATAATATACCATGTGATATAGTATTATAATATCATATATCATATAGTATATACCATATTATAATATATCATATATCACTATCATATAGTGCTATATATATTATAGTACTATATAGCACATGTTATATCACTATATCATTATATCTTTTTATTTTTTTTAAAGATGGGGAGATCCCCTATTATTAAAAGAAACCCTCACTTTTGGCAGAGGAATACCATATACATTCCATATGTCAACCAACTTATTCCAAAAAGAATTAAGTCATTATTACCAAGAATAAAGCCACCATATACCAGGCATATAAACTCCTCCCCCATAAACAGAAATATAAAACGTGTAAAAGTAAAAGCAAAACCAGTACCACTTCAAACCATTCTAGTGCATGAAACCTATTGTAAGTATGGTAAACCAAGTTCTGAGAATACCAATACGCTAGGAAGGCAGATGTTGAGCTGAAGACCAAACGGAATTACAGCCACTGCCACCCATCCTAGCCAGACAATCTGCTGCTCAATTAGCTTCCCTGAACACATGATGAACCCAAACCATCAATTTCTTCAACAGACACCTTATTTACATCCAAAAATCCTCTAAATACCACAAACTACAATGATCCTCCCTCAACCAAGAAATGACTAACATCTAATCCATCACTACCATAACATTGTTAAAACCCATTTCCTTGCAGTGTCAAAGTCCCAGCAGTAAAGCCATCAATTCAGCTTTGTTATTAGAACAGATTCCAAGACTAGCAGCATATGCATTATGCAAATTGCAAAATGCCTCCGTCATTGCGCAAAACACCACCTGCACCTGACTCCCCGGGATTCCCTTTGCTACTACCATCTACATTCAATTTATACCAATCCAAATTTTATTTTTGATAAGAAACAGCAATCACCTTATTCGGTTTAGGAGGTTGAATAGGGGCCTGCAACATTTTCAAAATTTCCACATCTCTCCAATGCAATCCAGAGACAGCTTTAAGTTTAATACTTACCCAACTAATCCAAAACTTAACTGACCTCCATAAAGAAACAATAGGTTCCCTTTTCCCTTCCATATGAGTTGAGCATCTCCAACACCTAAGGGTGTAAATTTAAACTGAAAAACTGGTAAAACGGTCCGAACCGGACCGGACCGAACCGGTTTTACCGGTTTTGGAATGGTCTGGTTTAGGACCGGTTCTTATAATTCATAAACCGGCCATAACCGATCCGGTTCCGATTTTAGGAGTTTCCAAACCGGACCGAACCGAACCGGACTGGTTGATAAAAAATATATAAAAAATAATATTTTATATATAAGTTTTATACAAAATTAAAATTATCCAAAATATTTTTTATATATTAATATATAAGTGTTATATATAATGTATAATTATATGTGAAATTTTCATATATAATTATATATCATATATGAAATAATTTCATATTATAACTACTAGTCTAATACTAATATATAACTATACTAATAATATAATATTAATACTATTATACTATTATATAGTCTAATATATTATAATTTATATAGCTATACTAATATATAAGTTTATTACTAATACTAATATATAGTTTATGACTAATACTAATATATAACTATACTAATAGTTTAATATTAATACTATTATATAGTCTAATATATTGTTTAGCTATACTAATATATAAGTCTATAACTATTTAACTAATACTAATAGTCTAATATAGACTATAGTTATACTTATACTATAGTCTAAAATGTCAAATTTACATTTTAAAAAAATCAAAAAATCGAACCAGACCGGACCGGAAACTGGTAAAACCGGAAGTACTGGTTTAGGAGGGTAACCGGGACGTAATCGGTTTTGAAAAATGTAAAACCGGTCATACCGGTTCGGTCTTAAATTTTGTCCAAAATCGGACTGAACCGGACCGGTTACACCCCTACCAACACCACAGGCTCCAAGTGATAAGTATTGGAATTAACCCAATTAAATTTCTGACTTGCGAAGTTTTTTTTTGTGCGTCTAAACAATGCCTCCACTGACTCCTTCCAAGTTCTTTGAACAACATAAGGAATCCCAAAGCATTAGAGGCCAATCTCCATAGAGTAGCAGCTACCCTTCCCCCATAAAGAACATGATTTAAATCTTCAAAAGCACCCTTCTCACAACACTCACATTTTGATACCAAAGGTATACCAATACGCCTTATATGATCATCAACACTCAAGTTTTGAGATAAAGCTTTCCATATAGTAACCGAGAACTTCTTAGGTAGTGCTGAATGCCATATCCAATCTGACGACTACCTTTTTGGAGCTACTACACTCACTAGCTTCCATGCATTTTTTGTTGAGAACTTACCATCTGAGTTCCCTAACCAAATCAAAATATCCAACCCCTCTTTTGTTCCTCCAATCTTAGACAGAATATGATCAGTATGTTCCCTACCCACTAGCTGCACTAAGAGATCAACATCCCAACTATTTTCAACCATACATTGCGTAATACTCAAGCTCGGATGAGCCATAGTTTCCTGTTGAGCACATAGAGGACTAGAATCTAGCCACTTATCCCTCCAGAAAGAAATATGTCCTTCATTTACAAGCCATTTAGAACTTTCTAGAACAAATGGAACCGATGCCATAACCATCCTCCAAAATCTGGTACCTTTCTTTGGATTTACAAGTGAGATATGTTGATGTCGCATATATATCACCCGAAAGAAATGAGCCCATAAGGAGTTACTAGTCAACAACTTCCAAGCAAATTTGATGTGAAGCGATTTTTGAATATCAAACATGGTTCTCAAACCTATACCTCCCTCATCAGTAGGCTTGCAAAGTAGGTCCCAAGACACCCACTTACGTTTCAACTTACCATCTATTGAACCCTAGAAAAACTTACTAAACATCCTGTGCAAATTGTGCAAAACAGATTATGGAGCTTGAGTGATTGCCAACAAATGAATTGGCATTCTAGTAAGGATGTGCTTTATTAGAATCAGTCTTGCACTTGAGGACAAAAACTTCATCTTCTGACCTTTTATTTTATGCCGAATATGCTGCAACAACTCTTATATTTTGGCTAGAGAATGAGCAATTGAACGAGTGTCCTGTTTACCATGAATCGAGATGGACATCTGAGAAATAGAATGTGCTGCAAAAGGTCGTATGCTACTTTCCATTGATACCTAGATTATAATGGTTATTTATGTCATGTGCAATGGCTGTAGACATGACATGACACTCATCATCTAGAGTCAAGAATGATGGTGTCTTGTCACATCTTCCTAACTCTCAAGTTTGGAATGAATTTGATTTGGAACACCCATGATTTGCTGAAGAACCTCATAATGTGCAACTTGGGTTGGAATCAGATGAATTTAATTATCTTGGGAACATGAGTACTAGTCATAGTACTTAGGCAGTTGTACTTATGCTGTATAACTTATCACCATGGAAGTATATGAAAGATCCATATTTCATAATGAGTTTGTTCATTCCAGGTCTGAGATCATCGAAAAATGATATAGACATATACCTACAACCATTGATTGCATAATTGAAAGATTTGTAGGAGAATGAGGTACTAACATTTAATTCATCAACAGGCAAGTTGTTCAAGATGCATGCTGCTGGGTTATGGATAATAAATATTTTTTTCGCTTATGGAAACTTGTCAGGTTGGAGTATTAAGGGGAAAATGGCAAGTTCAACTTGCAACAAATATATATCCAATCTGAATGGCTTACGTATGGGAGGAAACTATGATTCATGAGTCATCGTCGATTTTTACCTGGTGACCATAGATGGCGTGAAAATTCTAGGATGTTTGATGGCACTGTTGAATGGGGGCACCCTCCACCATATTTTTTTGGCAAAGATGTACTTGCACAGTTTGTAGATGTCGGTTGTAATAAATTTAGTAAAAAAAAATGGAAGAGAAAATGAACTACGAATGAGTTGAATTGGACAAATAATAGCATATTTTCCGAACTCCCATACTGGTTGACATTAAAATTGACGTATAGTCTCGATGTTATTAATATTGAGAAAAATATATGTGAGTTTGTGTTGGGAATATTGATGTCAATTGAAGGCAAAATGAAGGATACATTAAACTAACAGAAGGATCAGAAGCGGTTAGGAATAAGACTAGAAATGCACTTGCGACAAAGTGGTTGTTTGTCTACATGCCGATTGGGGGTATACATTGTCACGAAACGAAATGCTTACATTTTGTGAGTGGCTAATGAAGATTAAATTACTAGACAGTTATGCCTCGAATCTAATAAGGTGAGTGCGAATAAATGGCTGAAAAATTACTGGATTAAAAAGTCATAATTGTCATGTATTTTTACAACGTATCTTGCCTGTTGGTATCTGTGGGTACTTGACGAAAGATGTGCGTATGGCTTTGATTGAGTTGGATGCATTTTTTAAAGACTTATTTGCTAGAATATTGAATGTAGAAGCTTTGGATTGTATAGAACGAGAATTTTCTATAATATTGTGTAAGGTGGAGAGTATTTAGCCACTATCATTCTTCGACATCATGGTTCACTTAGCCGTTCATTTGCCACATGAGGTTCGACTTACAGGATCAGTCTAGTATAGATGGATGTATCCCATTGAACGGTTCCTTTGGAAGTGAATTCTAGGATCAAATAATTGACTACAAGACAGCATGAGTCAGAAGCTCTATTGGTGAAACAAGCCGACATGGAGATGCGCATGAAATAACAAGAACAACAACAAGAATAATTCTGGAGAGGTGTGCAACTCCAAATGCAAATGCTTATGCAACAGTTTAGGCCTCCAAGTAATTGATTTACATCATACATACAGATTTTGGGATCTATTTCTGTATGAAGAATGCTAGTACAACTGTTTTAATTATTTAGTTCGCACTTCTTAGACTACTTTTATGGGTATTGAACAAATTGTAATGTATTTTTTTAAATCTTATGTATGTCTATTTGGTTTTTCATTATTTTGTAAAATAAAATGGTACCATTCAAACTACTAAAAACTGTTAGAACAAAATAAGTAAAACCATTCGAACATTAATACAGAACATTCAAATGTAATCGGTATTAAACGTTCGAATAGTACATAAAACCGTTTGAATGAAATCATCTAATATGAAATAAGCGTTCGAACGTCATCTCATAACAAATCATTCGATCCTATCATGGTCCGATCTTACTCAATTCGTTCAAACATATTTTATTGTTCGACCATCAAATTATTTGTTCAAATGTTTCCTCATGCTTATTTGGTCGAATGGACTGGTATCAATCGATATAACAGCCCACTAGAAATTCATTGATGGAATTTCTATTAATTTTAGGAACCTCGTGAAAACCCTATAAGTTTTCACAAATCGACCAATCGCGCAAGTTTTAGTCTGTCAACATAGTTAGTGTTATCACTCATTATGGTGCTAGAAATATGAGTTTATTTATTTGAAATAGTTAGAAGTGTCAGAATACGTTATGGTTTATGCCTTTAGACTTAGTTGATTATTTGAGATTTTATGGCGCAATAACCCATTTTCATATTTTCGAACGAAACGCCTGTTTGAAACTGCGAAATTATTTTTAAGGGCACTTCGGGTTGAATTTCAGTAAACGATTTTCACAATAGGTTAATATGAATATTTAGGATTTTTTTCAGTACTAAGTTTATTATATATATATTTTTTTGGAGTGAATAGTAACCTCAATAAGCTCACCAAGTGCAGTGTTTTCAAAATCACAGTGTGGAATGTCCAAATTAGGTTAGAGAAGTTTTATTTGGACACTTGGCAAGATCTTAGCCACACATAGTGAATAGTATTAGACACTTGGTACAAAGAGGAACCATGAGTTGGATTATGAAGGAATCAAACTGTGAAATCATGCCACCTAAGCGAAACCTTATTCTTTTTCATCTGATCAACCAATTTTGTGCCAGACCAAAGAGAGTTTCAACCCTAATGAAATCCTAAATGGTTGGAATCCAATTAAAACTCCAAAAACTTGGTTGAAACCGAAACCCTAAATGGTTTTCCCAAACCCTAAAGTTGGCCCCCAAACCCATTTTAATCCGATTTCTAGCATTGTGTTTAATCATTTGATTAAATCACTTCCACATGCTATTAATTTCTCAAATTCTTGTTATGACATCATTATCCAATCTTTTAAACCTTGGAAATTTAATTGGGCTAGGAAAAATTGGGGCTTGATAGCATCTCAAACCCTAACCAAACCCCCTTTAAACCCCAAATTGAAGCCCACTTGGTTGAGGCCCACCAAGGCCCACGAATTTGGCCACCTTGGCAAGGCTTCTTCAAGAAGTTTTCTCACCCACATGGCAGACCATCCACTGCCAATGACTGCACCCAATAGTGCCTTAATGTGAAGGAGAAATCCACCCCATCAACCTTCATATCTCACAGCTGCTGCAGGCAGTCCTTGCCCCTCTCTATTCTCCACTTTATGTCACATAGCTACCTTCAATCAAGGGTGATTCAAGTCCATAACTTCCCCCTCCAGAAGTCTAGAGGCGTTCAAGGCCCCCTTTCTTTCATTTCATCACTTCTTCACCCCGTTCTTAGAGAGAAACTCAAAAGAGCTCTCTCGGACAGATTTTTGGGTTTTTGTGCATGGAGATTTTCAACCCTCTGTAAGTATTTTCACACGATGACTCCTTCATAAAAGTTGTTCATCTTTGAGTCTAGTTTCCGTGGGTATCTTATTAGGCTTCGTTTGGTTACTAAACTAAACTCAACTCATCTCACTCATCATTACAATTTTTTCAAATTTTAATACAAAATATAATAAACAATTCAACTTTTTTAAATCTCAAAACAATAATAATATTAAAAAATAATATTCTAACAATATTTTATCATTTCAATTCAACTTAACTCAACTCAGTTTAACATCCAAATGCACCCTTAGTCTCATTTCATGCTCATTTTATCGGTCAAAAGTATTTTTAACCATAGAAAGGTCATTCTGGGCGTGAAACTGAAGAATATGTTATGTTTTGGAGTTTTTGACCAAGCTAATGGATATATCTTGGTCCGAAAAATTTTATGAAGTGTTGTTAGCATATGTTTATGAATTTTCATTGAGGTTTTATTGTATGACTAAGGCTTTTGATGATATATTTCCTTAGATCTAGAAACTTGAAAACTGGAAGTGGAAAAACAGTTTCTGTTTTGAGAAAGTTTGAATATTTCATAATTTAATCTTACTCTAAAGGTTTTGATATTTTTATGTGATAATTCTAAGTTTCTTATTTGCATGTTAGGATGTTATTTTGAAGATATTTAGTATTAGTTCCATATATATAATTTTTCTACGCATGAAGATTTCGGTTAGACCTAAGATTTGATGTTGGGTTAAATCCATGTTTTATTGATTTTAGCCATGTGATTTTAAGTTTGATGGTTGGATCTTCTTTAGGACACATTTTTAAATGATGTGATGTTTTAGTTTGAAGATCACATGACTTTAAGCCATAGATCAAGAGATTTATCAAAGTTAGTTGAGAGAAAAGTTTCTGTTTTGGACTAAGTGTAAAACCAAAAATTTCAAGTGTTGTTTTGTGATTTTTGATGACTTTTGTTTAATGATTTAAAGCTTGTTTTATCTTAGGATGATGTTATGAATATGTTAGAAGTAAGATTTGATTTTTTTTGAAATTCTTGGAGATGTTTTTATTAAGGTTAAAATTTGTGATTTAAGGGTTTACTTTTTGTTAAAAAGTTTGGATCTTTTTACAAAAAATTTGGTGTTGATGATTAACTTTTTCTTAATGGATATTTTAATTGTGTTTTAAACTTAGGATAGAAATATATTTTTTGCAAAAATTTGGTTTGATCATGAGTTTTTAAAATTTGAAAGAATTGCAACAAATCAAGGGAAATATAGCCTATGTAAGTGTTGGCCCTTATAAGTTTTAATAATTGTGAATGGTTTTTAAATTTTTCTAAGTTGATATTTGAGTTTAGGACAAAATTTACCTGAGGAATGTAAATTTTGGTAATTTTTGGAATTAGGTTGTGAAATCCTTAAATTAGGGTAAAATGGTCATTTTCTCACAAGTAGAAGGTAAAATGGTCATTTTACTCTAAGTTATCTCTTTTCACAATTCTAATTGTTAGTAATTAAATTTCTAACTTTTAGAATACCCTCTTACAGTTCCTCGTGTTTCGCGCTTTATTCTCATAGAACGCGACTATCGAGGTAAGTTAATTCTTAACTTACTATTAGTTTACTGTGTATGTGTGATGGGTAAGGAAACTTTAGTTTATGTTCGTATGTTGTTATATATGTCATGTCATCACATGTTTGTCTATTACACGAATTATTCTGTCATGAAATACTTATCAGTTACATAATATATTCTGTCATAAGTTACTATCTGTTGCAAGTATGTCACATTATGAATGCCATATGTTACATGTATGTCATGTCATGTAATATTTACTGTCACATGTTATGCCATGTTACAAAATATTATCTGTTACATGTCATGTCATGTTACAAAATATTTCAAGTTTACGTTCATGTTATGTTCAAGATTACGTTCATGTTATGTATGTTCAAGCTCATGCTATGTTTCAAGTCTATATTATGTTTCAAGTCACATTCATGTCAGGTTATTTTCATGTTCATGTTCATGTTATGTTCAAGTTCACATTCATGTTATGTCATGTTCACGTTCACGTTATATTTTAAGTTCACGTTTATGTTATGTTATGCTCAGGTTCATGTTATGTTCATGTTCATGCTATATTTCAAGTCCATGTTATGTTTCAAGTTTACGTTCATGCTATGTTGCTAGTCCATGTTATGTTTTAAGTTCATGCACATGTTATGTCACGTCAACCTAAGTTTCAATTTCAGTTCAAGTTATGTCAGCTCATGCCATATTTTGTCAAGTCACGTTATGCTTATTATTTCATGCAATGTTATGTCAAGTTATGTTATGTTACTATTGACTTTGATTATGCATTCATGTTTTTACTACCATGCATGCATCATTAACCTATGTGGAAGTTTCTTATTAATTTGTTGAGATTTGTAATCAAATCTCACTGTAGTAGTCCCAACTATCATTCCCCTGAATGGTAGGCGATGTGTCAGAATCAGAGCAGAGAGCAGAGAGCAGACACTAGCAGACTGGAGGAGGTTGACTAGACGCCGTAGACGCAACGCGGAGTTTGCATCCTCTATAGTTAGGTCTTTGAATTATATTCTAGCATCGTTAGTCGAGTTACGCAAGTTATTCAACGAACTAACCCAATAATGTATTTTGGTAATGTAATTATGGAGCCAGGTGTCCGTTGTTTTAAGATTACAATCTTCTGAGACTCGTATTGTAATCATGGATGTTTATTTTCTTAAGTATGCATGGATTATGTTTTAACTATTTGGGATATTATAAGTTTGGTGCATAGTATTGCTCAAGAGAGAGAAAAAAAATTATCCGCTGTGAATATTGTATAATGCTAGATGCATGTTAGGAACATTGCATCTTATATGTCATGAACGAGAGCAGGTAACCTTGTGTTGCATGTCTCGATGCTTCAGATGTCTGTCCGATCCCAAGCAGAATCTAGGAGCATCACAATCAACCACTCATGAAGGATGCGTTCGAACATATTTGGCATTTGAACATCATGTTTGTACCATTCAAACTATTTCATTCAAATGCAATCAAATGATTTTGGTCAAATTCGTCCCTAAAGATATTTTTTTTGATGAAATTGATATTTTCCTCCGAAAATATCTTTTGGGATACTATTATTGGAACAACCTGGAACGATTTTTTTTGTGCTAAGAAATATTTTGGGACAAAATCACAATTTTTTTATACGAAAATTTTTATCCCAAAAAACCACTTCTATTGTAGTTTGACTAAATGGGAAGGAAGAACTTACTTTGAGGAGACTTTTTTTTTTTTTTTAAGGGAAACTGTGATCATTCATTTATCAAAGAAACTAGCATCCATGACCGGATACTTCTAGGATGCTCACATATCAAACATGATACCATAAACCAAAATAATACATTTGGAATTCCACCAGTACACTATTTCTTTTTGTGCATATATGGAAGAAAATTTATGCGATGCAATAAATAAGAGTATTAGCATTTTAATGTTTGTGCATAATTGAAGCCAAATTTGAGTTAAAAAGGACAATATTGATCAAGTGGCTTTAGCTAATTTCAGTCAATTTCATCCCACATTTGAAGATGACCATTGGGGAAAAAATATAAAATAATAATTAAAAATGTTTTGCCTTAAGCTATAATTCCTCACACACACACACACACACACACACACACACACACACACACACACATATATATATATATATATATATATATATATTTGTTGAACAATGGTAGCAAAAGTCCATGCATATTGATTTTTCTAGCCAATATAGAACATTTTTTAGACATCTTAGCCAACTTTTATATTGCACTAACATTTGGCTAAGACGTTAATGCCAGTGCACTTCAATGAATTTGTCCATTCGATTACAAGACCTAGAAGTAAACCCCTTGCTATTGCAAATTAAACTTTGACTTGTGATCTCCTCAAACTCCAAGCTTTAAATTTTCCGCGTATAAAGTTTTCTAGAGTGAAAAGTACGTCTAGGGACTCAAGTAATTAATTAGACGCAATGAACCATAACACTAAGACATTGACAAACAATTTGTAGGGAATGCCAATTCAAGTTCTTGTTTCAATTTATATACAATTTCTCGTAGCCCCAACGTATACGTCCGATCGATATGAAGGTCACAGTCGCGATCTCAATTATCGGCGTTAATTGGTTGTAAGAAACCGCGTATGGATCCTCTATATATAACATTGAGTATGGATCCCATGTTCATAAGTACGTACGTACCACTAGTACCACACCCATCTCTGCATGCATATATGCATTGGGATCACCAAATTACAACCCGGCCTATAGATCTGTCTAGCAATGATGAAGAGTACCCTTTCAGTTTCCTGCAGCCTCATCTTGGATTTCTTTTTCCTCTCTGGTAATGCCTCGTGATCATGATGATCAGTATCGAAATTTCTTCAAAGTTTTAACACGAATAAAAATATTAATTGCTTTTATTTATTTTGTCATTAAGCATTCATTTAATTATAAGCCCCGGCGGCCAGGTACAAATCTTAAATGCTTTAACTATTGGATTTATATATACATTTATATGTATTTTAGATATATGTATGATCGCATTTTAATTTTTTATCTTGTTCTACTAATTAACATTCTCTCTTTTCCGGATGGTGGTCCTAGAACTAAGGACATCCAACAGACAAGTTATGAATAAACGAGCCTATAATTCGTGCAATGCGCGGATCATTATTTATGCTGAATTTTATAACTCTAAATAGTTTATTATACATAATCACTTTCACATCTATTAAAAAATGTATATCAAAGATATATAAAATAGAACATCATGAATATATAAAAGAGTTCACTTTACCAATAAATATTTCATAGTCAATTTATAATATTAAAAATGTAATATATATATATATATATATATATATATATATATATATATATATATGATTGTTCAATTTAAAACAATGTAAGATAGATTATATTAGTATGATATAGAGAAAATGTGACGCCCCCAAAATTCTGCTTGGGATTGGACGGACATTTGAAGCGTTGAAACATGCAACACAAGGTTATCTACCCACATTCATGACATATATGATGCAATGTTCCTAACATACATCTAGACTTATGCAATATTCGCAGTAGATAGATTTTTTTTTTCTTTAGCAATACTATGCACCAAACTGAAAGTATCCCAAATACTTAAAACATATTTCATACAAACGGACATACTAAATAGCTAAGATCATAACGCTAGTCCAAAATGGCTATGATCAAAAGAGTACTGGAGATGCAACTCCATAGTACAAGTAATTTAAGTTAACTACTATATTAATATTGACGCCGCACCGTCGCTCAATCGACCGTGTCCAATTGGTCAAATCTCGATTCTTCTTCGGGTCCTATGACAAGATCTACCATTCGAATGAGAATGATAGTTGGGACTACTAAAGTGAGATTTGATTACAAATTTCAGTAAGTTAACAAAAAACCTCCACACAGGTTAATGATGCATGCATGACAGTAAAAGCATGAATGGATAATTAAGATCATAAGTAATCATAGCATAACATGAAATACCACATAACATAACTAACATAACTTAAACTAAAGCGTGAACTGAACTTGATTTGCTTAAACTGAACTGGATTTCAACTAAGACTTGACTTGACATGAACTTAATCTGAGACTTGACTCAATATAAACTTGATATGAAACTTGACTTAACATGAACTTGAAATCTTGTTCTTTAACTGATTAAACTCAACTACTTGGGTGCTACATGGATCCCCTAGAGCCATGTGTCCCTATCGATTACCGCATCACAACACAGGTATCTACACCAGCTGTGAGTGCGTTGTATGTGCCACACTTACTGTGGTCCTCATACCTCATGTACCACACTCGCTGTGGACCCCATGAGAACTGAAATGTGGCTCCATCTGCGTTAGTACCTGGGGCGCTTCGGTGACTAGTTAGTTAGGCCCCGCTCGCTACTCATTGACTTTATTACATCAACTCAGGGAATTTCACACCTATTTAGACACTCCAGCGTGAACAAAAGAGTTTCACTAGGATATTACCTCATCTTAGCACTTAGGGTTGTGATTGACATGAGTAACTACTTGACATGACTATTCTCAAGATACACAAACTTTATTCAAGACAAAATGTGACTTGAGTACGAAAGGACAGAAGTCCTGACGTAACACAACATGAATTGAACATAACTCAAAAGATATGACTTGCTTGAAATAGAAATATTTCATAACATGACATACTATATAACAGACAACATTTTGTAATATGGTATAACTTGCAACAGACAACATACTTAACATGGCATATTTGGAATAGTAAATATTACATGACATGACATACATATAACAGATGACATACTTGCAATGTATAGCAATACATGACAAAATATCTTGTATAATAGATGAATAACTCATGACAGAATAAATTTTGTGTAATAGATAAATATGTATTGACTTGGCATGAAACATGTTATAACATACATACATATACTGCAATTCCTTTACTTATCACTCATACACATTAAATTGCTAGTAAGTTAAAAGCTAACTTACCTTTGTCTTCGCATTTCTAGACAAAATTCAAGTGTGATCATGAGAAACTAAAATTAGTGATTTCTAAAAGTTAGAACTTAATCACTAACAATTAGAAATATGAAAAAATATCAACTTAGAGTAAAATGACCATTTTACCCATTACATGTGGAAAAATAACCATTTTATCCTTAACTTAAGGATTTTGCATCCTAACTCCAAAAATCACCAAAATTTACATACCTCATGTAAATTTTGTCCTAAACTCAAATATCTATTCAGAAAAATTTAAAACTAAACACAACCATTAAAATTCTATGGGGCCGAAATTTTACATAGGCTATTTCCCTCGATTTTTGTTGTAATACTTTCAAATTTCCAAACTCATGATTAAACAAAAATTTTTCTTCTAATATACTCATAACATATTCCTAAGAATAATGTTTTGAATCATGAATAAAAGTCATCAAAATCACTAAAACCATACTTGAACTTTTTGATTTTTCTTCTAAGTTCAAAACAGATTTTTGTTTCTAACTTATTTTGATCAACCTCTTGATCCATGACTTATAAAGATGTGATCTTCAAATAAAAACATCACTTGGTTTGAAAAGGTTTCCTAAAATGGATCCAAGTTTCAAACCCAAGATCATATGGTTAAAAATCAGCCAAAACATAAATTTAGGCAAGAACATCATCACTTTGGCCTAACCGAATATCTCATTGCATAAAATTTCATATCTTCAAAATTAGCATCAAATATATTTAAAAAAACATTATAACATGTATATAAGAGGCTTAGTATCCTCAAATAAAAATATCAAAGCCATTGGATTAGGATTAAACCATAAAAAATATAAACTTTCTCAAAACAGAAATTGTTTTTCCTCTTCCAGTTTCTAAGTTTCTAGATCTAGGAAAAGCTTTCACCAAAAATTTTAATCATGTAACAAATCCTCAAAAAATAATCATATAAACATGTTAAAAGAACTCAATAAAAATTTCGGACCAAGATCTATCCATTAGCTTGGTCAAAAACTCCAAACTACAACACACTCTCCAATTTATCACCTAGAATGACCTTTCTTGAGTTTGAACAACTTTTTATAGATCAATGATCTCCCAATGGAACAAATGAGATATACACATAAAATAGACTAAAAATTAAACAACTTTCATGAAGGAAACTTAGTGAGAAAACACTTAAAAAAGCTTCGAATCAGGCGTGCAACAAAGATCATAAAAACTGCCTGAGAGTGTCTTTTATATTCTAACAAAGAAAAGTGTAAAGGAGGGTTGCATTTCATGGTAAGTGGACTAGAGAGCCTCTTACACAAGTTATGGAAAGTGATGAGACTGAAATAAAGTTTGAGAGTTGGCCTTTTTTTCCCATTACAATAAACAAAAAGCAGCCCAAGATCTTTTCTCAAGGTGGAGTGTAAAAGTGAAAGAGCGAGGTGACCCTTTAGATTTTTACTTCAAAGTCTTCTAGGCCCTCTTTTGGAAAGATCTGGTCAGCCAAGTGGGGGTGCAAAACTTAGACAAGAAGCAATGCCAATGAGACCAAATTCGTGGGCCTTAATGGGCCTAAACCGAATGGGCCTAAATTTTGGGATTTTAAGAGAGTTTGGGTTGCTATCAAGCCCAAATCCAATATCACTTGGCGCAATCAATTTTTCAAGGTTAATAAGGTCGAATAATGATGTTCTAACATAATTTGAAGGATTAATAGCATGTGGAAGTAATTTAACCAAGCAATTAATCACAATGCTATAAACTGATTTTTTTAGGTATATGGGGTCAACTTTATGATTTGGATAAAACCGTTTAGGATTTCGATTTTAACCATTCTTTTGGGTTCTCAATTGGACTCCAACCATGTAGGATTTTACTAGAGTAGAAATCCTCTTTGGTTTGACACAATTTGATTTGTCGGATGGAATAAAGTTTTTGCTTAGGTGGCATGACCTCACGCCTTGATTCCTTCAAATCCATCAACGTTCCTCATGATACCAAGTGTCTAATACTATTCACTAAGTGTGACTAAGATCTTGTCAAGTGTCCAAATAAAACTTCTCTAATTTAATTTGGACATTCCACACTGTAATTTTGAAACACTGCAATCGGTGGCTTACTGAAGTTACTATTCACTCCAGAAAAGTGAATCATAAACTTAGCACTAAAAATTCTTAAATATTCATATTAACTAACAGTGAAAATCGTTTACCAAAAGCATTTCGTCCGAAAATATAAAAATAGACTTATTGCATTATAAAATCCTAAATAATCAACTAAGTCTAATGACCCAGACCATAACACATTCTGACACTTATAACTACTCAAATAATTATAATCTCACTTCTAGCACCATAGTGAGTGATAACACTGACTATGATGACAAACTAAGACCTATACGATTGGTCAATTTGTGAAAAATTATGGAGTTTCCACGAGGATCCTAAAGCCAATCGAAATTCCACATTTGAGTTTCTAGCTGGCTATTATAGAAAACATATGCTTCACCTTGCCAATTTATGACACTTTTTAGTTTTTAAAGAAAAGTTGGAAGGAAGTCCTAAAAAAAAAAAAAACAATTCCTACGCAACTGGAAATTTAAAGATCCAATTTCTAAAAATGAAACTCAGAATAAAATCAGAAGAACCCAAAATCTATCTGAAAGGAAAATCATTAAAAATAAGAAGGAAATATAGGAAGCATTTACCTAATCGTGGCCGAAATCGGCGTCAGTGATTGCATGAAAATGGTACTATGTTAAACACCTTGTACTCGGATTGAATGAGAACGACATTGTCTCTCTTAGACACTTAAGTCACTTTCACTTCCACACACTTTGGCACTCTTCCAAACTTCTAGAGAGAGAGAGAGAGAGATATATATATATATATATACCTTGCTCGATAGCTACATGCTGCCCTCCATACATATATGCCAAAGTCTTCCAAGCTTTTATGGCAGTCGTAATGTTCTTAATATCTAAAAATGGTTGTGGACCACATGAAATCTAGATCACATGTAAAGCCATGAAATTCTCTCGTCCTCTTCCCGGAAAGGGTTCATCGGTTTGTTGAACATCCTGCCAAAGATCTTGAGACAGCAAGTACCTTTTCACCTGAACCTTCCATTCCTCATAATTATTTTGGTCATGAAGCAGTATTGCTTGAGGAATAACCGCAATACTAATGGCAGCTGATGATATAGTACCATATGTTGTCATAGTGATGATATCCCTACATGCAATGTACGTATTGTATTATTGTGACGAAAGAATCTTTTGCCAAGTACTAAATATAAAAGTGAAAAGAAATTACTTATAATTTTTAGCAATCTAGCATAAATAAAACTACATATAAAATCAGTATCATGCTTTTATGTGAGAAGAGATGCAACAAAGATCTTACTATTTGGCCAAAGTAAGAGAGAAAATAACAAAATATATAATGAGCAATTAATGGCCAGAGGAACATGCATGCAGATCAGTAGAAAACGCTTCGATTCACTTCCATGAACTACTTAGATCAGTGGTTCCCTCTACATGGCCATGAACTACTTCTCTTCCACACACTTCGCAACACTCTTCCAAACTTCCAAACTTAGATCAGTGGTTCTCCCGCACCAACTTCTTCTCATTGTTGTGGATTTCTCAATATATCCTTTATCTTCATATTTTACAGATCCTTGTATGCGTCAGATGGTAGAACATATATCTCTTCGATAAGATCTGTAAATTGCACAGACTCAGTTTAATTCTCCTTCTGAATTCTGATATTGCACAGAGTCGGTCCATGGAGACTACACCCTTCAAACAGCCGCACATAGAGGGAACCAACCATGGATGAAGAAGAACTGAATGCCCATGTTTTAGCCCCACAAAAACATAGCACCACAGCAACAAAGCACGATGGACCATAGCTCCTTATGGCGTCACCTTCACATCCTTCCTTTAGCCATAGATGATGCCAAACCCAAGCTATGACCAACCTCCCTCACCCAACACCAAACCGGTGCACGTGAAGTTTCCGAGCATGGCAACACTGTGAAAAACTCGTTCTCTCCCTAAGTCTCTGTCTCTCTCTCTCTCTCAATTTCATGTCTTCTTGCATTGAACAGCAGCCATCGCTCACCCATGCTGGAGAAACGATAGAAGAAGTGGTCGGTGAATATGCGAGTTTCTGAGAGATTTTAAGGATTATATAAAGGGAGAAGAGTTTGAAACTAAACGTTACGATCTTCAGAATATTTGCAAAGGGTCACATACGAAATAAACGGTGCTATCTCAACTACAAATAATAAACGATTACTTCTCATCATTTCAACTGCAAATAATAAACGGTTGCATGAATAAGTTTGTTCTCAAATTTTTTTTAACAAAAGTTTGACTTCAAAATTTTTTATTCAAAGCGTTGGCATTGTTTTTTAATTAATTATGAAAATACTATGCTTTTTATTTATGTTGCCTCTTTTCCATATCTTAGGTGTTAAAACGAACAGTAAAAGAATTTTCATTTTATAATTTCAGTAAGCTTTTCATTTGCACCACATGAAAAAAAGACAAGTGGCATGTTCGAAATCCAAATGCAAAAAGCAGAACTTGGGTGGGAACGATTTACACGAAGGTGGGCTTCTCATACAATTAGGATAACACCACTTTTGAGGGACATACTATTGCGTGGTTTGCAACTTATCGCTTGACTTTGCATTTAATGGTTTGCAGGTTTGTGGTGTACAAATGGAACTTGGCTTTGCAGATAGGCCGAATATTGTGGACTGAATGCCAAGTTAGCAATTAAAACTTGGCTTTTATATAATTAAATAGATATTAGATCATGTCGGAGAATGGACATGTGGTATAATCATCCTATTATAAAATGACACACCAATAAAAATTGTTTGTTTGCATAAGTAGGTTTAATTATGACATGTTGTAGTAGAACGTGAGTACTATGTCAATGTCATAGCATGTATATATGCACCTAGATCATCGTGATAAGCATGCATGTATGATTTACTAGCTAAAATGGTATTTCTTTGACTAAATTCATTTGCTGGATATATCTAAGATGGATATGTTGCTTTCATGTTCGACATATATGCATGGTGATAAGGAATTATTTTGTTTGATGTTGCATGTGTATGAATATTGCAGGTGCTCAGTCCACTAGAATAACTTTCACAAACAACTGTTTGAATACCATTTGGGCAGAAACCCTAACCACTGATCAGAAACCTCAACTATTAACAACCGGATTTGAGTTAGCATCCACATCACTAGATGCCCAAGCTCCCTGGAAAGGTCAGTTTTGGGCACGAACTGGTTGCTCCACAGACGCCTCGGGAAGTTTCTCTTGAGCTACTATGGATTGTGCCTCTGGCCAAGTTGCATGCAATGGCAACGGTACTGTCCCGTCGGCGTCTTTGGTAGAAATAAACATAGCAGAGAATGGTGGGAAAGACTTTTACAATGTTAGCCTTGTTGATGGCTTCAACCTGCCTATTTTAGTGAGCACAGAAGGTGGGACTGGTGATTTTCAGACCTCGAGTTGCCCGATCAATGTGAGTGGGGTTTGCCCAGCAGACCTGCAACTGAAAGCCGAGGATGGGAGCATGATCGCATGCAAGAGCACATGCACAGCATTCAATCACTCACAATACTGCTGCACTAGCAATTTCGATAAGCTAGAAACTTGTCCTCCCACGAACTATTCCATGATCTTTGAGAACCAGCGCCCTAAAGCTTATAGTTATGCTTATGATTATCCGAACAACACCTTTACTTGCTCTGCTGCACCTAATTACGTTATCACTTTCTACCCTTCAACTTGATCAAGAATTAAGTATGCATGCGTTCCCAGCTTCTCCTTATAATAATTATAATAACAATCTACATACTCAGTGTAACAAATAATAATGAATTACTACATATAAAAAATTAATAAAATACGCAAATTATATAAATGTCTTGTGCTTTTCTGTATGCAGCCACTCTATCTTCACATGCGGTTAATCTACTCTCTTGTGATAATATGCCATCAGAAGATGCTTTCTGTTTGAATCAATCAAAATTAACCCATAATAGGTTTCTATCATTTTTACATTTGATGGTTCACGTGCAATATTTATATTTAATCCAACGAGTAATGATAGGTACAAGTTCCAAATATACAAGTGTCATACTAGTCCTTGTTATATTTATTATAGATTATGATATTAAATATGTGAATTTATTGAATGTGTGTTATTATTTATTTACGTGAACCATTATCTCAAAGAGATGCATTGGTTCAGTGGTAATTGTATGTTGTTTCAAATGAAAGGTTAGGAGTTTGAAACTCCACAAGTGTAATTTGATTTATTTTGTTAAGTGTTGGGCTTGGACAGACTCAATGCTTGGGCCGGCCAAGCCTTGCACATGGGCCAAATAGTCACAACACTTGGGTGCTTGCACATGGGCCGAATAGGCACTTTGATAGGGTGCAAAGCTTCAAAATCAATTTAATTGAAAAAGCATTTTTGGAGAACCGAATAATTTATCTCCCTTCACAAGGGAGGCACCTGCTGATCACTAGGCTAGGCACATACCCTTTGTTCTTAAAGTGCAACATCATGATCTTTAAACCAGTAACTGCCAGTTGAAAAGTCACAAGTTAAGAGTTGTGATCTTTCACATAGTGCCACTTCATTCTTTATAAATAGGGGGATAAGACCCACGAATCTATTCATTTCATTCTCCCATATTTTCAGTCACTTACACAATTTTGTAGAAAAACTCTGAAGAAAAAACTTCAGAATTGCTATTTGCAGTTGATGACTTTGTTGTATCCTAAAGGTGAATTGCTTGTAACCAGGTAGCAAACTCTTTCGAGTGGGGGCAATTATCACCTTAAAGATAGATTTCTATATGCCTCAAAGTTGCATTTATTTTTCAGATTACTGTATCCGCACAATTTTTCTTCAGCAATTTTAACATAATAATCGCAATGTGATCAAAATTTGATATGGCGACTTTCAAGATGATGAATCAAGACTTTGTAAAACTAGATAAGTTTGATGGAACAAATTTTACTTGCTGGAAAGATAGGTTGATGTTCATTCTTACTACATTGAAGATTTCATATGTTTCAAATTTGAACTTGCCAATACTTCCAGAACCTAAACCTGATGATAATGATCAAATCAAGGCAAAACGCAAGAAGTGCGAAGAAGATGAAGTGGTATGTAGAGGACACATTATAAATACACTTTTCGATCGTCTCTACGACTTTTTTACATCAATCAGGTTACCAAAAGAGATTTAGGAGGCATTGAAATTTAAGTATAAATCTGAAAGCAAGGTACAAATAAATTCCTTATTATGAAATATTTTGATTTTACAATGAATGATAACTTCTTTGATGGATCAAGTCCATGAATTGCAAGTTTTGGTGAATAAACTTTGAGATCTTAATGTTGAAGTTTTTGAACCTTTACAAGTTGGGGCTATTATTGCCAAACTTCCTACAAGTTGAAATAATTATAGAAAGAAACTTATGCACACAATAGAATATTTCACTATAGAGAAAATTTAAAAACATTTACAAATCGAATAGGAATCTCGAATTCGTGATAAGAAATTGTTTTCTCAAAATGGCTCTAAAGTGAACTTTGTTAATGAGAAAAATAAGTCTCAATGTAATTTTGGAGGAAACAAGAGAAAATATAATGAGTTTTCCAACAATGGTGACAAGTCCAAGAAAATAAAAACATGTTACAATTGCGGAAAGAAGTGGCACTTTAAGTGTGAATGCTGGTACAAGAAGAAATATAAGAAAGAAAGTGTCAATCTCAATAGTGCAAATCTGATTGAAAATGAGACTTCAAAAATTGTAGCCATGGTCTCTGAAATGCACATTTGCATGATTACAGAGTTAAATATGGCTACAACAATCGAGTCTTCTGATTGGTAGAATGATTTAGGGGCTACCGTTCATGTTTGCAATCAAAGATGTCAATTAAAAAATTATGAAGATGCAGCAGATGGACATGTAGTACTAATGAAAAATCACGACTCTTATGGGAGAAAGAACTGTGGAACTTCAGTTCACTTCTGGGAATAAACTTATTCTTGTTAATGTTATTCATGTCCTGGAAATAAAAAAATAAAATAAAAATCTTGATCTGCAAATTTGCTTTGTAAGAAGGGTATCAAGTGTAAAGCCCCAATAGAAGACCCAAACTACATGGTCTATACTTCAAAAAGACTAGTCAATGATGCAATTGGAGTTCCATTAGAACCTTATAAAGAGCAAGAACTTCTCCTTCCCAAGCAATATGGGATCCAATATACCACCTACCCTTAACCTTATCATATGGGGTATCACAATCTACCCCCCTTAAATTCCCGACGCCCTCGTTGGGCCAATCCGTTGTAGGTGGCACGACTCAAGTCTCACATTTCTGGTTGGGATAGGCTCTGATACCATTTGTAACGCCCCAATAGAAGGCCCAAACCACATGGTCTATACTCCAAAAGGACTAGTCAATGATGCAATTGTCCCATTAGAACCTTATAAAGAGCAAGAACTTCTCCTTCCCAAGCAATGTGGGATCCCATACACCACCTACCCTTAACCTTATCATATGGGGTATCACATCAAGACTGTAATCGAGTCTGATAATGTAATTCTTTCCAAAGGGAAAGTGTTTGTTGGAAAATGGTACTCTTATGATGGGATGTATAAACTAAGTATTAATAAAATAAGTTTTGATTTTGCTTATATTGTTAGGTTTTCTACTTTGTGGCATAATCGTTTAGCACATTTTAATTTTAAATCTTTAAAGTTTATGTCTTAACATAGTTTAATTCCATATAATCATGGACATGATGCTAAATGTGAAATTTGCATTTAAGCAAAAATGACAAAGAAACCTCTTCTTAAAACTGACAGAAATACACAATTATTACAACTTGTACATTCTGATATTATTTGTTAACTAAATGGTATTTTAACTAGAGGAGGCAATAGATATTTTATTACTTTTATTGATGATTTCTCAATATATACGTATGTATATTTAATGAAAAGTAAGGATGAAGCCTGCAATATGTTTAAATCTGATAAGTCTGTTGTTGAAAATCAAAAGGAAAAGAAAATTAAGATTCTTCGTATTGTTAGAGGCAATGAATATTTTTCGATTAAATTTTCTTTGTACTGCGAGGAGAATGACATAATACATCAAACTAGTGCACCCTATACCCCATAACAAAACAGTTTAGGAGAAAGAAAAAATAGGACACTAATTGATATGTTAAATGCTATGATTTTGAATGCAAAATTGTCTTTTAATTTGTGGGGAGAAACATTGCTTACGGCATGTTATTTGCATAATAGAATACCTTCTATGAAATTCAAAATTTCACTATATGAATTGTGGAAAGGTAGGAAACCAAATCTGAAATACCTAAGAGTATGAGGTTATTTAGCCTTTTATGGAGTTTTGGACCCAAAGAGAACAAAATTTGGTCCAAAGGCAATCAAGAGTTTTTTTGTAGGATATGCTGAGAATTCAAAAACATATAGACTTTTGGATTTAGATTCTAACGTTATAGTAGAATCAAAGGATGTAGAGTTTATTAAAGACAAATTCTATAATTACTCTAAAGCAGTATCAGATCCTACTCAAACACTAGAATCTGACTTGAGTCAGAAAAGGAATTGTATAATTCCTTACACATTGACTTAACCGAGGAGAAGTCAAAGAGTCAAAAAAAAGTTTGGATCCAGATTTTGTATCATCTCAAGCTATTGTTTTTCTTTTGGAAGGAAATAGAGATGGTGTTTTAAATAAGATACCCGTTCTATTAAAAATAGAAGAAAATCCAAAAAATATTTAAAGAAGCTATGACTTCTAGAGATATTGCATTTTGGAAAGAGGCAATAAATAATGAAATGGACTCAATATTGTCAAACAATACATGGGTTTTGTAATTTTGCTACATTCTGTTGAATATTTCGCTCATTTGCTCCAATTTGTCTAAAATCTTTTCCATCAACAACAATTGTTGTTTATTGAATCGTACGACGTCCATGAAGAATCAATGGCTCTGGATACCAATTGTAATGAATCCAGTTAAATCTGTACTGTATTGTAATAAGAAATGGTATGGGAATGGATTAATGGTTGTTGTTTGATAAAATGAACAAGAGGGTCACATAGAAGATGAAGATGAAAATAGCTATACCTTTGGGTATTCGAGGTCTCCAATTTCTCCAAGTTTAGAGTTCATACAAGCTGGAAATTCTACATAATAATCCTTCCCATCTGAGTTCTACTTCTTATATATGGGATAACAATTCTCTTCAAAATTAAAATAATAGAAGCAATAAAAATCGAAATAAGGAGTAACCGATTGCTTATTCTAGAATGTTCAATAAACGGCCACATATTAGCTCAGATCCTACTGCCATGCGTTAAAACGCTGCGTTGCAAGTCAAGGCTTTCCAGTAAAAGACGCCTCATTACTCAGGGTCATAACATAACCCAACCTATGTCACTTGAGGCAAAGGCATGTCAATGCCATAATAACCCACCAATCGGCACCTTAGGTGCAAAACCATGCAACCCTTAAACAACTCACCAAAACCAATGCCTCTTCCACAAGTTTTTCAAGAAGACTTTAGCACCATTCAAACCTCATTATGTCACCAAAAACCAGAGCTAAGAGTTGGCCAAAAAAAATTCCATAAGCCAACCCAAAACTATATACCCTTGCTTCTTCAAGGATTTTCTGCACCTAAATTACCCACCTCCACATGCTACCACCTATACTAGTTTCACCCTATGAAAGTGCTTCAAAGCACCCCATTACAAGATTGCCCAATCCCCTTCCATGAGCATCAAAACCAATTGGCAATTGGGATGGTGAAATAGATCATGTTGATTGAAACCCATGTACATCAAAACTTCTTCCTTCATTTTCTGCTCAAACCACATCAATTGGCAACCAACCCCACCTCCTTACCCACCTGAGAGAGTCACTCAATAGTGGTAAATATGTCCTCAAATCAGACCAAGAGAATGGCACATTAGTGTGATCAAAACTGGACAACTTTATAGAACCAAAACCGTCGGCCATCACTTGTATTTCCTTGAAACGTTTGTTCAAAATTCTGGAACTACTCATCCACTACACCTATGGCCATCCTCTAGCACTTGAACATGAGGTAATCATGCATCTTTAGACCACTATTCAACTGATCAAGCCATGACACAATTGAAAAATGCACTTAAGACCCTCCACCGCCCACATCCACCACTCACAACACTCAACCTTTAGCCATGCTGTGCACTCCTCACCCCTCACGCCTCCATTGAGTCCTATAAATACTCTCCTTTACCCCTTACTTCCTCAGACAACTTCCTCAAGCATTCTCTTAGTGTTCTTGAGAGCAAATTACTCATAGTCTGAGAGAATGGTGAAACCAAGCGGTTGAGTGTGAGATTATTGAAGTGAGTTGTTCTTGAGAGCCTTCAAAGCCACGGTTGGGGTAAGAAATCTTAGTATATCTTTTTTCGGGTGTTACATTGAAATTTTAAATTATATCATGAGAATGAATATTTGATTGAGTTATATGAGGTTAAACTTGAAGACATGCATTTCGGTTCAGGTTTGGAGTTTTGATTGAATAAATTATTTTGGGATGAAATGTTAGCCATGAAAGTCTTCATATGATTTTACATGTTTTACTAATAGCTTGAATGATTGATTGATGGTTTAAAATCGAGAAAAACAGCATGTCATGATAGGTTTATAAATCAATATCTTGTGTTGATCATCTAGCATGTTTCAGTTTCCACTTAGTTGAAGTTTATCTTGAAAAATCTTCGCTAAGTTTCCAAAGGATGAGTGTTAAACATCTAGAAATGCTTTGTTATGAAGATGAGAGTTATAATGCATGACTCAATTAGGCTTTAAATCCCACATTAACAAAGAGAAGCTAGAAACATTATGCATACACTCGGTTTGAAGGTTTTATGATGATTTGGTGTTAACCAATGCATAAGTGTTCAGATAAACTCGTGTGACATGAATCTAAGTTATATAAATTTTTCCAAGATCATATTTATGGTTTTCTACTTGATGAAACTTGATCATGCATGCATCTATAAGAGGTTATAGGCTTTAAATCACATAAAAGCCCACAAAATGCATGCCACAGGTTGGATGGATTTGGCATAATAGTTTATTGATTTTTAAAATTATAAGCTTATATATGGATTTAGAACATGGAAAATATGAGGTTTATGAAATTTGGTGAAATTTGAGTCCAAAATACAAATAGTGAAAGTTTAGGGCCTTAGTGGTAATTTCAGGAAATATAGGGACACTTTTGTGAATATCATTCTTTGAACCCTTTTGTTTATGAACATCTTCCTTAGTCTTACAATTCCTAATAACTTTTATTACAGCCGCACCAAATTCCTATGTAGTCGGAAAGTTTGTAAATTAGTTTCTAGCTTACTTTTAGATAATTTATTTATAATTATTGTATAAACCTCACATTCATATTAATGTTATTTTAAGTATGAATTACCATATGATACATCATTAAGCATTTGATTACTTTCTTACATCACATGTGAAGTTATCACCAGTTTAGCTTATTGCATCTAAATGTCATTTTCACATGAAGCTTACTAGATATGCATATGTCATCAAATACATTTTTCAAACATGTATGAAAATAATTTTTATCACGATCCCAAATGCTAAAATGGGGAGTTATCCTAGACAAAATCCTCTGTCCACTCTGGAGTAACTAGAAATAGAGTGGTAACCCCTTGGTTGACAAATAATCATCAACGAGCTTTGAATAGATTCTTTTTAAAGAATACCAGAGCGAAATCGTATATGTCACCTAATGCTGGTGGGTGCATACGTTATGATGATATTTGATGATGATAAAATGTTATGATATCAATGCATTGAGTTACGAAGTCTGCAGACAAAGGTGTAGTTTCAACAAGAGTTATACCAGGGTCACCGGAAGGCACTCAGTACAAATGAGGAGTTGTAATGATACCATATGTTATGTTAATAATGGCTCTCATAGCTGAGAAAAGTTATGTTTTTGAAAAGATGAAGTGAAAATTATTCTCTGTAAGAAAATGTGCGTAATAATTTTTCTAAAAGATGTTGAGGAATCTGGATGAGAGACAAATACGGATTTTTTTGCATATCTAGCAAGCATCTCATGTTTATCAGTAATCATGGATATCTTATCTTTATGAAAGTTGGTTGTTTAACTTACTGAGATTTCAAGGAATCTCACTATGGTAGTCCCACTACTATTTCCCCCGAAATGGTAGAAATTGTGTCAGGACTGGCATACAAAGAATATGATGAACCCTTGATTTCAGATGGTTGAGGATGAGCCTGATCTTGAGTGTAGGTTGGATTTGATATTAATGTTTATAGCAATGGCTCTATACACCATAGAGCATATGAGAGAATTGATCTAACTATGTACTATCTATAATAAAGAGATTCTATCTTTATGTCTAAACTTATGTCTTACTATATGGACCTCTTAAGTAAGACATTATCTATTTATTGTGATGCCCCGACCCCCACATACGAAAATGTGGGAATCGTGACGTTGGGATGATGACAACGTGGGTCACACATCCCAATGATAAGTACCAAGTGTGTGTACATGCAATAGTGTACAATAAAAATAAAGCAGTAGATAATTTAAATAAGCAAACTAAGTACCAAAATTGTTTAATACAAATTCACTTAAAACAAAATGTTTTAAAGAGTAATACAGTTATCTCATAAAAACATAATAATTCCAAAAGTACATAATTCAACAAACGGGAAACAAATTTCAAACACAAGCGAGTGATTCCAAATCACTCCTTCGGCAGAGCCACATCCTCAGGTTCAACATCAGCATTATCTGCATCAAAATCTGCGATACCATAAAACGGTACCGTAGGTAAGTAATAATCCAAATAACTCACAAGATAAAAATGCATTAATGCAACCAACAATTATGCATGCATATGATGAAATATGCATTAGACCCAAAACATCATTTTTCCCAAAATTGAATATTTTCCAAAGCATGCCAAAATCCCATTTTGGCCCCAAAACCTTCCATTAAAACATTTCCTGCCATTTTTCCTAAAAATGGCTCAAAACAATAATCCAATTTTACCGTATATACCATGATCTCCCCTAAAGACCATCCGCACACCCTGGCTCCCTTTGTCACGCCACGGGTAAAGACCGTGCGAGTGACGTCATAACCAGCGATGCCCAGTTCTGCGCCCAACGCATTTGTGGTCAAGCATCCTCTAACCCCTGCCAGTAAGAGGGGCCAGGGTGTCGACACGAGAGCGTTACCATCCCATCCAATCCCATTGTCGCCCAGCGACAACCCAGGGGACGTCACTCAATATATTTCACTCCCAAGTGACCAGAGGAGCTCCATCGAGATAATGCCCTATCTCAGCTTGGAGTCGTGATACACATGCACCCAAAAACTATTTCTCACATGAAAATATAATTTTCAAAAATACATATGAACATGTATGCAATTATGCAAAAACCAGTTTTCATTTATAAACATGAACATGCGTGCAATTATGCAATGTACAAGACACAATACAAATATCCAATAGTCGAGAAATCCCAACATAATCCACTCACACAACAACTCCATCCTCCAATCCAACCGACCCTCTTACTCCTCGAACTTAGTCCGGCACAACCAACCAATTCACAGTAAATATGAGTTAGCGCAAAAATACATTTCAATCTCAAAAGTTGGAAAAAATACTTACAGTGCTAAAATATAATTTTTAAAGAATCAAGGAGGTGTAAGAGGTGGCAGCATAGCGACGCAATAGTGCAAATTGCACTATGGTCATGGGTCACAAAATGCTAGATTTTGAATGGGGACAAACGAAGACTCGAGATGGTTAGGGAAGGGCTTATGGGTGTTGGTAAAGCTAATGGTGGTGGTGGTTGGCCATGGGTGGCGGTGTGGATGGCGGTTGGAGGCCAAAAAATTCAAATAGGAAATGGGGATGGAGGAGCTTCATTGGTGGCGGATCGGGGCTGAGGATAAGTGGCTTAGGTAGTAGGGAGGCCGCCGGTGTTGTGGTGAAAATATGGTGGCCGATGGTGGCGTGACGGCGGCACTAGAGCACAAAGGGTGTTGATGCTTGGAGCAGTGCATGGGGGCTAACAGTAGCGACAGAGGAGCTAAAAATGGATGGGTGAGGTCACTGGCCGGAGGGAAAAAGAATGGGAGGGGCGGTGAAAAACATGGACGGCGCACGGCGGCACTATGGGCTGAAGAGAAAACAGACAGGGGAGAGGGGAGGGGTGTCCCGCGCAAGAGGAAGAAGCAGAGGATCCTCTTCGTTGTTGGTCCAGATGCTCCCCTGTATGACGGGGCGAAGAGCATCAAGCAGGTAGGTCTATCTTCATTCTTCAAGATCCTGAATTTGATAATCGCCAACAACATCGACCCTCGGCAGCACAAGACAGAGGTTGGCATTGATCGGACGAAATTTATGATCCAGGTCGCTCGTGGCATTCCTATTGACCTGGTGGGGTATATATTCGATAGGATTCGATCAGAGTCCCAGTACATTTCTACAGATATATTGCCATTCGAGATCCTGATCACCCGATATCTATTATTTGCCGGTGTTGTGCCTGATGTTGCCGAGCATAAACGACAGCCGATGGGACCAATAAACAGCACTACCCCCTCACGCAGCACAGGACACTCGAGACTGCGTCTTCGTGGATAGCATACAGACCCGGTTGATCCTCAGAGAGATGCACAGTCAGGAGATCATGGACCACAGGCCGAGGCATCAGTACATAGCGCTACACGTGAGGACATGGCTGAGATCATGCGTGCAGCAATCAGCGGACAGACATCAGCGCTGATCGATGCAGTGCGTATTGAGGTCCATTCTGCTATGTCTGATTTTTGTACTGAGATTATTGGTAGCATTTCTGAGTTACGTACGAGGGTTGATGCCATGTTTGCGACTCAGGTCACTATTAGTACTCAACTGACACAGATAGAGAAACGTTTAGCTGCAGTCGAGGAACTGTGCAAAGAGTTGGGGTCTTAGTATTTTTTATCTTTTATTTATTTTTTCTTTTGTTTTTAGAATGGACAATATTTAGTATTTTGTAAATTCACTATTTATTTATGAAATAGTCTTATTTTATATTTCCTGAACTAATTATTAATTTATATTATTCATATTATTTAATCAATAAATTTATTATAATTATTAGTTAATATAAATATAATTCTCTTTTTTTTTAAAAAAAAAATTATGCTCACCGTTCGAACGGTAAAAATTTACGTTCGAACGGTATATCAATTTCTCGCTATAATAATCTAACTTATCGCGCCAAATTTACGTTCGAACAATCAAATTAGACGAATCACCTGAAATTTACGTTCGAACGATAAAATTAGACGTTCGAACGATCAAATTACGTAAAAATTCACTGTTCGAACGTTTCCATTTTTAGGGACGCCATATTTCATCCCTAAATATAACATTCGAACGATGTATGACGCGTTCGAATGGAAAACGTCTTTTTGGGATGAAAAATAAAATTCGTCCCTAAATCTCACTTTTTGGGACGATTTTTATTTCGTCTCAAAATAAAATCGTCCCAAAATGTCATTTTTGTTGTAGTGGGAAAAATAAGGAGAAAAAGAAAAAGAAGAAGGAAAAGAAAAAGTGAGGAAAATAAATGAAGTCCAATCCTCACAACTTGGGTCACAAAAATGATCTAACGAAAAGAATTTCAAAACGACAATTTAAATAAAACTAATTTAAACACAGTGACTAAGTAAAATAAAATAATAAAATCTAATAATAAACTAATTTAAAATAAAGATCATTTTAAATAATGAACAATAATTAATAATAATAAAACACATTGAATTAAATTTCACAGTTAAAAGTCATAAAATAATATCACGTACATCATCTAAAATTTAAAACAAGAAAGCCCATAATCTTAATTAATTAAATAATTTACGTATTTAAATTATACGTAAATACGAGATATCACAAGTCACTATTTTTCCAATGCAATTATTACACACTATCATAATTTAGACGATGAATTTTGTCCATTCCATAGATCACAAGACCAAGAAGCTGTAAACCCATGTAGTACCATTGCAAATTAAAAGTTTGACTTGTCTCCAAAAACTCCAAGCTAATTAAATTTTCCGCAGTATGAAGTTGTCGCGAAATATTCCAGGTTGAATAATAAATTGTCGGGGCCTGTATTTTTCTAGGGTGAAAAGTACGTGTAGGGACTCAAGCAATTAGACACGGTGAACCATAAGACTAAAACATTGACAAACAATTTGTTAAGGACGATCGAACGTTCTTGTTGGAAGTTGACAGCTAAGGGATCGGAAGATATTATATAGACGAATAAAGTGATCATGATCTTTACCAAATTCAGTATACATTGAAAAGTAATTGGACGTGGCGAACCATAACACTAAAAACGTTGAAAACCATGAATTTGTTAGGGACGAAAGACTTGTCTCCAAAAACTCCAAGCTAATTCGGTCTAGTCGTGCCTAAACGAGGAAAACTGATCTTCCGTGTATGAGCGAACCTCCCTATATATGTGTATATAATATATAGCACCAACCTAGTACGCAGCAGTAGTACTACCACACCGGCCCAGCTCTGCATATTATATACATTGAGATCATCAAATTTATTACTTCGCCTATCTATCCATTAAGCATGAAGACCCTTTCACTCATGATCTCCTGCCTTGCCTTGTCCTTCTTTTTTCTCTCTGGTATGTCTGCTGATAAATTATTTCAACGCTTTAACTATTGGAAAATGGATTATATATAAATATATGTATGTATTTTAGATATATGTATCATCACATTTTTCCTATGAGTTGTGCTATACAGAAGCTCCACGCCCTGCACACCACTTAAAAATATGTGATTGTACCATTTTACCCTTATATTTCATGAAACATATTTCAAGAAATGAGAGTAAAAGGGTACAATCACATGTTTCTAAGTGGTGTGCAGGAGTGTGAGGCTTATGTTTAGAATTTTTCTTTTCCTATTGAACAATCTCTCTCTGATCTCTCTCTCTCTTGTATAGTTCTCCTAGGCTTATGAATAAGTATTAGTTACTGTCAAAAAACACGCATGAGGTACACTTATCCTATCATAAAACGACATGCTTACCAAAATTGGTGGTTTACATAAGTAGTACTATGTCATATATGCACATGTATCATGGTGATAAGCATGCATGTGTGATTTACGATCGAATTCATTTTCGACATATATGCATGGTGACAATGAATTATTTTGTTTGATATTGCATATATATGAATATTGCAGGTGCTCAATCAGCTAGAATAACTTTCATGAACAACTGTCCCAATACTGTGTGGCCGGGAACCCTAACCGCTGATCAGAAACCTCAACTATCAACAACCGGATTTGAGTTAGCATCCAAAGCATCCACATCACTAGATGCCCAAGCTCCCTGGAAAGGCCGGTTTTGGGCACGAACTGGTTGCTCCACAGATGCCTCAGGAAGGTTCTCTTGCGCTACTGCCGATTGTGCCTCCGGCCAGGTTGCATGCAATGGCAACGGTGCTGTCCCGCCGGCGTCTTTGGTAGAAATAAACATAGTAGAGAATGGTGGGCAAGACTTTTACGATGTTAGCCTTGTTGACGGCTTCAACCTACCTATTTCAGTGAGCACAGAAGGTGGGAGCGGTGAGTGCAAGACCTCGAGTTGCCCGGCCAATGTGAACGCAGTTTGCCCAGCAGAGTTGCAAGTGAAAGCCGCAGATGGGAGTGTGATCGCATGCAAGAGCGCATGCGTAGCGTTCAATCAGCCACAATACTGTTGTACTGGCGATTTCAATAAGCCAGAAACGTGTCCTCCCACGAACTATTCCATGATCTTTGAGAACCAGTGCCCTCAAGCTTATAGCTACGCTTATGATGATGTGAACAGCACCTTCACCTGCTCTGGTGCACCTAATTACGTTATCACTTTCTGCCCTTGAAGTACTTGATCATGAGATGAGATGATCAAGAATTATGCATGCATGCATATTGCATGAGTTCTGAGCTTCTCTTTATAATAATTGTAATAATAATCGACTATGTAACAAATAATAATGAATTACTACATATGGAAAATTCATAAATAAATGGGAAAATTATATAAATTTCTTGTGCTTTTGGTCTGTATGCAGCTACGTACTCCATCTTCACATGCAACCATATATTCATTCATGGGAGTACAATAAAGTACTAGTACTCCACCAAAATCTCTATGTTTGCGTTGATCAAAATTAACCCATAACACGAGGCTGTATCTATCATTCTTACATTTGAAGGTTCACATACAACATGACTTGATGCAACACTGGCTTTTATGGTTTACTAGATGACTCACTTAAAATTGGTTTTTTTTTATTATTATTATTTGTGAGCATGCAAAGATGCACGTCCGCACACACACGGGGACAAATGGTTGTTAATTAAAGTTGTGTTTGACTAGTGAGATGATTTCAGATATTTTGTGAATAATAGTAAAAAATTAATGAAAAAATACTGATAAAATATTGAATTGTAGTACATAAATAGTAGTGAATAGTACTGAAAAGTAGATAAAAAGTAATAATAAAATAATAAATAGTAGCTACCCAAACTAGCTCTAAATGGATAGAAATTATTTTATGGGAAAATTTACTTTTCAAGTCTGTGGTTAATTCACTTTTCAACATTTAAAATTTTTAAAAATTAGTGCAAAATTAGCATGAATAGTAAAAACAGGAAAACTTAAAACTTCAATAAAATCTTTAAAAAGTTTAAAAAAAGTAGTAAAGATAAAAAATTATAAAATTAAAAATTTAATAAAGTAATAAATCTTAAGAAAAACAGTAGGACCAATTTAACCATAACTCTAGTTGATTGTTTTAAATTTTCTAAGCCAGAGATACTAATTTCAAAAAAGTGAAAGCCACAGGGATATGAACAGTAATTCTATCTTATTTAAATTGCAATAAATATTTTTAAAAGATGATAATAAAAAATGGTGAAAGAAATTATGAAAGATTTGGGCATTTTTTTTATAACTGGGATTAAAAGATTTGGGTTCGCAAGCTTAACCCAATTAATCCAATCTTAAAAAGAAGTGGCTGCCTAATTTTCCCTCTGGAATAGCTTAAATTGTCATATGTATGCCCAAGATCAGAACCGGATTTTCTAAATTGTGATAACATTTTATCAGTGTCTGCATCACCAAAAAAATAATAATAATAAAAAATAATGAAAAAAATAAAAACCAAACAAACAAACAAAGGCTTTGAGCTCGCCATGAGAAGTTGAAAAACAAATTGATCTCAAAAAATTTCAAAAACTCTTGAAATCTTTCAAAAATATGAAAACTTTCTTCTAACCCTATCTAAAATTCTTGAGATATTTTTTAAAGGGAAATTGCCATCATTCATTAATCAGAGAAACTTATATCTATAATCGGATACATTTTGAGACGTCTCCATATCGAACATGACATCATAAATCAAAATAATGCATCTGAAACCCTACCAATACATTTTTTTTTTTTTTTTTGTGACTGGTCTGGTCTTCACTGTTGATGATACTTTCTACAAACAAACGTCAAAAGAGATAATACTCTCTAGTTAAACAGAGACTGATAAATCTCATAATTCATAAAAAGAGAAGACTCAACCTTTAAATATAAACGTACGAGGGACGATGTGTTTATAATGATTATAAACATCTCACTTCTGCTTATAATTGATCCGACGTGACAGCTTTGGATTGGATATGTATTCAGAGGTTGGGTGTTCCTAAACCCCATTTCGTCCGATCTTCTCTTTCCAGTAGTGAGAGTGCACTATTTTGCAACACTCTGCCTTCAAGCTGGACCCTTCTGATATTGCTCATATTTTGAACCCATATTTCATCGTCTTCTCACCTTTTGCTGCTGGTTTTCTGTAGCCTCGTGCTCACAGATAAACCAGAGATTCTGAACTTGTCAAGTGCGTTGCAACAAATTCTTGGTGGAGTAAAAAGACATCAAGCTTCTAATAGTGACATAGTGCTGGTTTGCTTCAGTCATCTTATTTGTTGCTTGCTGCCAATGAAGAGGACCAGTCCAGGTATGAGAAAAGTTTTGTAAACAAGAGGAATAAACTCCTAAAAGGCATCCTTCTTTTCCAAAAATTCTGGACAAGTTTATAATCTCCATCTCTGCTGTTAAGCTTGCGTGTTTAACCATCAAATGAGATGGCCAGCATATGAACGTTATGGTTTAGGGGTTCAGACAGTTTTGGTTGAAATGAGTATATACCATCGTTGCTACTGTTACCTACACTTTAACACAAGTATATTAGATGCACACCAGCTACTATTACACACATCTCTTAATGTATATGCCTTGCATTTCTGAAATTAAACCCAGAGCAGAGCTTAATAGTTATGCATTTCCATCAACAGAGATGCTACTTGCAACCGACAAATACAACCTTTGCGTAACCGGCAGACATTGGGACCCACTTATCACTTGATTCCTTCGCCTTTCTCTACCCTTTAATTTTTTCGTCTGTCAGTGAAAAATTTAAAAACTTGATTCTCTCACAAGATGGACTCTGCGCTTCATCACCCAGTCGTTCTTCTCTGCAGATTGTGGGAGTGTTTGGATTTAAGTGGGTGTTGTCATGTTGGTGTACTTAAATGACCGGCGATAACTTTCCTTTTGACGTAGAGCCAGAGGAAAGCGATCGGAGAGAAACCTTGCCAGTTAAAGGTGGAGTTGAAGGAAAGTGTGGATTTCTAGTGTGGTTTTAAGGCTGGCTAGAGTTTGATGTTTGGAAGGTGAAAATCAGCTTTTCAATGATTGATGGGAGACCATGAGCTCCATATCATGATTAATGGGCTTGGCAACGACCGATCGAGGGCTGAGGTAGCAGGCTAGCAGCATTGACCAAGTGGTCGGTGATAAGGGGTTTCAGTTCTTCGGGGACGGAGGCCATGAATGGCTAGCTCAAGGCGGGATTAAATGTTGAATCTGATGACGACGTTTTGAGTATCAGAATAACAGACTCATCCTCACATTTAAACAAATAGCTGGCAGGCAGAATGTGCAGCTCTCTCAAAGCAATCCGCAACATCACGTTCCACGTCCATTTACAACCAACAGCAGAATATTCTTCTTGTAGATAACCGTAGAAAAAGTTGTTAACAATTTATCTCAAGTTACCAGATTTTGTTTTATTCTTTATTCCTTATTTCGTTGTGTATAAATGTAACCGAAAGACCCTTAATGAAAACAGAGAAGTTTTTCATAGTTTTCTGCTCTTCTAGCTTTGAGAGATACATTCATGATGATGATGCCTGCTTAAGAACGACTAAATCAACAGCCCCGATGGTAAGACTACTTCTTCCTCATCCAATCTTTCTTAGTTCAATACAATGGTTTATTCTTTAGTGAGAATGTGTAGACAAGCACGGTCTATGCAGGCAAAGGCCACGTTAATGTTCTAATCAATTACCATGTTCATAAGCTTTCTGAATCTCTTGAAGGTTGATGATAAATTGATAATTGATGAGTTCTTATCAATCTCCTAAGAGAAATACTTGTTGCAACCGCCTGGTGAAACCTCTTGCTTCCGCAACTCTCTCCATTTTCCCATTTCGCTGAGACATAGAACAAGGGATTGGATTAAAAAGGAATTAGTTTCCGTGGATTGGATTTTTAAGAGAAAAGCGCAAGAGTCATCTTGTCAGAGCTTCTAAATTTTTCACTGACAGACAGAAAAATTAAAGGGTAGAGAAAGGCGAAGGATTCAAGTGATAAGTGGGTCCCAATGTCAGCCGGTTACGCCAAGGTTGTATTTGTCGGTTGCAAGTAGCATTTCTGTTTAACTATACCCTAATTAGAATCACAATTATTAGAGATGTCTTTCTGTTTCTTTATAGTCCAAGTTTAACTTTGTCATCAATAGATCTAGAAACTATAGTAATTCTAAAAAATGCAGAATTTCTGGTTTATCAAATATGTTATACTTCTATGTTCTTAGATAAATATTTAAAGCAATGTAGAAATATAGGTTGAGATTTTATAACACCCGAGTCCAGCACCCAGCCTGCTTTCTAAAATTTTCTTGGATTTTTCTTTATGAAAAGTCCTTTTGGAATTTTGGATAAATTTTTAGAATGTACTACAAGCTTATTTGTTTTAGGTGGATTATGTTTTTGTTTTTCGCTGGGCTTGATTATGAGGTGAAAAATCTTTTTTATGGATTGAGAAAGTTTTTAGACAAGTTGGTTTATTTTTTTTAAAGTTGTGTCATGGCTCAAAACTCAGTGAAAAAGCCCACTCGTTATTCCTCATTCACTGCTAGACGTGGCCCCTAATAACTGATTTGGGGCCAAAAGCCCAAGCCCATGAGATCTTGTATCGGACCCACAGCTTACAAGTTTGTCTCGCTAGGGTTATAGGTAAACACTGCATATTTATAAGTTTTCACTTCATAAGTTCATCGCGCAGCCCAACAGATTTCTCTTCATGCACAGCTTCATCAAGTTCGTTTTCCTCGTCCGTTTTCCACGGCATGCATGATATTGCAAGTCTCTTTCCTCTCTTTCTCTAGGGTTTTTTTTATCATCGCCTATAAATTTATACATACGTACGGTCTGCATGTGTTAGTTTACCAAGCTATGCAAACCTCCCACGGCAGTCTCCACCCACGCACAGAAGCAGCTCCATCCACAAACCATCGTCCACCACAAGCCGCCACCCTCCACAAACCACCTCTCTCATTTACCTCTCGGGTTTTCCTTGTTGCCGTAAGTCATAGAAGTTCCTCCGCAAGCTACCAGCCTTCGTCGCAATAATGCACCACCGAGAGCCAACTCCACGCAGTCGCAGCAACAAACTGTTGCGTTGGGAACGTCCACCATGCAGGCAACTTCGGCAACCGCCAGCAGCACCCACGCATGGCCAACAGCCAAACGACACCTCCACATAGTTGCCGCCCGGTTCATCCACCCCACGTAAACCTCTGCCCATACCTCACCGCCATAGCCAGCTGTGAACCCACGTCGGAAAACACCACCCTCAAAACACACCGAAGGACCTCTGTTTTTGCATCTCAAAACAGGGCACTTCATCTTGTTCGGTGCCACCAGCCACGGCAAAGGGAAGCCCAGCGACGCCGACAACCCAACCACTCCGTGATCTGCCGCTGCCCAACCACCTTGTTGTTGTACAAAAACCACCCAGAAACACACCCAAACACAAGATAGAGACATCTATAAGTGGTTTGGAAATTTTCCTACATCCACTGAGCGGAAACAATATATTTCGAAGTGTTTGTACAAAATTTACAAACTTAAACCAGACTATCTCTCATCTCACAAATGGCTTCTTCTTAGTATTTCACACTACTTAATTCGTTACAATTGATCTCCTTTTATAGGAGAAACCTCAAGAGACAACAATCATCATTATTGTCAATTAAAGGGCTGCTGCTTGACATTGGAGGGGCTGCAGCTTGACAATCTTGATATTGGATAGAGTGCAGCAACTATCCAAGACATTAGAGGGGCTGTTGTGATCACATTCACACTTGGGTTGATATTTAACAATCACCCCCTCCACCCATGTGTGTCATATTAGGATGCTACAAACTGTTGCTTCCTTCAAATGATTTCACCCCCTCATCGAAATACTCTTTTTATCTGCCATGAGAGATTTTCGCTATCAGATGTGCCCTAAGGCACCAATGCACTCGAAGGTGCTCAACAGTGTGAGATATTGATCAGTTCCAAACAATGTTGGAATTTGATCCCTGTGACGACTTTTGTCAACATATCTGCTGGATTGTCTTCAGTGCCAATCTTCGGAAGTAGAATGTCCCCTTCATCTAATATCTCACGTATAAAGTGAAAGCGGACATCTATATGCTTTGTTCTAGAATGATACATTTGATTCTTGGCCAGATGAATTGCACTCTGACTGTCACAGTGAACAGTAACCTCTTGCTGTTTAAAGCCTAAATCTGTTACCAGTCCCTGTAACCAAATGGCTTCTTTTACAGCTTCTGTTACAGCCATGTATTCAGCCTCTGTGGATGACAGTGCAATTGTAGACTGCAAAATAGATCGCCAACTAACTGGTCCTCCAGCCATAGTGAACACATATCCAGTTGTCGATTGTCGTTTGTCAAGATCACCTGCATAGTCTGAGTCAACATATCCAGTTACTAGACTATCCTTACCCTTCTCGAACTTCAAACCGAGATCTACGGTTCCTAGAATGTACCGTAGAATCCATTTAGCCGCATGCCAATGTGTCTTTCCAGGATTATGCATATATCGGCTAACTAAGCTGACGGCCTGGGAGATGTCAGGTCGTGTACACACCATAGCATACATTAAGCTTCCCACAACACTTGCATATGGGATTTTTTTCATATAGTCCAGCTCCTCATCATTTTTAGGAGACTGCAATGCACTAAGCTTAAAATATGGGGCCATTGGAGTACTTACTAGCTTTGTCTTCGAGTCAATGTTGAAGCGTTGTAGTACTCTCTTCAGATACTGCTTCTGAGTGAGGTGAATTGTGCTTTTCACCCTATCTCTGTTAATCTCCATCCCAATATTCTTCTTGCTTCTCCTAGATCTTTCATTTCAAATTCTTGACTCAGTTGAGCCTTCAATCGATCTATCTCCACCTTACTTTTACATGCAATCAACATATCATCTACATATAAAAGCAAATATATGAAAGATCCATCTGCAATTTGTTTGAAATACACACAATGATCGTATTGGCAACGAGTGTATTTCAAGTCAATTATAAAGCGGTCGAAACGTTTGTACCACTGCCGAGGACCGAGGTGACTGCTTCAAACCATAGAGAGATTTCTTCAGATTGCAAACCAATTTTTCTTTACCAGCTTCTTTAAAACCTTCTGGTTGAGACATATAAATCTCCTCCTCCAGATCACCATGTAAGAAAGCCGTCTTCACGTCAAGCTGGGCTAACTCAAGATCATATTGTGCAACCAAAGCTAGCAATATCCGTATGGATGAATGTTTCACAACAGGAGAGAATACCTCACTATAGTCAATTCCCTCTGTCTGAGCGTAGCCCTTGGCTACCAATCTAGCTTTGAATCGCACCACACTTTTAACAGCTTGATCATCTTTCTGATTGAACACCCACTTACAACCAATTGACTTCTTTCCATGTGGAAGCGGCACAAGCTTCCATGTTTGGTTCTTATGAAGAGACTGCATCTCCTCGCTCATTGCATTTTTCCATTCAGTCTGTTCACTAGACTGTATGGCTTCTTTGTAAGTGGTTGGGATCTGATCTCCTTCAGCTGGAAGTGCATACGTCACAAAATCTGTATAACGTGCCGGTAATTTTTTCTCTCTTTTCGGCCTGCTTGTTGCAATTGATTCAGGTTGGCATGGAGATACTATGACTGGACTATCAACCTCAAGTTGTCCATGCTCTCCATTAGTAACTCCTGAATCTTTTGGAGTAGTAAACTCCACTTTCTGCGGATCACAAGGTGCTTCGTTATCATGGCTGCCTTCATAGGAGTCTTTATGCTCATGTGACTTGAGCATCTCAGACTCATTGAAAGTAACATCTCTACTGACTATAATCTTCTTTGACTTTATGCACCAGAGTCTATACCCTTTTTACACCAGTATTAAAGCCTAAGAATTTTACTTTCTTAGCTCTAGGATCAAGCTTACTTTCTTTAGCATGATAGTAAGCTGGACATCCAAAAATATGTAAAAAGTCATAATCAGTAACATGTGTACCTTTCCATATTTCAATGGGTGTCTTCCCGCCATTGGCAGCTGTGGGTAATCGGTTGATGAGGTGGCAGGCATATGTCACAGCTTCAGCCCAAAATTGTTTACTGAATCCACCATCCAGTAACATACACCGTACTTTCTCTAGCAAAGTACGATTCATCCTTTCTGCCACACCGTTTTGTTGCGGTGTTCCTCGTACAGTGAAGTGTCTAACAATTCCCTCTTTCCGGCATACTTCCATGAAGGGGTCTAGAGTGTACTCACCTCCATTATCTGATCTGAGCCGCTTGATCTTCCTACCGGTTTGAGTCTCGATCATTTTCTTCCAATCAAGGAAGAACTTCAACACTTCATCTTTATGCTTCATCGTGTACACCCATACACGACGAGAATAATCATCAACAGATGTTACAAACCAGTGTTTACCTCCCAAAGATGCATTTTTGGTAGGTCCCCAAACATCGGAGTGCACATAGTCAAGTATCCCTTGTGTATTATGGATTGCGGTTCCAAACTTGATCCGTGTCTGCTTCCTTAATACACAGTTTTCACAGAAAGACAACTTACCAGTCTTGGCACCTTTGAGTAAGCCTTGTTTTACAAGTGTTTGCAAAGCTTTTTCTCCGGCGTGTCCCAAACGCATATGCCAAAGCCTGGTGGTGTCAGCATCAGTCTCATCTAGCTTCTCACAGACTGTGGAAGCTCTTCCACTAACAGTACTTCCTTGCAAGAAGTACAAATTTCCTCGCCTTAGGCCCTTCATAGTCACCTGAATTCCCATTACCACCTTGAGAATTCCATCTTCTATAGTGATTCTGAATCCTTTTGAATCCAGAGTCCCAAGTGAGATAAGATTCTTCTGCAAGTCCGGAACGTACCGAACTTCTGTCAGAATCCTAATAGTTCCATCATGCAACTTCAGCCGGATGCTACCTATTCCCTGAGTCTTACAGGCATTATTGTTGCCCATAAGTACTGCTCCATCAATCTTTGTGAAGTCAGTAAACCAGTCCCGATTGGGACACATGTGATAGGTACAACCGGAGTCCATAATCCATTCGTCAGAATGACAATTGAATGATAGACTTGTCAGGGCAAGATCTGCATCTTCATCTACATCTTTGTTGGCGACATTGGCTGTGGAGGGTTGAATCTTCTGTTGCCCCTTTAGCTTGGGACAATCCTTTTTTCAATGTCCTTTATTGTGACAAAAGGCACATTTGTCTTTGGCGAGTCTGCTGCCGACTGATGAACCACGTGATGTGGCCCGTGTTCTCGATTGAGAATCCTTCTTCTTTCTTGGATTCCTTGACTGTGGTCTCCCTCTTGCTGTTAAGGCTTCATTTGATGTATTTAGCTGTACCTCTTTATCTTTTTTACGGTACTCATTGCTTATCAAAACACTAGATACATCACTATAACTAATCTTTTCCTTCCCATACAAAAGTGTAGTAATCAAATGTTCATATGTATCGGGCAAGGAATTTAACAAAAGTAAAGCCTTATCTTCATCTTGGATTTCTACATCCAAGTTTAGCAAGTCAGCAAGTATTTGATTGTAACTATTGAAATGTTCGGACATAGAAATACCTTCTCGTAATTGGAATCTGAAAAGTTTCTTTTTCAGGTACAAACGACTTTCAATACTTTTTGTCAAGTATTTCTCTTCCAATTTTTTCCAAAGTTCACTTGCTTTTGTCTCTCTCATGAAAAAATACTTCTGATCTTTGGCAAGGCACAAACGGATTGTACCACAAGCTTGTCGATTAAGCTTGTCCCAATCCCTATCCGTCATGTCCTTCGATTTCTCTTCCAACGTAATATCCAACTCTTGTTAAATCAAAACGTCCATAACTTTACATTGCCACATGCCAAAATTATTAGTTCCATCGAACTTTTCAACTTCAAATTTGACATTTGACACCATGGACCTACGCCCAGAGCTACTAGCATTTTCAGAACTCTTAACACCTGCAATTTCTCCTCCTGATTCCATCTTGGAATATTAAATTTTTTATAAAATGAATTTCAAAATTCTAACCGTACAGATGAGTCCGGAATGATCCAAATAGTTAGAAACCACTATTGGATCGTCGAAATCGGACTTCAGATGGCTTAGATCAAGTCCAAAAATGGATCTAAATTTTGAACGGTGTAGATCGATCTGAAACAGTAGCTGGAGTGCGTGGGGCGCATGGAGGCGCGTGAGAGTGTGTCTTTCACTCGTCTTCTTCCTCTGGAGTGAGTGGGGGTGCGTGGGCGCATGTACGACACTCGTCTTCAACCTCTGGACGACTGTTAGCGCGTGTAACACACTTTCCGACCTTCTCGGAGCGCGTGTGAGCTTCCCCAACCTCCGTTTTCGATGCCGTTTGTTGCAACGTCTTCGTCTTGTCTAGACGAACCTCTTGGTGTGATCAAAAGTTAATTTTGAGCAACTTAAATTTTCTGGGTAGCACAAAACCGAAGCTTTGATACTAATTGTTGTACAAAAACCACCCAGAAACACACCTAAACACAAGATAGAGACAATATATAAGTGGTTCGGCAATTTTCCTACATCCACTGAGCGGAAACAATATATTTCGAAGTGTTTGTACAAAATTTACAAACTTAAACCAGACTATCTCTCATCTCACAAATGGCTTCTTCTTAGTATTTCACACTACTTAATTCATTACAATTGATCTCCTTTTATAGGAGAAACCTCAGGAGACAACAATCATCATTATTGTCAATTAAAGGGCTGCTGCTTGACATTGGAGGGGTTGCAGCTTGACAAGCTTGATATTGGATAGAGTGCAGCAACTATCCAAGACATTAGAGGGGCTGCTGTGATCACATTCACACTTGGGTTGATATTTAACACTTGTCGCCGCCGCATCGTGACTTGTTCGAAAATGAGCAGCCAAAAGGCTATCCCAAGTGCAGGAGCGTGTCGCGTAGTAATTAGGAATAAATTCCTAAATCGTCTCCACAGGGAAAGTGCTAAAAATAAACTCATGTAAAATGGTGGAATTATTTACAATGAAAAAAATAAAAAGTGATAATATGTACAATGGATGAAAGAGTGCAATGAAAAAGAAAATTTACTGGTCGTGAACCAGATTCATTTTTGGTTGGCTTTGAGTGTTGAGAAGCAGTGATGAAAAGTAAAGAAATTAAAGTGCAAGACAGTGAATTTAAATTGCTGAAAATTAAATAACTGAAATTTAAATGAGCAAGAAAATTAAATGACATAAAAATAAATTGCAGGAAATAAAAATACAGAAAAATAAATGACATGAATTTAAAGTGCAGAAATTAAAAGTGCAGAAAAATAAAGTGCAATAATTTAAAGTGAAGAAAATTAAATTGCAGAAAAATAAATGACAGAAATTTAAAGTGCATAAATTTAAAGTGCGTAAAATTAAATGAAATAAATTGAAATAAAAAAATAAAAATAAAGTGGAGACTATAGATAAAGGAGAGGACAGCTCGATAACACAGTTGGTCCATTAAGCTCTCAACTGCATCACCGAACTCCCTCACTTCATCTGTGCTTTCTCCAAAATAAAAAAACTACAGACTAATTCTAAGCTATTCTACTGGGTGTCTAACATCGACCACCTGACACTCTAACACTGATGGCCTTATATAGGCATCAAAAAAAAAAATATGCGCTTAGCTGCCCACTCAGAAAATTATTCTGATTGTCCCAGCATGTGCATCTGTCTGGTCTGCTGGTGTAAGTGATCTGTCCCACGAAAACAATTCCACCGCATTTCTTCACTACTGTCCGAAACTCTCCAGTTGGCCACTGTGTGCATGTGATCCTCCCGTTCTCCTTTTCTGCATGCTACTTATTCTTCTTTATTTCTTTTCTTCTTTTCTTTCTGCTTCTCCATTGCTGCGTTCCGTCCGAGCCTCTACATTTCTTTTTTTTTTTTCTTCTTCTTCTCCCTTCCGTCTTCTTCCCGTGCGTGAGTTTTATATTTTTTTTTTCTTTCTTTTGTTTCTCTGCTTGCGCCGACTGCACCGTTTCTTCTTTCTTCTTTGTTTCGGTTTCTTTTTTTCTTTCTTTCATTCTATCTCTACATGCTTCCAACTCTTATTCTTGCTGCACCGAACTCCAGCCGACTTGTTTATTTATTTATTTTTTTTTTCTGCTTGCGCCGACTGCAGCCGACTGCACTGCATGTAGTTTCTTTCCAGCTTGCACCGAGTGATTCTTTGTCTTTCTATTTTCTTTTGCTTCTCTTTGTCTGCTCTGTATGAACTGCTCCGTGCATTGCCCGTGGATCCTGCTGTGCGTGAAGTGTGAATGGAGAGTTTTTGTGGTCCGAACACAGTGCGTGTTGGTTGGAGCTGCTGCGTTGTTGAAGATGAAGGTTGGCAGCGAAGTGGAGGTGCTTCCGGGGTGATGGAGTGCTGTTGTGCATGCTCGGAATGCATGCATGGTTCGAAGCTTTGCACGGTCGAGAGGTTGAAGACGACTTCAACGACGCTGCCGTAGCTCGGTGGTTTCGTGGAGTTGGATGTGCATTTGGCCATGCATGGTAGTGGAGAACTGATCGCCGACGTCGTCTGGTGTTGCTGGTGGCCGGCGGAGGAGTTACTGTGCACGACGGCACTGTAGCACGAAGTGCAGTGCGGGAGGTAGAAGATGAAGGGAACGACGTGTCGTTCGGTTTGCGGACCAAACGGCACGTCGTTTAGGCCAGACGACCGAAATTAAATCTGTGCTAAACGACATGTCGTTTAGGACCTGTGCAGAAAAATAAAAAAATAAAATAAAATAAAATAAAATAAAATAAAATAAAATAAAATAAAATAAAATAAAATAATAAAATAAAATAAAATAAAATAAAATAAAATAAAATTAGAAAAAGAAAATAATTAATTAATTAAAAATTAATCAAAAACTAAACTAGAATGTTAAAAATGTGTTGTGCATGTGAGACAATAAAATCAAATAAAATCACAAGTTATAAAAATAAGCATAAACTATGCTTTTAATCAATTTAATTCATAACTTGGATTTATTGCCTCTTGACAATTTTTTCATCTAAAACCAATGATAAAATAATAAAACAAATAAAACTATATTGGTCTTAAGTGTATAAAATATGCAATAATGCAGCTCAATCACATCGCTGCCCTCTTTGTGAGTATCCCGTGTGGTTTCTCTCCCTCTCTATTTCTCTCTCGCGCATCTCTCACTCTCCGTTCTCTCTTTCTCGCTCATCACTCTCTCTCTTCCAGTGCACCGCCGTAGTAACCACCACCTCCCACCGCACCCAACTCCGTTGCAGCTCCACTCTTCACGGTGAACCTCCATCGCGTACGTAGCCTCTTTTTTCATTCAAAGAATTAGGTTTTTACGTGAGTGTAATTGCATGCTTCTAAGCAATATTTTACACTAATATCGTTGGTTACTTTTTTACCCTTTGAACTACAAGTTGTGTTAATGTGTTTTAAAATTTTTAATATGTGTTAATAACTTTTTTTTAATTATGATTACAGAAGTCTTTTAAGTAATTTAACATGTTATTAAGTAAATATTTATTTTAAGAGTAAACGATAATGGTGTAATGTTATTTTTACACTTTAGATATGATTAGTCTATTAAAACATAGTTATGGTTTTTTTAAATTATTTTGGGATAATTATATTATCTAGTATAAAACTTTATAGTTTGTTTTCAATAGTAAATAAGTTAGGTTTTAATATTTTTAGTCAGAGAAATTAAGTGAATATTGATGATTTTGGAAAGTGATGGTATTTTTAGGATTAAGAGAATTTTAGACATTTAGGAAAAACAGATTATTTTAGTATTTCAGGTTTAAGAATTGAAATACTTGTTTGATTGAAATTTATGGGAGTTACATGACAATTTTATAGGTGTCGATTGATTTTCGTTCAGTACTGTTGTTGAGATTTTCTGATAAGCTAAGAAATTCAGGTAAACGGGGTTCCTATGCTAGACTTTGCATAAAAAAGAAAATGAAGTGAGGTTGATTATGAAAATGTGCATTAAATATTTGATTTTGAAAGAAATATGAAAGCAACCTCAATTATTTGTTCGTCATTACTCATTGAACTCTGATGAAAGAGAAAACATTTTTATCATGACTAGTGTAAACATGAGCTTATTTTTTTTGGCATTCTATTTCTGACCTATGCAAAAAGAGCAAATATGAAAATTTATGCATGATTATGTAAATATGCTCTGGATCTGCTTTGATTATGAAGATGATATGATTTTGTTTAGTACTCTGTTTGGATGAAATGTGATTCTTGAAAACTTTTGGCATGACTCTCTGATTCTGTTTCCGCTCTGTTCAGTTATGGCCATGCCATGGGTGATAATAGTGGCATACGGCCCAACCACGTATTACAATAGTGGATACGGCCCAACCATAAGTTACAATAGTGGATACGGCCTTGCTAGGAGTGATAATAGTAGCATATGACCCAACCACTGGTTACAATGGTGGATACGGCCAAACCACGGGTTATAATAGTGGATACGGCCCAACCACAGGTGATAATAGTGGATACGGCCCAACCACAGGTTATAATAGTGGATACGACCCAACCACGAGTGATAATAGTGGATATGGCCCAACCACAGGTTATAATAGTGGATATGGCCCAACCACGGGTAATAATAGTAGATACGACCCTGCCACGAGTTATAGTAGTGGTCTCTGTTTGAGTGCGCACCTTGGTGACAGAGTGATTTATGTTCTGCTTGGCTATCCGCAGACGCACAAACCTACCACAGGGGTTATACATGGCCTTTGTTATGATATGATGTTCTGATACGATGATGATGATAATCATTTGAGTTTGTCTATAGAGCAGCCCCTGTAGCGCATAAGCCGTTGCACACCTTACGTGGATTTACTCTTCTTTTTTTTTTCCTTCCTGCTGAAACTATTTGAATTTGAACTATATTTCCTTTACTAACCCATCCCACTCCCGCGTCCCCCTCCCTCCCGTCGCCCAGCACCCTCGAGCGTCGTCATCCCTGTCATTGCCCAGCACCGGCGACTCATCGGCCTACCTCTTGTTCAAATTTTTCCTGTATGAAAAAGTTCCTCCCTCATCCGGCGTCGTGTCATTGCTCTGCCCACCACCTCGTCGTTGCTCTGCCCACGGCCACCGGTGACTCCGCCTCTCTGAGCGACCCTCCCTCTGCCCAAACCAAGATTCCGCAGTTTGAAGAGGTAAGCGGAGACCGATTTATTCTCTGCTCTCTCCTCTTCCTCTCTTACTTCTTGTTTGTATTTCTCTCTATACACGCATCTATACATTTACATTTTACAGGGTTTAGGATGTCTGATTGAAATAAACCCAAATGGGTATCCAAATTAGGGCAAATGCTAGGATTCTTATTTTGATTTATTTTGGGGTTCTGATAGGTACAATGGGTGCTTTTTTTTTTGGACCGTTAATTTGTTGATGAGGATTTGATTATTCCCCATCACATGCTGGTAGCTAATCTTCTCTTTCAGTCATTCATTTCAAAACGTAATATACATTTTGT